>VYXD01003410.1:546035-633170 GCA_013397195.1 Hylia prasina
TTTTAAGAAGCAGACTCTGTTAAAACAAGAATCATTTGGTATTATTCTAGAAATACAAAGCTAAATAAATTAAATCCCCCTTTAGTCTTGTGGATTTGGAAATTGGTTTTACATGCTTTTGTCGCATCCTGCCTGGATTAGTCTAACTCCCCTTTTCCAGTTTTTGCCAACGCTGCTGCCTCAGCAGCCGTGTACAGATCAGAGATTCCTGAGGAGGAATGAGGCTCATGGAGGGCTGGGTCTCTCTTCTGTCTCTCTCATTTCCTCCTGACTCAGTGTGTCTTGACGTTAAAAAGGTTTCTCTGTGTGGGAAACAGTTAATGGGATCAGGATGAGTCATACCAATATTAAATGTTGGCGGCAAGGTTGGATCCCTTCCTCTCAGTTAACGTAATTAACACTGACATTAAAGATCAAATTATCCTATATCAAATTAGGTAAGTGAGAAACTCCTCAGTGGCATTCCTGCCTTGCTGGGGAGGCTGCGAGGTCCTGCCAGAGGATCCCCCTAGTGCTCCAGAGCTCTGGGTCTCCCTGGTGGAAGGTTCCTCTTTGCCAGCTGGGCTCTCTGCCTCCCCAACGCTGGCAGAACTGATCATTTCCCAGATTGCTTTGGGGGAATGTTGGAATTTTTCCAGCAGGACCGTGGAATTTTATGTACCAAATCTAAACGCTTTGCTGCTTGGCTGCCTTTCCTCAGGGACCTTTCCTGCAGTGCCTCAGGGAGAGCCCAGGGTTCTCCCAGGGCCTCTCAGCTGAGCTCAGGGTGTGATGGCACCAGCTTCTTCTGATGTCTGAGGGATTTCACGTGAGCCTCCTTTGCTCATGTGCTTGGTTTCTCCAAAACAGGTGAATCTCTTTGAGATCTGGTCCCCTTTGCATCCTCTTAGACAAGAGCAGCTGGCATTCCTGCAGCACCTGTTAGGATAGAAGGATATTCTTTAATGGTTTCCTTACACACTTGCTCTAAATTTATATTATTCTTCAAGAAATTCAGAATCTTTGCACTGAAATTTGGTTATTGAATAACCCAGGCTACTACCCCAAAAGAATTAACTTCAGCATTAGTTACATACTGGATCTCCTGGTGCATAAAGACATTTTAACACCTTTTATTTATTGTGTGTTAGACACTGGTTGCTGGCTGCATTATATTATGTGACTCAGTTCAGCAGAGGTAGAAAACAGATTTATCTAAAGATGAGTGTTAAGTACTTGTTATGTGCTGTTTTGCCACTCATGAAGAGTGACTTTGGGACAAGAATGGTGATATTCCATCAGTAACTGAAGATCTATTACCCCAAAGGAAAAATAATTTCTTTTTTCAAGATGAGAGGAAAGCAATTTCATACATAGAGGGATGGCAATAATTGCAGTAAGGTTTCCTGTAGCCATACACAAATACTTTCAGTTTTTAATGCCAGATTGTGATACAGGATGTAAATAGTGCCTCATAAAACTACCAAAAAGATAACTTAAAAGTGTGACCTTAGCAAGAAATGCAGGGGCAGCTATTCCAGAAGCATCAAAAATATATTGTAGTACTGTTTGTAATCCTTTGAAGAGATGACTTGATAGTAATAGAGAATTAGTGTTCCTTGCCAGATAGCTAGATGTCTTTATGCCTTTTTTTCTTGAGTATTACAAAAAATGTATTTACTTCTCCTCATCTGTGAATGCTATTAAAGTTTGCCAGGAAAGCTCTAATTTTATTTTGCCTACACCAGTGTTTGAAACATTTGTGTGTGCTCAAGATTGGTTTGTTTTTATTACAGCTGAGAGGGAGCTGATGGATCTCTGTTAGCAGAGGTTTGAGACAGTGTTTGCACCACCCTGGGAATATGTGAGAATACAGTAAAATCAAATGTTTTTTACTTACAGCATTACTTGAACACTGGCTTTGAGAGACACCACATTCCACTAGATATGGGAAATTACAGTGGGTCCTTTTCACAATTAATGATGTGGCTCTGGTTCTATGAAATGGAGGAAAGCTCCATGAAGAGGTCCTGATTTGATCTTGAAGGCAACGTTAACAAAGTTTTCAGTTGCTTTTCCCTATTTACCAGAAGAATTTCATACCCACGGGAAACATTGTCTCTCACCAGCCTTGAATACATGCAAATGTTAAAGTACAGCATCACAAAATAGTTATCTCTTTAGCTGAAAGTCTGAATTTTCAGAGATGGCTTAATTATTTAGGGAAAGTGAAGATGGAATGAAGACAAGAAAAGCTCCTTGATGGTATTTGCCTTTCAGAGTGTGTGTTCTATAATAATGTTTTGATTTAATCAAATTCATTATCTTATTTTATTTTTCCTTTTAAAAGAACAAAAACTCTAAACAAAAGACAGGCAGGAATTATTACACAAATATTATTGTGCACTGGGAATCAAAAAGTCTGAGCTAATGCTGTTTAGGCCCTTCTTTAAAGAAATAATCAAATACTGTAAATTAATTTTTCCATGAATATAGTGTGAAATTTTTCTCATCTTCTTACACTGGCAGATCTGAGCAGAAGAGACTAGTTGACTAAATATAGATTCAGCACTTCAGTAATTTAGTAATTCAGTAAATTACTATGGTTCCAGTCAGAAAGAACTCAAAAAAACCCCCTAATAAAAATAATTTGAAATTAAAATGAATTAAAAGTATCATTTTAAGCAGCATATTGACAGTCATGGAAGTAGAGCTGTGTTTCTTAGAGGAGTATAAAGCCACATGATGAACTAAGGCAAATTTTAGCCTTTTTAAATGCTCCTGACCTGTTCTCCCTGGTTTTGCCACTGGAAGGGAGCCCCTCCAGTTTGCAACTCCTTTTGTAATGCTCTAGATGTATAACTAATTATAACTAATTATTTCTTATATAAAGTCCTCTTTCAGAGAAAATCTAAAAATTTTTCATTGTTCTTTTTTCAGGTTTCCTAGTATGCTCTCATTTTCCTGAATTTTCCAGAATTGTTCTGAATTTGCAATTGTATAGCTTAGCTGCTTTATTTAAATTTTCATTATTTCCAGTTAACAGTGGAAATGCTTTAATACTTTAATTTTGTTAGGTGAGATATCTAGCATGTCTTGGCACACCTGAGGAATATGGAATAACATACTTGGATTTATTTTTAAAATCATAAATAAATAAAATAATCCTGATTGTTACATAGTTTCTCAGAGACAAGCCCCAGCAAGATTGTTAGATTATTTATAGCATTGATAAGAACTTTTTTTTTGAAGTCTTTTTTAAAAGAAGTGCCTCTGTGCATAGAGGGACCAGAATAACTAAACACCATGAACGTATGGATTTTGAAAATTTGGTTTATCAGGTGGGAGCTCTCTGGGGTGGTGAGTGATTTTATTTGCTCCCTGTACAGTGGCTGGTGTTCTGGAGCCTTGAAATCAGACCCCTCTGTTTTGAGCCGCTAAAATGCCAGTAAGCAGTACTAACACTGCCTTTGTTTTCCTAAAAATTAATCCTGCATGTGTAGTTTATGCTCCTTAATTCTGAATGCAGCCTTTGCCATAATTGTAGAAAATGAGAAGATTGTGAGCACGGAGTTGGAGAGAGGGTGAAGCTACAGCTGCTAAGGAAACCTCAGTTGTTGAAGTTCAAGTTAAAAGCCTGAATATTCAGAATTGTATCAGACTGCAACCCCCCTAGAACTTACTGCATTTGCCATTTAAAAATGATTGGGCACTTCAGTTTAATTTGCTTGAAGGTGAAGAGCTTATGAGACATATTTGAACCTAGAAATAATTCTGACAGCTAATTTTTACATGCATGAAGAAGAAGTTTTATAGTGGAAATCTTGACTTTTAGTGCTGTAGAGCTGTCATGAAGGCCCTAATGATTTCTGACTTAATTATGTATCTGAGCACTTGGGTTGATATGCATTCACTACCCTTCAGAGATTCATGTCCAAGTACCAAATACTGGATGCAGTCTTTGGCTGTGAAACCTGCTTTGCTTTACCTCTCAGCCTGCACAGCTCTGCTGAGATCTAGCAGACAGATTCTGTTCTTGTTGGTGTTTTACATCTCATTTAAACCTCCACTCACACCTCCCTCATTTATAAATAAACTGCATAAGCACGTTAGACCTCACTTGCTGCTTGTGTAAAATGCTTTGGGGCAACTGTGAGGAAAAGCCCATCTGAATTTGTAGCAACGCCCTCTGTGTGCCCATCAGTGTGTTGGGTGAGTGGTTCCCAAAGTGTTTTTGCAGCCCCAGGGATCCACAGTGGGTTGCTGAGGAGGAGAAGAGGAGCTGGACGTTCAGCAGTGCTGGACTGGAGATGCTGCAGCAGCAGAGTTGCCCTCCACGTGCCTCTTCTGGGAAAGGGATGTCCTAGGCTGACTTGAGAAGGTCTGGCCACACAGGATAAAGGCAGGCTCATCTCTCCCTGGTTGTGGAAACAAAATGTTGAAGCAGTCATTAGTAAAAAGCAACTTGTTCTTCTTACTCGGCATAAACCTGTTGGTTTAATAGTTAAGGTGTGTGAAATGAAAAAAGTTCAGCATACAAGGGCTTCAGGCACGTTTATGAAAGATTGTTACCCTTTGGCTACAGTTAATTCCATTTTAAATGTTTATTTTCACTTAGGAAGTTCAGCTGGAGTTTGGATTGCTTCCCTGCTGAAGATAATTTGATTTCAGATTGCAGCAGTTTAGATGTACATAGACAGAAGAAAAATTCTTCCATAAAAGCTGCACTGTATGTAAATCATCCTGTTCAGGCAAAGAGTTTGGTGCTAAGATGCCACTTATGTCTTAAGAGTGAATGATTTATGGGTTTGAGATGATATTTTAGGATTCTGCTGCCCATGCCTGTTTTTTAATAGCTCGTGTGTCATCCAGCTGGCTCATACTCTTGTCTGTGTGTGAAAGTGGATGTTAAAGTTAAAAGGACTTAATGAAACTGAGTTTTCAGACAGAAGCATGTGGCAACATTACTATTTTTTGTGTCAGACATGCTAAATCTCATCTCGGTTCTCCTTGGGTTGGCAGAGACGTCAGTCCCAGACTGCACGGAGCCTGTTTGGGTATGATGCATTATTTGCTGATGCCGTTTTCTTGTTTACACAAGTGGATTTGCGTGGCTTGGTGCTCCAAATATTGGACTGCTGAAAACCACCTGCATCTGCTGAGGTATTGAGACTAAAGCTCTGGAGGCTGGCCAGATTTCTGCAGTGCTTTTGCTTACGTGGTTGACAGTAACATCTGGTAACGCAGATGTTGAGTTCTGGAGAGCCATAATTATTCTGAGAGCAGGGAGAAGTTGTCACACATAGTTACTATCATGCTACTATCACAGGTATTGGTATCAAAGAGATCATTTTGTTCTTTGCTGACAGCATATGTTTTCTCAGCTTTGGAGATGTGGTAGTTGGATGCCATGGAATACGCAGAGTAAAAATTATCTTTGGGTTTTTAAGCAGTTTGAAGGTTAAAGAAGACCAAAGAGGCTGTAAATGCCAAATATTTTGTTTCTTCAGAACACTGAAACTGTAATTGGTTCCAGAATATGTTTCACACTGTGCCCTGGAGCTCCTCATGAATAAGCGGGGTGAGGGAATAAGGGAAGTGCCTTAGCTCTGAGCATCTCAGGTGTGTTAGGGTTTTGGGTTTATTTTGGTTTGGGGCTCTTCTGGGTTATTTGTAAGTTTGTGTTTTAAAACCCCAGACACATTTTCAGGCACAGGATTATTGGAAGGAATAAGACAGCTGAGATGCTGGGGATTTTTGTATTTACAGAGGTATTATGGAACTAATATTTGAATCACTGTTAGGAGAGAGATTTAAACTCTAGTAACAGAATAATTATTGAAAATTTAATTCAGTTGGTCAGCTTGATATCAGGAATTAATCTCATTTTTTTAAGATACACCTTTCATTGAAACAGGAAACAATTGTTGCTTCTTGATTTGTTATTTTTACAGTAAATATTGAGTTTTTATTTAAAAGCTTTGTATTTGAACATCTGCACACGTGGAACTGTGCATCCTGTTAAATCCTTCCAGTCACTTTGATGCACAGGATAAAGTTTATGTTCACAGTGGTGACATTTAGGAACTACTTAGGCAATACAGGCTTCTAATGTGGTTAGAAACAAAAGTCTACACAAGCCCAGTGAAATGTGCTCAAAAATCTCTGCCCTATCTAGGACAAAGGTTTTTTTTATCTTACACTTGCATATGACAGGTGTGAAAAGAATTTGAATAAGAGGGACCAAACAAGTAGGAGTCCCAGGCTAAGAATGTGAGGAACCATAAAGTTTTCTTAATGTGTTATTCTGCACAGTCTAAGTCTGAAATTAGTAGAAGAAATTTTATAATAATCCATATTTATTTAGCATTAGAAACTGGTGGAGTATTTTCTTTAAAAAACAACTTTATTAATATTTGACTAAAAATGAGGATTCTTTTTTTGAACATCTGAAGTTACTTAAAATTGTTCTGGTATTTTCCAAATTTATTAGCTATCCTTTGGTGTAGCTCTGCAAGTGCTCAGGCAGCCCAGAGGAAAGTGAGATCACAAACAGGTCATCATGGAGTTGTTTCTCACACCGCCTTATCCTGTCCAGACATTTGCTCTTTTAACTTTTGTCCTCAGCTCACATTTACATTTCAGGCTGTGCTTAGCACCCTGGAAGAGCACTGGGAGCTGCTGACTGTGCTTGAGAACCACCAAAATAATGGAACTCTCTTTGTCGCCTGGGTTGTGCTTATATTTGGGTGGTTTAACCAGGCCCCCTCTGGTTCCTTGTTTTTCCACAGCAGTGCCTGCATACTGCTTTCCTTTCTGCTGGCTCTGTGCTCCTCACACAGCCATTTCCTCGGTCACATTGCCACCATTTCCCAGGTAGGTCATTTTTGTGAGTTCACGTTTACTTTGGTGGCAGCACTTAGTTGTTTTGCCACGTGTTGCATAGGAATGGTTGCCCTGAGACGCAGATTTTGTAACTCTCAGACAGGGTTTGTTGGTGCAACAAGCGTGAGCGATTTAGCGTCGTGTTCTGACCTCTGGTTTTACTGCTGCTGGATGAAAAGGGCTGTTTGCTTTTATTCTCCTGTTTTATTTGCTGAGCACCGTGTCTTTGAACTGTACTCACACAGTGCACTGGGTCAGTGTTTCGTTTCAGGTGCTTCTCAGTTTCCCTCATGTAACTGCATCAGTCAACCCTGGACAAAAACTCGGGTCATTCTTGCATACTGTCTTCCATAGTGTGTTTTCCCCAGGATTGTGGAACTCTGTGTAACCAAGGGAATTCCCATGCCACCTTGCTAGCTGACATGTCAGCACCTTTCTGCTTTGGTCCTTCCAGGTGTTTTCTGCCAGCTTTTTCTCCTGGAAAGTGTGGTGGCCAATTCTTACTCCCTTCCATGAGAGAACAGTCCCTTGTGATCCTGACCTTCCTGCCACACGCCTCCATGAGGAGCTGTGCTCCTGGGAAAACCTGATTTAGAAAAGAACCAGAGCCCATCAGAGCTTTGTTCTGGCATGGCACTTAGTGTCTTACTAACATTTTTCAAAGTAAAGTAGGAGCCTCCTTATTTGTAAAATTTTCTCTGTGTGCCAGAGACCATTTGAGAGCTGTTTTTAACGAGTGGATTTTGCCGGCCTTGCTGCAGCGGGTCTGCAAATTTATCAGTTAGCTTTCCTCAGGGGTATAATTGCCAGATGCTCTCTGATGCTCATTAAACTGGAATCAACACCCCTGTAAAATCTATAAAGATGGACTGCAATGCTGCTACTTCAAACAGGTAAACAAACCTTATTGTCAGCACTAACATCTGCAGTGGCTGTAGCAGCACACGAGGCCATCTCATTGCTGTGGGCTTCTATGGGAGAAAAGAACCCCAAAATAGAGGAAAAATTAAGATTTCCAAGCTAACAATATTTTTTTCTTATATACTCATTACACTTCATAGTTTCATCACTTCAGTTATGCAGAATATAAAATTCCAGAAAATGTGAATTTAGATTTTCAACATCAGCAGTGTATTGGATACAATGGTAAATTCTGCCCAGTGAGCATTAGTCTTGGTATTATGTGTAAGATAAACTATATATTATACCTGTAATTTCTATTTCAGTTAAGGAAGGTGGGTTCTGAGAGTCTGATAGCAGAGCAAGCTCCCTTCAAGCCAATTTTTCACTTTCCTCATTGAAAAAATGTTCTGATTTCAGACAAAAATTGGCTAAGAATCTTAAAGCTTAAAATACAGTGCAAGGTTAAATTGAGCCAATGTGAAACACCATTGAAATATTGTACTTTTCACATGAGAGAAAATATTGAAATGTGCATTTCATAATTTAACTATGCCAAATTTTATAAAAGGCATGGACAGCAACCCATAACCCTGTTAATTAATTAAAACCGGCAGCAGCAAAAAGGCAAGAAGGTGAACGGGAGACCTTTTCAGCACCATCTGAGCTTTCCCAGTTAAGACTTAGCCCTGCTTCTGGAGATCAATAAACCTCACAGATTAGGCATGTAATTGAAACTGCCTCCTGTTCTGTGCCAGTGCCAAATGCAGCAGAGCATTCTCTGGGAACTCACAGTCAATAATTGCAGCTCCTTAATGGTTGTATTATGCCTTGAGGTGTTTCTGACTCTCCTGCAAAAAAAAAAAAAAATCTGTGGTTTTTTTTGGTGAGGGAAATGCATATTTTTGTTAAGCACCTAAACGCATCATTCCTTCTTAAATGTTGCCTAGCTGCTCTTCACAATATTTTTATTAAAGGAGGGTAAAAAAAAAAGCTTTCATGCATCATTTTTGTGATACTTTTGCATAAACGTGGCGTTTAATTGCGTGGAGAGGGCAGAGAGCACAAGTTTCTTGTGGTGGCAGGTGTGACATCTCCCGGGCACGTGGCGCTTTGCACCGGCCTTTGCACCATCTGCAGCAGCACTGACCAGGTCACTGGAAGCCTTGGAGGTTCCTCCTTCACAGAAAACTTTTGGCCTCGTGTCACAAGGAAGTTTTGCCCCTTCTAGACTCCAGTATTGCTCTTCAGTCAAGCAAAACCTTTTCATGTTTGTTGAATCTTTCGGAGCCAAAGCCAGACTTACCCTGGGTGCTGTGGGAAGCTGTTGTTCCATGTAGCTCCTGCAGTTATTTCTTTCCAGAATTTAGTTATTTCAGGCTTTATTAATGATACCGACGTAGCTATTTCCCTCTACTTTCACTTGAATTGCAGATCATGTAGAACCATGATTTAATACAGAACATTATTTAATGAAACAACCCTTTTTTTATCACTGACCTGTACTGTGCTATTCCTTTAATAAGCAGCTGTTCCCTTTTGAATTTGTAGTGATTGGTTTATTACGGCTGATTTTAAAAAGAGAGCAAATATGTCTTCATATTCCATTTAAATTCAGCTTAAATTCAAACAGATTACTTAAAAAGCAGATGAGAAGTTACTGCATGTTCAGCTCATGCACTGAGTGCACAAGTCCAGGAGACTGTTTTGACAGAAATAACGTTATATACTCATTTGAAATTTTCTTTAAACTATTTCCTTTTATCAATACACATCAGATTTTTGTGGATTTCAGAGGGAGTTGATTTTACTTTTTAGTTGATAACATAATTGCTAAACTATCTTTGGTGATCAATACGTCTCAAAATGAGAAATCTTTTCTCTCCTTTTCCTGCCTTTAGTCACGCTGACATAATCAATTAAAAAAAACAAACAAACTAACAAAAAAAAGGCACTTGGTTTAATTAATCAGCTGTATTCAGGTGAATAAGTTAGAAAATTACCAGCAGAACACATCTATAAGAATCAGTTGATGTGCTGTCATTGTAATGTGGAAATTTGAAATTAATATGGTGTGGATAAAACCTGACTAGGTTGTTGCATATCCTCTTCCAGTTTTTATCCTTTCCTCTTTATATGTGTGTATATAAGAGTATTATTCTCTTCTGTTTAGTATTTAGTATTTTCTAGTATTTTAGTGTTAGTGCCATTTTAAATGAGGACACTAATTTAAAACTTTTTTTAAAAAAATTTTTCTTTTTTCCAATTTCTAATAAGTGGTGTTGAATGTGTCATATGGACAGCTTTAGAAACTGACAGCCTCTGTGAAAGTTCTCTGAAAATGTTATGCCAGGTAAAATTCTTGCTTTTCTTTGGAGGACCTCTTAGTCACCAGGAGGGTTTTGGTAATTTTTTTCCCCTTGCTTCTTGACTGACTTGTGATGATGCTTTTGTGAACTTCATGGGCAACAAAACTAATTTTGTGCTGAATTGAGAGAGCCATGCTTTCTACAACTTTTTGGCGACATACTGATATTCCCAAATTTTTACTTCACTCTCTGTTTACTCTGGAGTAATTGTTGGCAGACTTGGTGAATTCAGTGTGGGGCTTTGGGAGCCTTTTTTTTTTTTTCAGGTGTGTTTTTTAGTTTGTGTTTGGGTGATACTGAATTGAAATGAGGAGCACTGGTGCTGACAGCTGCTAAAATGGTAACAGACGTTGATTGTTCAGCTCTGATCTCCTGGGTTTGGAAGTTGGAGTCTGGATTTAGCTGGAGTGTCTGACAGGAAGACACTAATTTCACCAAGTCCAGGAATAAGGGCTGTGTGTGTCAGAGCTTTGATGTGATTGATCTTGATTTCCAAGTGATTGTGAGAGAGAGGAGAAACAAAGGTTTTCCCTTATTTTTCTGCTCAGGGAAAAGCTGATTGAAATATTGAAAAATTACATTTTGGAGAGTAAAAGGGTGGGCAACACCTTTTTATTAATACTCAGTTGTTACTTCTGTTTCACTTTTTGACTGAAATTGAGACTTTGGCCCACCTTTTGGATCTGTACTGACTGACTCACTAACACATGCTGACTGTATAAAATGCTCTGGGTTCGTAATTTGAATTTAGTGGAAAGGTCACAATGGAAATCTTCATATAAAAGGAAGAAAAGTTTTGTTTCTTCTGGTGGCAGAGTCCTTGGGCTTGCTCAGCTGCAGTTGTGTCTGTCTGTGGTGGCGATGTGCTGTCAGCATAGGTGTCATAAAAAGTGAGGCCAAACCTGTCATACACACACATTGAGGATATATCTGCCTTTGAAACTATCAGTCTGGAGGAGGCTGATAAGACAACCAAAAGTAATCTTGAGTTGAGAAAAGAGAGAGAGAGAATAGCAGGATTTAAGCTGATAGGGGAGAGGTGAGGTAAACAAGAAAGGAAAGCTTGGGGATGACAGGTTTGTACTTTTGGTGTTAATAAATAACATCCCACCTCACACAGCAACATCTCTCCCTGGTAATCCCACAGAGACATCCCAGGAGCCCAGTCTGCTCCTGTGTGGCCTTGTCCCTCTTGGTGGCTTTTTATTCTGCTGGCAGCCTGCTCTCTGGGAAAGGGAAGCAAGGAGTGGGAATTTGGGTCACCCCTCTTGCTGCCTTACCTTGAGTGTAGGGTCCCTGCCTTCCCAAAGGGAAGAGGTTCCAGAGGACAGGCTGGTCATATCCGCAGCAGGCACCAGCAAATGATGATGGTCAGGGAAAGCAAACTATTGTTGGTGTTGTGTCCTGATCTGTCCCTGACTTGCTTCAGGCTGTCCAGCCCTGGAGCTGGGTGGATAGTTTGAGTCACAGCTGTCGGGACAGTGATGTGTGTGACACCTGCACCCCAGGCACCAGGATCTCCAAACAACAGGATTTCCTTGGCTGCTTCCTTGCAGATCCTCATCTAAGGCATGTTTGGGGTTTTGGGCAGGGCATCAGATTGTTTTGTTTTACTAATTGATTTCTATATTTTCCTCCCCACACTTAGTGCTCAAAGTATTTCTTTTACGTTTCCATTTACTGGGTAGTGATGAGTCACTGTCTAGTGCTGTCCTATCACACCTGTTAAAAAAATTACACCTGTTTCTTACAGATAAGGCAAGAAACAAATTACTCTGGGGTGCCTTTCTCTGACACTTCATTTGTCTTCGAGACTGTGCAAGGGTAGTTACCTTCATGCCAAAATTAATTATGGGCAGGTCTGGAATGCTTAATCTGTCAGAAGCAACAGGAGAAGAAAACATTTAATTCACTTCCAAAGACTGGGTGAATAAGGAATGGATGGGACTTTTCCAGGCATAAATAGAAGTTTCTCACTCCTGAGAAACTCTTTTCAGCTGATTCTGAGTTCTCACTGAAGTTGTAATAATTTTTGCTTTCATCAAAATTGCTTTACTGTGTCTTAAATTGGCAGGGTCATGCTATAGCAGATGGCTGAAGAGTTAAACTGTTTTTCCTTTTTCTGCAGTAACTTTATTCACAAGGTATCCAATGCTTACAACAGAACTGTACACTCCTTGGCTTGCCCTCTGTTTCAAGAAAGAAATGCCTCTTGAAAGAATAAATCTTGCACTAGCTGGCTATCATCTCCTAATCTAAAGACTGTAAGTGGTAACTACATAAATTACTGTTATATTCTCAGCACAGTTTCAAATGAATGACTTTATTCCTCATAAAACCACTGCTGTATGGCTTTTCCACCAGGAACGGCGTGCGAGGGACCGCTGGCTGCGTCCTCGTGCTGCTGGCCCAAACACTCCCTCCAGCCTCAGTGCAGACAGTCACTTTAAACTGTATTTATTTGTTTGGAAGGAGGTCAAGAGCCACAGGAAAGGTTGTGGCTTTCCCTGCTCCTTCCCCTGCCAGTGCCACATGGTGTGCCCTCCATCTGGTGGCAGGACTAGGGTGGGAAAGGGAAGGACTGGGAATGCATTTACAGGGAGAAATAAAAGCCTTTCACTGACAGGTGATTTAACAAGGTAATATCCCTGCAGGCAGAAATTAAATGGTTAGCCTATGGGTTTTCCAGAATAGGCTTGTTGTTTAGAATAGTTTTCTTTATATTACAGCAAGCAAGAGGGGTTTATCCATCTCTTATTATATCCTTTTCCTCTCCTCAGTGTAAATCAAAGTTTGGCTCAGGGTTTGCAGTGCTCCAGACCCTTTTGGTTTTCTCATCTCTTTACAGAAACACAGCTCCTGTGGTGTGGCATGCAGCAGCTGTCCAGCAAGCATGAGGCATAGAAGAGTAAAATATTATTCCAAACACTGCTTTTATTTTCACTGAGCTCACATGCCTAGACCAGGGGAGTGCAGCCATTCCTGGCAATATCCAGAGCTCTGTGTGCATTGAATGTGTTCTTGTGGCTCCATGCCTGCTGAATCCTCTGAGCCCCCTCCAGGGACAGCAGAGAGCTGGCTGGCAGTGGGTGAGACTGCTCTTGGGGCCCTGCAGTGGTGGCCCCAGAGCTGCTCCTCACTGGCAGTGCAGGCAAACATCTGACCAAAGACACACGGGACCATGTCCCTCTGTGTGACTGTCTCACCACCTTAATTTTGGTTTTCAATATTGCACAAAGCAGTATTGTCAACACCACAAGGCAAAATGATTCATCTGCTTGCTGTTGTTACTTGCTCAAGCAGTGAAAGTAATTATGTCTAAATAGGAATACTTTTTAATACGTTATCTGAGTACTGAATGGCCTCAGTTCATTTCTGTTACGTTCTCCTTTGTAATCCTAACAGCTAAAATATTTTTTAATAAAAGCTGAAAATCTGACACTGTCACAGTATTCCAGGAGCTAAGACTTGAGATTAAATGCAAAACAGATTTGCATGGCTGGAAACTTACTTGTTGCTGGAGGCACTTCTGTAGGAATTTGGGAATAAAGCTGGGGAAAAGGCTCCACTTTGAACCATGTGTGACATTTCAAGTACTGTTTGCTTGTCTGAGTAATATCCTATAAAAATCTTGCTGATAGTTGGTCACATTACATGGATATGCCTAAAATGAGACTTGGTAGTACACAATGGGATCTTGGCAGCATCTTGTGCCTTTTGCTTTTGCTCCTCTTCTCCAGCTTCTGTCTGAAATTGCTTTGTGCTGTATTTTATATGTTTAAAATACTGACTGGACCTTTTGGGGGGATGTACTAAACTTGTGCTGGGTATTGTAAGGAATAAAAGCACTGAGACAATCAGGGATCCCAAAACCCTTCTGAATGTTTCAGTTACCATTTCTTTCTGAATTTGCCTGGATTAGGAGATTAGGATATGGAAAAAAAATATGGTGTTAAAATTCTTGTTATTGATAGTCTCCCAGCCTCAAAAATAAGAAATTACATATTGACTCCTTGTGATTATGTGTGATGCCACATTAACAGTGCACTCATTAGCTGACAACTGCAACCATTAATTTCATTAATGTTTCTAATGATACAGTTGGCAGGAATTATTTGATAATCCAACCTGTATAATATGAAATCCTTGATTGGCTGTGGGTAATCAGATTAAGTTCACCTTTCGGTCTATCTCAGGTTCTTTAAAGGCTTTTTATATAAGTAGCTTCTATGGTTTGGGGTGTATTATTTTTCTGTTTTAAGTTATGTAAGGAAGATGTCTAAGAATTTAGTAGTTGGCTACTGGAGGAGGCTACCCAGGAAGAAGAAAATACTCTGTACATCAGTGATCCATCTACTCTTGGAGTGTGGGCAAAATACTGGTTAGGTTGCATAATATAATTTTGTACACTAGTGGTTCATAAATATATTTTTGGTAGAAACTGTTATCTCAGAATTGATCACTTCCTGTGAATACTGCAAAAGAATTACAGTCAGTTTTCCATTAGCTGATTTTTGATGCATATGGCAATAATGCTGTAATTTCTGGAAGCATTTGATGCGTTTTTGTGCTGTGAATGTCTCTGTCACATTATGGAACTGTTGAGTGTGAAGACAGCACATGAAATGGCTTTGATTAATTTAAACTTTACCCTTTGTCTGGTACCATAACTTTGGGAGCTTCAGTACGGGGGCACAGCTTTGCTCTGTAATTAACCCAGAGGGACAGAGTTCAGTGTATGGGAGGTGATCCTGTAATTTCGTCATGTTAGGAGTTAACATGAAGTTTTTGACCTTGTTAGATACTGGATTTTTAAAAAAATGGGTTTTCTTTTTTTATTATTTTTACTGAAGACTCCTCTGTAATCATCTAACAGCAGCTGAAAAGCTGTTGTGTGTTGTGGGTCTCTCTGCTGGGCTGTGGTAAACGAGGCTGGAGCAGCCGGGGGTAGCTGAATCTCCTGGGGTTTGTGCTGCAGCTGGCAGGAGACAAGTGGAGCTGCAGCTACAAGTGTTCAGGGGCAGAGAAAGCAGGTTGTGTTCCAAACATCTTGCTGTCATCCAGGGCTGCATTGAAATCTTCTGGTGTTCTGCAATCTGCCTTAAACAGGAAAACAACAGCAGCAGATGAAGCAGGTGCCAGGCTCCTTCCAGTCCCAGCAGCTGATGCTGTGTGCACACACAAGCACACATGCACACATGTGCACAGGTTACCAGTTATTCCTGGGGGGGTTATATATATATATTCTACATCTGAACCAAGAAAATGCACTTGTGAAAATTTGTTTTTACAATTATATGTTCCTGCAAGAGGCCTGCACATTTATAGGAAGAAAAGTAGGTATTTCCTCTTGGAGTCAGTCTGGTTTGGGGTTTGTCCTTAATCTGGCAGCATGTGCAAACCTGTATATTAACAGCCATTATTTCATGCATCATTGTTCTGGAATACAAATGGGTAGAAATAGCGTGCTTTTCACTGCCTTTAAATGCACTCTTTGCCTTTTCATTTGCCAATGCAGATGTATCTCTGTATTTTAAAAGCAGATCTTGGCTCTGGGAAGCTGATTCAATTTTAGGATATCGTCTACTTCATTACGCACAGACCGCTTAGTCTCATTTCATGTCATCTCCTGGCTCTTTACTGAGTTTTTAACCTGGTTGCTGGAGTCCTGCAGTTTATTTTATCTTATTAATAGCACTGCTTTACAAAGGTCAGGCCCATTCAGCTAGAAGGTTTTGATGTGCTGGTTTCATTTCAGGAAACAGAGCAGCCACTGCCTCCTGTGGGTGCCTGAAAAATGCTGGAAGAGGACTGGTGTTGGATGGTGGCTTGTTAAAAAATCACAATTAGTCTTAGGGAGGAGGCTGGCTGCACAAAAATATGTCTCTATCCAGTAGATTAGCTCAATTAACAAGTATACAGTGTTTGAGTTGTGTAAATAATCCCCCCAGAGTGTCCTGGATGAGGTGGGTTCATTGTTCCATCAGCAGAGCTGAACAAACAGGAATTTTCAGGTGGAGGCAGAGGGGTAGGGAAGGGCTTGGGACAAGGACCCCTTTAGGGGAAGCTGGAGGTGGCTGAGTTCATTGGGTGGGTTTGCAGTACTGATAAGGCAGAGCACTTGGGCTCTTGAGACTTAGGGCTGAGACCTGAGTGGGTAGAAGAGGCTGAACTATTTGGGACTGTCTTGTCCTTAGAAATGCCTGATGCTATGGAGTTGCCAGTCTCCCATGGGAAAATGTTCTAACTGAGGAGGAAATAATCTCAACTGTACCTAAGTCTTTATTAAAACTCCTACGTAGGTGACCTAATTTTCAGTGCTCATCATTTTTAATTCAAGATTTTATTTATTTATATGTCTAAATATGGATCTGAGATTCTAATGTTAATCATCCATTTAAAAAAAGGAAAAAGAAGTCTTGGCTGTGGCTAATGTGATTAATTCAGTCTTTCCAGTTGCTGAGAAGTAGACTGAATGCATAGCTAGAGAGGGTAATTTTGTTGATGATTTAAGAAATGCATCCTAGCGATGTAGTGTATAGTAAGCTATAAAGCTGTTGTTGTCTTCATATAAATGTGTCATTAAATCACATTTCTTAATGTTAGTGGCCAAGGTGAACAGAAGATGATGCAGAGCAAGATTATTCTCATTTTCCATCTCTCAGCCCTCTAAATGTTCACATCTGCCTTGTGTAGTAGAATTATACAAAATCTTATAGTAACTTCCCCCTCCCCCCAAAAAACCCCCTAACAATCCAAACTTTAAATAAGCTGGTATTTCATCCTCCAAAAAAAGGTGCTGTGTTACACATGAAGACTATGAGTAGTATTGTTAAATGAAATTTAGGATCTGACTATTGAGGTAGAAAAAGATTTTCCCCAAATTATACAATTTGGTACCTTGTGGTAGCCTAGAGAGCAAACTGTGGGCACAGACTGCCAAGTCACCTCAAGTGACATCACTTTTATCTAAAACTTTAAAAACTGAATATAAGGTGGGAAAACACTTCCAGCAGCTAGGCTATTCCTCTCCCCACTCACCATCTGGATATTGTGAGTAAATTATTTTTATAAGCCAATGTTTCTGGAGTGTTTCTCTTGTGATAGGCAGGATGAAAGGCTGGGGGGAGGCATAACGTGGTCCAGCTCCCTGTCAAGTTGAATTCTTTCTTTCTTTCTCCACTCAAGGTGTATTTGGCTCATCGGTCATTTTTTCAGTCCCAAGGCTCAAATGCATTATATTATTTGTTTGCTGATCCTGTCAGCTTAGCACACAGAGGAATGTGTTATAGGGGAATAATGGGCTGGAGCTGACAAGGGACATTTCAGGAGTGAAGTGTGGCAATGCAGGAGAACATATGTGAAGCCATCAAAGGCTGGGGTAACCAAAGGACAGCTTGCAGTGGGAAGGGGAGGATGGTGAGGAGAAGTGGTAGAAAAACTCCCAAGAATGGTAAAAAATGTGTGGCATGAGGTGACCCTCCTCCACGCCCAAAGCAAAATCACAAAACCTCAGAAAGAAGAGAAGGTACAGGCAGGGTTTGACAGTCTTGGCAGAGTGGAGTTTACTGAGAAGGATACAGAAGCAAACTTTATCCTAATTCACAGTGACTGGCACGTATTTGGGTGTCTGGAGCCTTTTTGTGCTCCCTCTGTGGATATTCAGACTCTGCATTGATACAGCATTTCCACCGATTGCTAAGGAAATTTGCTCTTTCAAACACTCTGTAGAAAAGATGATCTCACATGCAATTCCAAACAGAAGCTTAAGTCTTTTCGCTTTGCTAAATCCTGTTGGTGCTCTGGAGGATACTGCTTACATGAGTATCACAGCTAATATTGTATTTTGTTGACAAAACTATTAACTTCACCAAAAATACGCTTAGCATCTTCCCTTGTGTTCTCTGTTACAATGAGGGGTTTTTTTTTAAAAAAAAGTTTCTAAGGCTTAACCACATGTGATACTTGTTTTAATTGGAGATCAGATTTAATAAAATCTACTATTTGTTTCACTCAGTATTGCATTCACTTCCAGATTGTATTTTCTTCAGTAGCAAAATTGTATTCCTCCTTTTTGCCTTCTAACACGCCCTTCTAAGTTGCCTTCTAAGTTGCAATACTAATTTAGTGATAGTTCCTTGTAGAGTGAAGCTTTAATGCAAAGTAATTTGCTGAAGCATCTAACTAAAATTCAGAAGTGAATGCTTCCTAATTGTCCTTGTGTCTGCTCTGGAAGAAACAGGATTGATCTAAATTTAGGCATTTATATTTTGGTCTAAAAGGAGCTTCCCTGTGTATGGTTTTAATTGTGGTTGTGGGAGAGCCTGCAGTTGGTGCAGGGTGAGGTGTGGCTGCTCTGTGGCAGTGGAGTTATGGACACACCATGTGGGAATGTCTGCAGCCAGCAGAAAATGTGCAGAAGGAAAAAGCCTGCAATGATTCTTCATTAAACAGAACTACTACTTCAAAATAGCACCTGTGGATGGATTTGCACTTGCACAATTTCAATCAGTTCGTTCAAGTAAATGTGTGCAAAATCCGTAACTGGCTATTTCAGTGTGCTGCTCCGAGGAATAAATGCATGGGGAGTTGTTGAGTCTCTCTCTGTCGTCTTTTTCTCTTTCTGGCAGAATTCTGCCTGCAGCCAAAGCGCCAGTGAACAGGGACAATGTGGGCTGTAAATCTGAACCACTTTGGGGGTGAGGGGAGGAAGAAGGTGAAGGAGGGATATCCATTAGGCTGCAGTGAAACACTCGCTGTTGAGTTCCTGCATTTGCTAAGTAAGGTAGATTTGTGTTTTATGAAGGTTTCCAATAAAACACAAAACTTCAATTTATCTTCAGTTTTCCCAAAACACAGACTTTACAGATACTTCTTGTAGTTCCTATTGTTTCAGGTATAGCTACAATTTTTCAGGTTTTTTTCTCCTGTTCATACAATTTTGATTGCGGCCACACTGAGAAAGTTGTGGTTTGATGTTTTCTTTGTCCGTGGCTTAAAAATCTGAAGCTGTTCTGATGCAGCTTGATTGAATATATTTAGACTTTGAACCCCTTAGTGGTTTTATCAGTATGATATTTATCCTTTTAATATGTCAGTGACTGTGTCATATGTGTGAATGTCACAGATTTTTAAGAAACTTGGGGCTGAAATGTTGTGTCTGCATAGTCCATGTGGGTAGTTTGTTACCAAGAATACCCGTAGTTGTGTCATGCTAATAACAAATAGACCATCTGCCTCCCACAATTCCTCCAGCTACTTGATAGTTTCATAGATGACTTTGTTTTCGTAGTGGATGTGAGAAGCAATGCAGCATGACCATGACAATACTTTTTTCTGCAGTGGAGAAAACTTGACTGTGTTCTGTATGTGAGTACCCAGTACAAACCTGCTTAACTGGTGAATCTCTGAATCCTGTTTTGTGTCCTCATGTCTGTCTGTGGCTTCCTTAACACACCACAGTAAGAGCAAACTCAGACTTGTAATGTATTTGCAGAAAGCGAGACAAAGTAAATGTACAGAAGTTTTCTGTTGTAATATAACAATACTAATTTTAACTTTTGTTTTCCCCCCAGAGATTTAATTGACATTGTAGCTTTGGACTAGAGCACTTTTACTGTCTAGCAACACTCTGGCCTTTGGGTTGAGCCATCATCCATTTGTCCTGGCAGTGAGCAGTTCAGGTGATTGTACATCAAATTGTGCTGAATAGTAGGGGGCATTTTTCAGCCTGGATTCCAGTTCCTGAAGATCCACATATTGCTGTTGTCTTGGTCTTTTATCTGTGCTCTGTTCGCTTAAAACAGGGCTTTGAAATTTTTGTTAGGTCCTAAGAGAGGCTGAAAGTGAGTATAAATATTAGACAGTGTAAATATTACACCCTGAAACCAGCACCTGCTGTTCTGGGGACACTTTGTGGGGTTTATTTTATTTTCAGCTAAAGAAGGGCCAGAAGCCTGAGGGAAGTCTGCAGTGGGCAAGGAAAAGTGGATAAGCATTAGGGGAAGTGAGATACTCCTGGACATGCTGGTGTCAACAGGGAATGTTGCACACAAAGTGTGCCAAAGGAGGAGGTGGAGAAGGAGCAGGTCAGGTTCCTTTCCCATCATTTTTCTAGAAATCTCTGCACTGTGACACCAACATTTTGCCATGTACACCCAAGTGTTATGAATGTGCCCCTCAGGGATGTGTGGACTTTACTGAGACTGCTGGGAAGAGATAGGACATGGGTGGATCACCTTAGAAGAGACAGAAAGGACCTTTCTGTGTGGGCCTGAAGTGGACTGTGCAGATGGTTTCAAGAGATTTGCTGTACTGAGAGCAAAATTGCTGGATTCTCATTGCAAATGAAGTGATGATTTTGGAAGCCAAATCTCTGATCAGCCCCAGGCTTGACATCAGTAGAGGCTCAGAACTGAGCTGAGCAAGCAAAGACTTTGAATTTTGCTTACTTTAGAAAGTTTATCCTTCTAGTGTCCACACTGGTGTACAGTGAAATCTGGTGTGGGGCAGATAGAACAAGTCTGGAAGTCTAACATTAAGCTTAGTTGTTTTTTGGGAACTTCTTGGTTTGAGGGGGGCAGGTGAATGCATTTTTTAACAGTGGATTCTCAGCACTTTGAAAATCTGACCTGTTTTATACAGTTCATGGGGATGCATTCAGGGTCATTCCTTCTTGAAGCAAATGAGTGATGAAATGAAATGACCCTTTGAGGTCAGCAGAGCTAAGGAGTTGATGAACTTACGGGAGAGGTACAGAGTTGAAATCAAAATAAAGGACAGCAGAAGGATAATAATTGAATTTTATGGAGGCAGAGGATAATTGGATACTAATCCTTCATTTTCAGTGCAAATGGCATATTCAGAATGGCCTTTCCTTGGACTTCTGCTTCGAGAGGAGTGGGGACAGGCTGGCAAGGGGCCAGAAGAGGTGAGCAAGGGCAGTTGGAGATCTCAGGAGCAGGGGCTCTTAGGAAATGGATGAAAAGACTGAGGAAATTTGATTTTAAGACAAGATCAGTTGAGTAAAGGCCATGAGAGCAATCCTTTAGTATGTAAAAAAAAAAAAACTTGCAGAGAGAAAAAGATTAGTCTGTTCTCAACATGAGTGGGGGAAAGGAGAAAATGCAGTGTGTCTAAATACAGGAGGTTGATTATTTAGGATGGACAAGAGGTTTATATCTTTGGAAAAGGGCAGGAAAATAAATGCCTGGGGTGGCAGTGGGGTGAGCTGAGCCTGCCTCAAACCAAATGATCTCCTGTGGCCTCATCCCAAGCCTGTCTTTATAAGATTTTATGCTTGTTCCTTTGGAGAGAGCTTTTAGATTATCCACAAGCAGTTGGATTTGTGGTACAGTGTAAATAACTTCAGGACAGTGTTTTGGTTATCAGTGCTGATTTCCTCAGCTGTATATTAGAACTGGAGGGTCACTTGGAAGCTGTCAGTGTTTTCAGATAAAAACAAATGCATCTGAAACACAGTTCAGCTGGTGAGATGGAGATTATCAGAACTAAGCCATGTGATATGGCATTTGTGATAACACTTTTCTTACATAAGCATGTGGAGATGGTATTTTATCCTTTCTCCTTTTTTTTTTTCCTTTTAATCTGCAGTTTTCATTTTAACCAATATACTCTACTGAACTTCGAAATATTTTTGAAATAAAATATCCAAGGTGACATATCAGCTAGGAATCTTAGCAGTTCTGTTAGAATTGCACTGGTAAATTAACACATACTGATAAGAAAATGAGGCTGGTAACAGGAAGGTTACATGGCATCATCTCGTGGCTGTCTTAGATTTTCCTGTATCTATGGTTAACTTCTTGAAATTCATGAAAGAAAATAAATTTTTTTATATTGTTTTCCGATTATAAAAATTAAACATATATTTGGGGATTTATCTAATTCATAGTGATCCTCTATCTTTAAATAATAGGTAACTTTTCTAAGCATTGCTAAGTTATTGTGGGGGTGTTTGTTTTATTTTTAATTATTGTTTTATTTTGGGTTAGCGTACCCTCTTTAATTCCTCATTGTCCTTTGAGAACTGGGGGTATTATTTAAAAGTTAAATCATACAGTTCCAATCAGGATGTCCAGTGCCATCAGAATGACACATACAGTGTAATTACTTCAGAGTTCACAGTGTAATCTAATGATTGGCAATTGAAAGAAATAAAATACTGCCAGTTGAGCAGTATTGAGAGGGGTTTTTTTTTTTTTTTAATCAGCAGATTTCCTGTATAAAAAGGAAGGTTTCAAGGGTTTTTTTGTGATCAATAGGTTTTCTGTATAGAAAAAGAACCATGCACTTCTATTCACATCCCCACAGAAATGGTCTCTTGCTGGAAGTAAACCTAATTGTCTCCGACAGTAAAAGGAACCACTTGGACTTGATTATGCAGCTGGTCACATTTTATTGAGACACTGACATATTCCCTGTGGTCTGGGAAGAAAAGAAGATTATATCATTGTGAAGTTCTGCTGGGTCAGTGCTCTGGCAGTGAATGCAGGGTTATCTGCAGACATTTCAAGGTGAGGGATTGTCTTTTCCTTGTCCTCCTTCCGCTGTGGCTCCGCATTGCCCTGGGCACTGTAACCTGCTGGAAAATGCAGGGCACAGCTGTTGGGAGCTGCTGCTTCTCTTGCATTAGGAGAAAACAGAGGGAAACCCTTCATGAAATGATGAAATCTATAAGCTTTGAATAAAATTGTATATTCCCTTTGCTGGGTTTAAAACAGAGGCCAAGATATATCCTTGTGTATCCAAAATAAAGGTTTGGGTGAAAGCATGCAGCTTGTTTGAAATGTTTTAGATGGAATTGTACAAAGATACAGTTTGTGATGTTGTGCATGCACACAATCATCTGTACCATAGAGGGAAACCTGTGTCTTGGCTGAGATTTGGCAACTGTGAAAGTTAATAAGGAAACTGTAGTTGTGGGCCTGTTATTGATAGTGAAAGAAGGTGGCATCATTTTGGGAGATAATCTTTCAAACTGGAGTTCCTTTAATAATAATAATAAAAGAGGTTTTTTGTATAGATATCTTCATTGTGTACGTATTTTGAAAGAACTTTTTTTTTCCACCAACAGCTTATCTGTTGAAAACCATTTATTGTAATAAACAGAATAAATGTATGAGGAGTAGATCAGTCCAGTTTGTGGTAAGTACTTGAAGTTTTGTGTCAGGGAGAAGCAAAGTCTCCTTGCTTTGCTGAAAAGAGTGTGTGTCACTCTTGTAACCAAAGGGAAGAGTGGAACATGACAGTGAGTTCTTTAGAGCTGAAGTACATACACAGTGTAAAATTTATTTTGTCTCTCCTCTTTCCGTGAAACTAAGTCTTAGGATCTTTGAAACAGTCTATTTGAGGGACTGGAACTGTCATTCTCCATGTTAAAGGTTCATTTACTATTCTTAAAGTGGATAGTGATAACCATCTGTGGGTGGGCTTGTTTGTTTGTTTGTTTGTTTTCCCTTGGTTTAGTTTTTGTTGCTGTGGGGTTTTTTTTGGTTTGTCTTTGTTTTTTGTTTCGTTGTTTGTTTATTTTTTAACTTTCTTCCAGAGTGACGGGAGAGAAATGCTTAATGACATTCTCATCCATCTCTACACTGGGTAGTTGAGCAAGGTGTATGTCACAGAAAAGTGAGTGCTTGGGGGAAAAAAAAAAAAAAAGTAAGATTTGAAAAAAAAAGATTCTTTGATAACTGAAGTCACAAGTGTAAATCTGGTTTCTATTCCTAGCTCTGTCTCTGCCTCCCTGTCCCCCCATGAGTGATTTGCTTATCTCATATTGGCCCTCTAATGTTCTGAAGTATTTGGAAGATTTGGCTGCTGGCTAAATGTCACGTAACTGACATCCAGATCTCTTACAAAGCTTTGGAAAGCTCACCTATGGCCAATTCATGACTTTGCAATGTTTAATGTAGAGGAACAAGGAATTGCTTGTTTTCCAGTAAACTGTGGAACTGCCAGTGATAGAATCAGTCATTTTTCAGTGCCTTCCACCATCTGCCTTCAATGCAAGTTTGGCTTGTATCAGTGCTGGAAAGTGAGATTTGAACTATCCCCATGAGTTTTGTTTAAAAAATATAAAAGGCATTTGACTGATGTGATTGGTAGGAGCAGTAAACTTGGTAGTCCTGTAGTGAAAAAACATAAATGTACAAAATAGGTAAGCTTGGGAGCCAGCAGGGGCTGAGATCTGAGTGTTCTTCAATCCCATGGCAAAGAACTTCTCAAGAAAATGAGAGGTTTGCCCTGGAGCAGTTCTGTATGAATTTATAGTGTGATAGGAGAAGATACACGTGGTCAGGTACCCCTGTGACAGTGTAATACCCAGGTGGACAAACACAGTACAAAAATGCTATAAAGTTCTGTTTAAAAGTATTTCTCTGTTTTCTCCTAGTATAACTTTCTAAAGAGAGAGCTTATGACACTTTTATTAGAAATATCTGAAAGCCACAGTACACATAATGTTTTTTTAAAAAATAAAATTCCAAAGCATTTTTTTTTTGCTAGAGAACTGCATGACCAAATCTAGAGCTGGCATTCTGTTTTCTGACATTCTGTATTTTTTATGATTGCATGACTTGAATTAATCTACGTCTGTGAGAAGAAAAAGCTGCCATAAATCATAGTCCTTTTTATTAAAAGCATGAATTGTACTTCTTTATGTTAAAGCATGTTAAAATGTGTATTGTAGGCCCTGTGTAAAATCCATGGTGCAGATGCAGCTCTGTAAATATTCCCTTAGACAGCAAAAGTAGTAAGTTGTTACCCAAGAATGAGCAGGGGTTAATTGTTATTATTATTGCTAGAAATGTGCCCAGAATATCCAGAATTTGTGATGACTGATGGTAGATGTGACAGAGGACATTTCACAGACCAGCTCTGCAGCAGGTGCTGGTGACCTTGCAATGTAACCTGAAGAACCTGAGGTGCTTCAGGATCCTGCGTGCAGCTCTTTTCACCATGAGCATGTTTCTCTCACCTCCTGGTAAATATTTATCCTCTCTTAGACCTGAATTTATTTATTTCTATCTTTGGGGAGCAGCAAATTTGTGGCCATCAGTTCAGACCATGGGAAATCCAAGCAGGCAGGATGGAGACCAGCCCGATGGAGTGCCCTAATTACCAGGAACATGTAATTAAAATTGAAGCAGATGTGGCTTGGGCAGGAGGTATTTCCTGAGCATTTCCTGTGCGTGATGTGTGTGATGGACACAAATCACTCCTCTTGCTGCGAGTGCGGGAAATGCTGGTGCATCTGCTGAGCAGTTGGTGTGTGCAGGTGCCACAGCTCGGCTCTTATGGACTGAAACCAGCTCTGAAATCCTCAGCGTATGAAAACACCTTCAAAACTCAGCCTGAACAAAGTTTGAGGTTAAAGAAAACCCAAAACAAAATTTGCATGAGAGGCTATAAATTTAATAACCCCACTTGATGCATTTCCTGCATTCTTTTGTGGTTATCTGCTACTGGCCACTGTTGGGAGCATCGTGTTAGACAAGAGAACGCTTTGATCTGATGCAGCTTTACAAAATATGAGCAGTCATTGCAACTCACAGGATCTGAGAGCAGCTACTCAGCTGAAAAGTCCATCGGTAAAAGTTCCAAAATCGCATTTGTTGTTAGCTCTTATCTAAAATTACAGTAGTTGTTTTATGAACGATTTGGGTGAACTGGAAGAAAATAGTGGAAATTTACAGTTGAAATATGGGAATAAGGCACTTAAACATCTAACTCAGCAGAATTGGAATTCAGATTATTTTTTCTTGGTAGGCCAGGAAGTGTAGGCCTGTCCCCCACACTCACAGCAGTACAGGTGGTAAATCTGAAAAGAAAAAACCAAACCAACCACAGTTGAAGTTTTACATCTTTGCGGGGAATTTTTGTCCCCGTAGATTTTTCACATTGAATCTGTAGAATCCTTCTGCAATTCCAAATTTTTTTTCATGGGGTTTTATTGCTATTTAATAGGATTATTTGAGAAGTAATTGTGTCATACAGTTAAATTGTTCCATCTCTTGGCTGTTGGAGTGACCTGTTGTAATTTTTCAGTGTCTGTTGAGTGGTGTTTCAGTGTCCCAGCTGGCTTATTTGCAATACCTTGTTCTCTCCTTTGGCAAACTCTGTCAAAAAGTGCTGTTGTAGCAAATGAGTTTCCATTAAGGCACGGCAGGTCTGTGTTCCCCATGGTTACCAAATTGAAAATGAAATTTGTATATTTTGTGTGTGTGTTCATTTATCTTTTATAATCATCTGGTAAAGAATAGCCTTTTGAAGCTGCAGAGGCTGCAGAACCCCTGGCTTTATTGCAGGTGTATCTTCAATGTATTTAAAATTATTTTTCTAGGTTTAGGACTTTGAATCTTCAGTAGTGATCTTTTCATCACGTCAAAGTGGGGAATCTCTACTTTATTCAAGTGAAGTAGGGTGAACTTTCTGGGTTTTAAGTGCAATTTTACCTGTTTTTTTTGAGTTCAGGAACTGGGCATTTTGAGATGGAGAAGGATGTTCAAGAAATGAGTTTATGTCCTGTTCTGATGTACATTGGTTCAAAACAGATCTGTATTAGGAAGTAAAGGTCAGGAATTTGTGGAAATCTCTGAGAGCATCCTATAAAGGCACAGGAGTGTTCAGACTGGCATTGTTAGATTTATTAGTGTTGATTCTGACTTGAGACCAAATCTTCAGTTTGTCGTGGCTCCACTTCCCTGGATTATGTAAATTTACAGCAATAGAGATGTGCCCATAAACTTTGTGGTTACTCCCATTGAGTGAACCTGAAAATGTACCTGAATAAAGTATCTTTTTAATGTGACCAAAGAGAGTCAAAAATCTGGCAGAAGTTATCAGAGGCATTGCTGCAAGTGGAAATTGGCAATTGCATTGGTGTTGGTTCCTTCTGAGCATGCAGCTGCTTGGGAAACATCCTCATCCCAAGGGGCTGCTCATCTCCATGGCTGAAATCCCACTGCTGGGAGTCTCTGAGCCCTGCAAGTTCTAGGAAGTAAATAATTTGAGCATTTGTAAGGGACTGTGAAGTGCATGTGAAGTGTTGATGTTCTTCCAGGCTGAACTGCTAAACTTGACAATTTTCTGCATTTGGCTGGGTTTAGGGAATACTGGTGTTGCATATTTTATTTGTTATACAATTAGTATGTGAAAAAATAATGAGTTAAATTACCTCTGACTTTAAGTTCATGCAGTCAGCATCAAAGGCAAATGCAAGTCAGCTATTGTAATAAGTCTGTGAAAAAAAATCTTTCTAGTGGTGTTTATCAGATTTATCAAAGTAGTCCAATATGTGCTGATTTATTGTAAAATAACGTGGGTTTATAATTTGCAATTAGATTTTAACATGCTCTAAAGACATTATGGAGTAAATAGTGAGTGGGATCATTTCTGTAAGCTAATCAGATATGTTGTCACAAAAGTTTCAAAGATGTGTTGATTTAATTATGAAGTGGAATGTAACTTCTATTAGTAAGGGAGCAATTTGCTTATTGTATATTCCTCTTTTAATGCTTACTTCCTTTTTTTGTGACTGAATACTTCTGGTTGCAATGTGCCATAACCCTATTGGCCTGGGATAGGGTTCTTTAATTATTTATTCTACTCATGTTTCTGTCACATGAGGGAAATGTAGATACTCTGTTAATGATTGTGTTAATCAAACAACTTTCTGTATTTCTGCGCTGCCCAAGTTCATGTCATTACATTAGCAGGCACAGGAGATGAAATTGGAAACTTGTAATATCCTGCAGATTGGATTAAGTCATCTGTGTGGTGTAGACTGCTTGAAGACTTATTTTAGATAATTTAAAAACATTAAATCTGCAAGACAGTTATTGTTCCTGACAGGATCCCTGAAGTCCCAGCGTAAGGCCAGTGTTGTTGTAAAGATTTTGAACTTTTTGTGTGCACAGCCTCACTGGAGCAATGCAGCCTGGGATACAACATAGTGCTTTGAACAAATAGATTTTATAAAAAGCACATTTATACAAAGATATTTCTATTTTTAAAAAAGGCCTTTTGCATATTGGAATAATCATTCCACCCATATAACGTATTGATGGGCATTAGACATTTGAATGGAATATATAATTTTTGAGCCATTTCTAGGTGTAGATTGTTATAACTTCACTTTCTGCCCTTTTAAGGCCTTGGTGTTGTCTAGGCAGTAAATGTTCATTTTTCAAATGTGCAGCCATGAGATGGGTGGAGAAGGGAGCCCTTGTGCTTGACTTCCATCATAAGCTTTGCTTGCTGGGGCTCTCCCTGGGGGCAGTGCAGACCCTTCTGGAAGTGGTGCCAGGAGCTTCCCACCTGCAACTCTGGTTTTGGGGATTGCAGGGGTACCTGGAAAGCACCTGGTGGGATTCTAAGATACCTATTGCTTGCTTAAAAACACTCTGCATTATTCAACCATTTATTTTTGATGTGTGCAAGACACCCAGGGCATTGTTTGAAGTTCTGTTGAGGACCATAAAGCACTTAAGTTTAGTGGCCTTTTTGTGAAGGGAAGGTTGTGGACAAGACTTCCAGGCAGTGTCAGTATCTCTGTGCTTGGAAACCAATACATCTTTGATCCTTAATCTTCTTTTCCATTGTGACACACAAAAAAAAAAAAACAACAAAAAACCCCAACTTCACAAAATTCAGCAAATACTCCATAAGCTTTTTCTGCTGCATATGGGTAGTGCTTTTTATTTGAGTAATAAATTTTATTTCTGTCCTTCTTTACTTACATGAGTGCTTGCCTGCATAAGTAGGGAAAGCCTTCAGTGGCTCCTTTAGCAAGCCCATCCTCTGAAGTTATCATGGCAATAATTTCAGCATCTGGAATCCTTTGGCATGTGCTGGGGAGGAGGATGGTCCTTTGGTGCCTTCATCCCGTGGCCCCTGTGCCAGCCAGTGTTGGAAGTGATGCAAACCCAGTGATACAAGGCTGGACCAACCAATTATAACTCTGTAATTATAACTAATTTTCAGCATCATGCCCTCCCTGACATCTTTGGGATGTTACTTCAGATTGGCTTCTTCATGTTTAAAGATTGGCTAAATTTATGCTCTTTTAAAAATTTAATCAGCAAATGACGTGACTTTTGAAACAGTTACTATGATAATTTCTGTAGGATTCTTTATTTCATTTGGATATGTTTCCTGTACATACATTTTTTTCTTACTTTTATTTCCCAGAAAGCAGTTGCCTTTGTCTCATTCTTGGTAAGAAAATATTTGCAAAAAAATGAAAGTTGTGTGATTTTTTTGCATGTTTGATGATAGGTTTTTAATAAAGTCATGCACTGATACATACTAAGGTACAAGAGTCCTGGTGGGAAATAAGCTAAACCTGTGTTTACTTGTGTGGTGTTTTTTTTTTCCCCAGAGATTTGTTAGAGTTCTCCAGAGAAGATGATGCAGACATTGCAATGAAAATCCTGGGTCAGTGGCGTTCCCAAGGCCTGGAGGATGTCCAGCTGGTGAATTACTCTGTTCTGCTTGACCTGCCAGGCCCTGCTTCAAACACAGTAACTCTGCAGAGCAGCGGGGAATGCTTTTATCCGAGTGGACAACAGTGCAGCACAGACCCCAAAACACCTCACAGCCAAGACCTCCTGTACTCATATGCAGCTTATTCTGCCAAAGGAACTCTGGAGGTAACGTGGCCATTTGTCTCTGTCACTTGTGGTGAAATAGAGTTAGGAAACATCAGCTTTTGCTGAACCTGATGGGAAAATCGCACATGGAAACGCAGAATTATTTAGGTAGGAAAAGACCTCTAAGATCATCAAATCCAGTTGATAATGTGCTGAAATGCCCAGCCTTAGAATAAGCATATTTATGTGAATTATGATGTGGCCAGTCGTACTTATCTTAATTAACCTTCAGCCTTACTTATATGAATAGTTCATAGGAGATATATATAGATACAGATATACACTTACATATAGCTCTGAAAATAATTTAAGTATCTGTGTTTATGAATTGCCACACTTTGCTTGTGTGAAAAACCTGGAAGCTGTGTCTAGAATTTCACTTTATCCTTGCTGCTGATGTATGAGAGCTACTGGTTTGAGGGATACTTGTAGGAAGGATAAGATGAGGCTGGTGGGAGTGCTGGGCTAATACCTGGAGCCTCTGAATTATGGTTGTGGATCTCACATAATTTCTTCTGTGACAACTCAGTTGACACATCTGCTCTGTTTCCTCTTGAAAACACCAATTTGTAGTTCTATCTTATTGTAGTTACTCTAGGATGTTCTGTCAGCAAAAAGATTCTACCTGTTTGGATTTGCTACTTGCCAAGTGAAATAAGATCTTGGATTATCTTGTTTTTTCCTGTGTACTGTCTTCACTGTCTGTTTTCCTTTAGCTTCTTGCTAAATATTTTGAGAGTGCAGAAAGGGGCCATCATTTCTGTTTACCTTCCTGGCTGAGATACTGTAAATCTTAATATTTCTGAAATATAAAAATTGCACGTTCACTGTTAATTGCATTATTGTCTTCTTCCTTTTGAAAATATTGTATTATTATTCTGCTTATGCTGGGGGGTTTCCATCATGGATTCTCTCTTATTTAAAAGACCTGTTTGTTCATGGCTTAGAACACTTTCAGACTATAAAGGAACAGATTGTGAACATTTTAATATTTAAACATGCCTACTCTCCATGCTGAGTCTCGTCAGCCTCAGTTCTGGGGCTCTGTCCGCTTCAAATTTGTTGCTGAGAACCAAATTAAGTAGGTAAGAAGAGGTCCTAACTTGCATGATACACACTTTAACTTTTCCATGTACTAGTGAATGGGGTTGCCTTCTCATATCACTTAAAACCTCCATATATGATATTATTTTCTCATTGTAACTTAGTAAGAGTAACTTTAATCAGAGAGAAGAATGGTTGTGACCTTTGAGGGTTTTATTTCATGAATGTCAATGTGTTGCTAACAAATTCATCAGATTGAAGGAAATCCAATGTTCCGGGAAAAACCACTGCTGTTATTCCCAGCAGCACGTGTTCCACTTTCCATTATGTTCCAGGGCACTTTTCTCTTAGGAGTTCAGCAGAAATGGTGCCCACACACACCATCCTCATCACAAGGGCTGCACCTTGGCTTTGGCAAAACTCCCAACTTGCACTGGAGCCAAGGAATGACTCTCTGCATAGTTTTACAGTCAGTTCTTAGAGATACCTCAGCACCCTTACAAAACTTGAGATGTGTTCTTCTGTTCATCAAAAAGTCTACCTGAAATGTCCTTAGATCTAGAGTTTTTGCCTAAAAGGGACATTTTCCTATTTGTTTAGGCTACAGGTAAGTTGGTAGTGATCTAACCTTCCTGACTTTCAAGCCTACACACTAATTTCTATTATTTAAACTAATGGAAGTAGAAAAACTTTAAATGAGAAGTAGCAGGTGGTGGCTGTTGCTGGGTTCAGCCATCAGAAAGTGACTTGATTGCTTGCAGTGGAACTGCAAGTCATGTATTTTGAATATCCTGCAGTGGTTTGTGATTGCAAAATCATGAAGGTCTTCTGTGAACAGGTATTTTTATAACAGCTACTCATAACCTGAATAATTTTCTTTCAAATGTGGCACATCCTTAGCAGAAAATTCCTATTATGTGTCACTTAATCAGGCTGAATTGCTAATACTGCCTGCATGCTGCTGCTTCATTGTATCTCATTTGTCTGTTTGGTTTGCTAAAAGTTGAACCAAATAAAACCATTAAGCTATTGCAGTCTGGCTACCAGCTAAGCTACAGCTCCACTTTGATGTTGACAAGGTTATTTGTAGAACAGCAAGAGTCATTTTCTTTGACCACCTGTCATGTCCATTCATCATACGGCCATTGTATATGAGCTATCCAATTTGTGCTTTCTGCTAACAGTCTAAACAGCATTTGTGAGTAAAAATGTGAGCATTTGTGATCTGAAATCTACTTCAAAAACCTACTTAATGCCATTGTGATGGATGGTGCACTTTACTACTCCTCTATATTTCGTCGGGCTGTGAAAAGGTGACAGTGTTTACCCATCATGGTGACAGGCAGGGCAGCTTACAGTTCTGGAGAGGGCTGTCGAGTCAGTTTTGAAATAGATATTGCAGTAGTTATGTAAATAATATATTGTAGGCTAGGGCAGCCTAAGGAAAGAATGACATACCTGAAATATATTTTTATTAAAACTTAAATATCAGCCACCTTTTATAGAGCTTAAACCTTTTGTCTGCTTGATAAAAACAGGAAAGCTGCTCTGGCCAACAGAGTGCACATATAAATGGAAATTACATTGCTTCAAATTTATGCATTAAAGCAAAATGCATTGTCAGACGGTATCCAGCCAGTCTCCAAGTGAGGGTGGCGTGGTGAATCCAAATGTGCTGCTCCTGCCTCCTGGAGCACTGGGATCCAGGAGCTCTGGGGTTCTTCTGTCCCTGGGGAGTGGAGGGGGCAGAGCTGGGGAACAGCTGGGAGCTGATGAGAGGGGGCTGTGACCCCCCAAAATCTGGTGTCCCCCTTCAGTTCCACACTGGTAAATGTGTGTCAGTGTGACATGGGTGGAGGTGGTGGTGATCCCTGGGTGCACCAAAGGAGAAGCAGGGCTCCATTTGGGCTTGCAGGAGCCTGAGTGGCACTCAGGGCAGTTGGTTTCAGTCAGTTCTGCTCAGAGCAGCAGCTTCTGGAACAAACACATGTCCACAATGTTTGTCTGCTCCCTCCACTGTTTCTTTAGCAGCTGGAAATAGTCCTAGCAGATGTAATGGTTGGTGTATTGGAATAACGTTCAAGGACAGACTAATTAAAGCAAAATGGAAATGGTATTTGCTTTGAATTCACACATTTTCTGAAATTATGTTTGTGTGACCTGAAGTTTTCCTCACGTTCCTTTCACCTTCTGTTTATTCACTCTTTACCTTATTGGAAGTGTTAAGGAACTCTTGGCAATCCTAATCTGCTTTCATACTTTGAACTGAGGTACTTGGTGTCCTCTGTGATATGGCATTGTCTCATGATTCGCTACTCTGCCTCTTTTGGAATAATGCACCAAATCCCTGGGAGTTCCTTTGTTAGTCCTCTCTTCTGGTTTGGGGTTTGTTTCCACCCTCGTGGATGCTCTCAGCAAGCCCAGGAATTCATCAAGTTTCTTTCCTGTACCTTTCATGTACTGCAAGGACCATGTTGGTTCAGGAGGCAGGAGAGGATGGAAGAGTACAAGTACTGGCATGTTCTCAAAATGGAGATGCGTGTGCAGGCAGGGATTATTTGAGGGTTTGTGGACAGAAATGAACTGCGCCCATCTCCGAGGCAGTTCTCCCAACACCAGACTATGTCTGTTTTATATTTTGGCCACTGCTTTGTCCCTGTTCCCTGACTGCTTTGACTCCTCTCACCTCACTTCCCTGCCATCATCCATGTTCCCGGTTTCTGCTGATTTCTCTGTTGCTGTGTCTGCTGATCTGAGGCACTTCTACTCCCAATCAGGGGTCTATCTTTGATGAGTTTTGGAGGGGCTGCAGGGAGCAGACAAGTGGGAATGCTGCCTGTCTGCCTCTACCCACACCATGCAGGAGAGATTCTCTGCATCTGCTGGTCACGTCCCAGTCTGCTCCGGTTCGTTTGTTTTGGTGACATTTTCTCACTAAATGAGAGCCCACTGCAGAGATTAATGCAACCTGAAGCAATCTGGGAAGTGCAAGCCCATCTGTTAAGCTCACTCAGTCATCTTCCCACCATTCTTCAATCTTGGCAAGATTGGAATAAAGGAAGCAGGACTTGGATTTTGCTGTCAGATCCTGTTTCACGAGGAGGGGAGTTTGCTCCTTATCCAATACCCCATTTTCTTATGGCTGTCTTTAGATGTATCCTTTCCCCACCCATCCTCTTCCTTCCCAGGTCCTTTGTAGGAAGATGGGAATCTTCCTCTCCTCTACTGCCTGTTCCTCTAACCTTTCCCACTCCTGCCAGGAGTGTGTCCTCTACAGTCCCCACTTGTGTGTCCCACACTCCCCTCCCTCTCTGCTCAGGTTCACAGCCAGCACTGGCACCTCTCTTTATTTCCAGCTCTGCACCAAAAGGTCAGAGTTCCTCTGGAGGGGACAGTGCATCAGGGAGTCCTTGACCCCAAAGCTTGCCTTCATTTGATTCAGTTTCATTGTGCTGGAAATGTGATTAGTGCACCCTTATTATCTTTCCTCTTCCCTCCAGCTAATCAGTGGTAATTTCCTTCACAATATTTCAGAATTAAGATCAGTGTCAGCGGGTTGGTTTTAGAAAATTTTAAAATCTTCCCAGGTTATTTTTATCCCCAGGCAAAATTTCTAAATGAGCCTTCTGCAGTGTGCTCACTCGCACATCTTGAATTCCAAAGGCAGAGAGTGCGTTTAATTTAGATTAAATAATCACAGCTTCTCTTCCTAAGTCTTTCAGTCATTTTTGATGGCACATTGGTGCAAAATACCAAGCTAGAGGGAATCTTGATGCATGTGTGCATTTAATTCTTTTAGGCATGCCAAATTTAGTTCATTATTATCTTTATTAACATTTTTTAAGTTTTCTTCTGTGAAGAGACATGCACTAGCTAAAATGAATCCCTAGCAACTGAAATCAGTTTTACAGATGGTTAGGGCTATAGGTTGAATAACACATACACACAAATGAGAAGAATCATGTGATTTTTTGGTAACATTTAGAAGTTTTAGTGCAGCTTTATTTATCTTTTATTTATAGAAGAGTTTCTCCGAAACCTCTTCCACAAATAATCATAATTTAGACCACTGCTCTGCATACCAAGTAGGCACAGCAAATTTTCAAGACAATCTCGCTAAGAATATGGATTTTAGAATAGACTTGACCTTTAAGCAGAAAACAACATTCAACATTAACTACAGCATAGCTGCCACTCCATTATAATTACATATAGAAAGCTGTGAAATGCAATGTGAAGGTTATATAATTTAAAATTGCAGGCGAGGGCTCCAAAAGTGATCATTGAAGAGAAGTCCTGCAGAACATCCTGTCAGTTTTCTGGCATATATCACATAACCATTAATAAATAAAGTTGTACAGTTCCCTAAAAATAATAGTAGTTCATCATGCACAAAGCCCCGATTAATATTGCTGGAAGATTTTTGTGTCATTGAAGGGCAGGGTTTCAAAGATGCAAACGCTGCTGCTGCAGAGCCTTTTGCTGTTTTATAATTGCAAGTCAGTGCTGTCCTGATGTTTTTACTAATAAAACGTTAGTAATGGCATTTTAGTAATAATACCCTTAATAATTAATGAGAATTTTTAAATGATAAAAAAGGAAAAGGTATCTTGGTATCTAGAGACATAACAGATCACTGAGCACTTCCATGCCATTGCACAGAATCAGCTGAAGGCATTTCTTAGTAAAGCCTCTGCACAATGTTAGAGAGGGAGCAATGGTGAACCATAACAATTATTCCAACTGCATAGTAAAAAAAATAAAGGGTGTAGACCCTGAGGGCTTGGGAAGATTATTTGTTGCCTTTTTTAGGTTTTAGTGCAAGTAGAATTCCTATTGGAATAAATGGGAATCGCATCATTTCTAACCGGAGTTAAATTTTGTCTGTTATTAGTCAGTGTGAGAGAGCAGCAGTGAAATCTGTGCAGTTGCATGGGTCTTCAGGGCATATTTTTATCTTGAATTTTTATGGCATAATCAGACCCACTGAGTTGCCATCACCTCTGCAGTTCAGTGGAGACCTGGGTTGGTGCCCACCCAGTCAGGCTTTATTCCACCCCATTCTGTATTAATGGTGTTTGGTTCAAACCTCAACACAAATGTACTCAGGTCAAGTGGAAACCTTTCTGCCAAATCCCACGTCATGTTTTTCTTAGGTAGTGCCATCTTCTCTCTCTTTTTAACTTGTTCTTCACCTTCTGGTAAATATGAACCTACCAATAACATACCTGGGCTTTCTTCTCTGTTTAAGTTTGTAAAGGCAATGTTCTACTCAGAGGAGGAATTTTCAAGTAAAAAGCTTTTTGTGCTGTGAGCTCTTGGGATTGGGTTTTAGGGATCTTTTCCTTTTAAATTTCTCCAGTTTTCTGGAGGTTTAAAAGTGCCTCAAAGGAATCCTGCTTAAGCTGAAAAAAGCAAAAATTTCCTTCAACAGAGGGACTATTAAATAAATATCAGCTTTTCAAAAATTGCTAGTACGAGAAAAACATCATAAGAAACAAGTACAACTGATACGAGAACAATAACAAAATATTTTTGTATTTATATAATACTCAATCCTTGTCCCTAAAACTACTTACATAACTTTATTATTTAAAAAATATAGTTTCATGCATGAACAATAAAGAACTGCTTAAAATGCTGCTCAGTTCTCTGGTAGTTATGAGTGACTGTAAAATACCATATTGATTAAACTATTGTTGCTTCTCGTTTTTTTAAAGTTTGTTTTTCAGGAAGAGAAGCAAGTCCTCAAATCTCTTCAGGAACATTAGCAATAGAAAAGCATCTGTAGTTGAAGGCAGTTTTCATTTTACTGTGCATAAGCACTGTGTGTCTGGGAGCATGGGCACAGGGCTCTGACCCTGCCAGTCTCTGGCATTAGGCATCCATGAGGATGTGGGTTACAATTGCTCTAATAAAACAGATTTTTAAAAGGCACAAAAATCACTCTTCTGCCATACTTCACTTGATTATTCTTTAAGCTGGACAAAAAATATCTAATAGTGATGTCTTGTGAATTAGAGCTGGCTGCTGAAAAGAATCAGCAGCAGCTATTTCAATTTTCAGTGCAGTGTGATAAATCTTACCAGTTAAAGCTTCAGCAGTGTTTTATCTTAGGAGTTCTCTCTACCTACCAATACAACTTCTACAGTCATCATTGGACCACATTTTGTCAAAATCTTAAAACACTTTCTTCTGTGAGTTTATTGGATGCTTTTCTCTAAGTCTCTGTCTCACTGTTAAAATATTTTTTTAGTATTTCAAAATGAAAGTAGCACTGAAAATCCAAAACAAGACTGAAGATTTCGTATCTCTGTTAGGATGTGGTGGTATAAAGTCCAAATATAGTCTTCTAAGATGAGCATGTGAAAGAGTGGAAATAAGTTCTTACTTAAAAAAAAAAAAAGCATAAGGATCCTTGAGAGGCTTTAAATGTAACCTAAACTAAGGATAAAGCTGTCATTAGAAGAATAATTTGGTGAGAACTGCAGTGTGTCTGACTTATTTGTTAAAAAACTTTGGTATTAAAGAGCAAAGGGTGCACCTCTCTAGAGAGTGCTTTGAGGAATGTTCTAAACCTGGACACAGCCTTGGTGGTAGGAAAGGAAACCCTTTGAAGCAAGTAACTTTTGAAACCTTTCAGAGCAGGATGAAAAAAAAAAACAAAAAGTGGTGCTGTGATACAACTGGTTGAAAAATATGTATAAGAACTGAATTCTTAAAGATGTAAAAAAGAATATAAAGCTAAAAAATAAACACAAACCCAGGCAGTAACCATTGGCAAGTGTAAGTTTGGTATCCAGGTGCTGGTGGCAGAAGTGCATTGGCTGTGTGTGGGAACTGTCAAAATGCCACAGCTTCTTCACTGGCTGGACTAAAATGTCCTGAGAAAAAGCTTTTGTTCAAAAATTCCCTTTTAAATCTGTTTGGAAATACAGCACTTAAGCCTCCACCTACCAACAGCAATCCCATGAGAGAAGTATCTCTTTTAAAATAAATAAATAAAAAACAGTTCCAAGCAAATAAAGCTGAAAATACATTGCACTTGTCTCTTGGACATCCTTAGGTTATTATTCTGATGTGCTGTCCCTCCCACGAAATATAAATAAATCTCATGTCTAGCCTCATGAAATGAATATTAGTTACAGTGTTTATCTCATTCATTAAGAGGGCCTTAATGTGAATTAATGCTGAGCTATATCAGTTCTATTCTCACCATTATTTCTGGTGTTCCTGAGCTCTGCAGTTCAACGGGAAGGTGCCTCATCAATCACCAGGTTGTGACTGGCCCCAGAGTAGGTGTGTGTGAGAAAGAAGATGCTTCATGGAATTTATCTTCCTTCCACTGAATTATGTTACCATATAGAGTTAGTCCTGTCTGCTGCAAGATTCACTGCCTCACTCTGGTGCCTTGGAGGGGCAGACAGGGGTGAATAAGGATGGAAGATGTCTGGCAGTGGCTACAACCAGGGGAAGAGCAGAGCTGCTTAAATATGCAAGAGAGCTCCTGCTGCCTTCTCATCCAAGGGGGATGCATCTCCTGCTGCAGGTCAGAGCTTGCCAGGCACAGTCTTCACCTGGGGGGTATTTTAGAGAATGATTTAGTAGGAAAAATCGAGAAATTTTACATTGCTGGAAAAAGAATTAATGCATCGGTTTTCTAACAAAACATTTTATTCAAGAAAATTTTGCCATGTTTTTGTCCATGTTGCCCTTTTACCTCTAAATCTCTTATGTCTTAAGGGTCAAGTAGAACACTGTAATCATGTAAAGTCACAAACTGAAGTCTCGGAGGAGAAATTATATCAGTCTGGACAGTGTTAGGCTCAGGATTTTGAGGATAATACCAACTCTTTGAATTGATGTCTTTCCCTTATCATCTAACTGCTGCTGTGGGGTTGCTCTGCCTCAAGTAAAATTTCACAACTGTTCAAATTTCTCTGCAGGCTGTGGAGATGAATTGTTGACAATGTTTGTGAAGTAGGTAGCAAAAATGTAGAGTCAATTGAAAAGAAACATGGAGGGAACCCCTTCAGCAGAAGTTAAAAGTGGTGGGCATTGCTGATGGTGACTGTTGTGTGTTCTTTGCCTGTGTACTGAGCTGAGTCTCTTGTGTTTATTAAACAGTGAATGCAGGAAGATGGATCATTAGGGAAATCTGTGGTTGAATCAGGATTATGGGAGCACACACTGAGCTCCCTGTTTCTAGTATCTTTTTGTTGATTGCTCAGGATCCAGGGCAGGAAGGATCAGAAGAGGTGAAGAGAGGGAATTGAGCACAGATTTCTGTGGTAACTGATAGTTCTCTAACAATGTCCCTGACTGCTTTTATTGAGAACTGAACCATCTAATGGTATTACTGCAATAATACTGAGTGTTTCTGTACTGCTGTGACCTGAATTCCAGGCTGTGTGCAAGATGAGGGAAGCTCTGTCCAGCTCCTGAGCTCTGGATGGGCTGCACTGATGGCAAAGCTTTTGCTTTAAGCAATAAAATCGATTATATGATGTCAGTTTGCTCTTTCCTCCCATCAAGGTGTCCTGATTCCAGAGTCTCTTCACACCTTCTCATCTGTTTTAGATGATGTAAACATTTTTCCAGCTTTTCTTTGGAGGTGCCACTGTACAAGATGAGGGATTAACTGGGACCCCCTGTAAAAAGCATCAGGTTCTGTCCTTTGCATGGGATTTTCTCTTTTTCTCCAGGTTTTTCCATCCCTGCTGAGAGCACATGAACCAAGTTCACAAATCTCTATGGGGTTTCTGCTCACACTTAAGAGATGAATGCTCAGAATATCTGTGTGAAATTTGCCCCAGTTCAGAAGAACCTTCACCCTAATCTTTGGAAACACATGGGATAAAGGTGAATTACTAGTTTTGCTATAGGCAAAATTTTTCAAAATGAAGGTTAGCTGTTTGTGAAAGAAAAGCCAGATGTTGCTGCCATGTAAAACCTTTAGATTACTGTGCAGTGTAGGATGCACATCAATTCTAACATCTTAAGTGCACTTTTAAAAATAAATTTGAAAGCCTGAAATAGAAAATAACTTTTTCTTCCCTGTACAATTTTATTACCTGTGAGACATAAATGACACACTGCATGTTTCTTGTGAAATAAGTCTTCTTCCAAAATGTTAGGTGGTTGAAAACCACAAAAATATTCTTGTTTAATTCCAGAGATGAGCTGTTCTCAGGTACAGCTATGTTTCTGTATCTGTATACTTGTCCTGGTCAATCATTTGGGCCACTTGAATTTGATATTACTCAGGCACATTCCCTGTTCTTACTGGGGTCCTTTTCTTGTCATCTGAATATATTTTTAGAACTTATTTTTCCCCAGTCTTTTTTCTACAGATGTAATTTAGGGACCTATAAATCTGTGCAATGACTCAAAACAACAGAATTCACAGGAGATGGGAAAGATGTCATTTTCCTTTTCACAACTGCATATTTGCTTCTTCAAATTGTTTGCTCAAATGCTGCTTTAACACTCAGATTTGTGTTTGCATCATTACATGGTTGGGCATCTCCCTGATTATGCTGAAGTGGATGATGTTTGGCCAAGCAAGGGCTGAAAGTACTTTGTGACAGATCATTTATTACAATCTAGAAAATAGAGTTCTCCCCGACATATTTGAAAGTTCAAGTGTTCTCTTGGTGCAGTGGATGACCTCCTCTTGTACATTTTAATGATTATTTTCCTCTTTGAGGGAGATGTCTGTTCTACTATGTCTGGAATGTCCCTTTGGTCAGTTTGGGTCCCCTGTTCTGGCTGTGTCACCTCCCAGGCACTCCCAGCTTACTTGAAGGAGGGAAAGCAGAATAGGCTTGGCTCTGTGCAAGCCCTGCTCAGTAATAACAAAAACATCCCCTTTATCACCCCTGTGTTCAGCACAAATCCAAAACACAGCCCCATAACAGCACTGTGGAGAAAATTAATTCCACCCCAGCCAAAACCAGCACGGTTCTGAATCATGAATTCCGACTTGGAAGACTGAAAATGGTTGGCTGTTTTCTGGACATTTTGTTTTGATGCAGCCAGACTGACTCTAAAATTGAAACAATTGGACAAAGCTGAAACACCCATCTCTAAGGAATTAAAATACCAAACGTATTATGTGTTATAAAAGGAAATATTTTGATTTTACTTCCATTCTGAAGCACACGTAGTGTTTCGGTCCTGTTGACCCACGTTCTGCCTCTGGTGGTGTTTGTATTCACAGGGTGTTCCTGTGAGCTGGTATTTCAGACAGGAGGTGGCTTTACTGCTCTGGGTGTGTGGGTGTAGCTCACATTTTGCTGCTGTTCTCTCTGAGCAGGTGCAGGGAGCTCCCCCAGCTCAGTTTGGTCCCTCTCCTGCCCAGCTGAGGGGGATCCATCCCTGCCACAGCTGTCCTGCAGAGCCTGGTGTGGATAAAGTGTTTTCAGACACCTCCTGTGAGCTCCAAGCTTCTTCTCTAAAGGCTTGATGCTTGTAGCTACTCTAGGAGGGAATGCCTGCTTTTAATTCAATGTGGTGTAAATGAGTGAAGGAGAACATTCTGCAGCCTCTGGATGTCTTGTGTTCATTCCCTGGATTTCACAGAAGCCAAGGAAATGTCCACCCAGCCTTGAGAATTTCCACAGTTCAGACACAGTGGGACTGGATTCTGACATAAACCCCTTTCACTGAAAATTTTAAGGCCAAGTTTAAATCTCACCATTATAATTTCCTGTGTACATATGTAGCTTATGATTTATTTTTTTAAGATACCACATCACAGCTGAGTAATTCTGTTTTGTTTAGTTTATCCCAGTCTATGTAATTTGTAAATGTATATTTGCATGAATCTGAATAAGCTAAACCAAGCAGGCTGGCAAATACAGATTACCCTTTTTTCTTAGGAAAGTAGGAGCAATGTGACTTTATGCTTTAGTGGCTAATGCTACTAAATAGCCTTGCAGTTAACTCTTAAAAAGGGGGGAGGATATAAATAATATTAAACACATACAATAAAGAGTAATTAGGATTTAAAATTTTGTCCTTAGTTAAGTGACAATCAACACTGCCTAATGAAAGTTTGAAATAGTATTTCTGATAGCATTTTAGGCATCTAAAGATCTTGTGTCCTTCAGTTTTTTGTAACAAAAGGCGTTGTCCTTAGAGATTCTAAAACAAGTAAATATCACTTAAATGTGTCTGAAAATAACAATGTTTTACGTCCAAAGCTAGATTTGTATGTATTATGTAAAGTATAGTAAGAAAGTTAGAAAATATAGTTAGAAAATATGAAAAAAACCTACCCTAATATGTTGTTGGATATTTTGGCTGGACATCGTGAGTTAAGAAGTAATATTTAAATAGTAGTTTTGCCTTTTGTGAAACACAAGGAATATGATTGGGAACAGAGTTGGAGGTTATGAAAATTAAAATAAGAAAAAATAAACTGGAAGGAAAAAGGAGAGAACTGAGTTGTGTCAGTTCAGATTTATTTGGGGCTCTTTAACCATAAAATACACAAGAGCTCTCTTCTGCAGGCTATAAAAAGGCTTCGATCTTGATTCAGTCTCCCTCGGAGTTGGTAGAAAAAAAGTCTTGCAATAAACTGCAGGAAGCAGGGAAGCAAACAAGTTTAACCTCAGTGTCTTTCCAAAAATGGTCCTGCAGGAGCAGAAGGAATCTGTGAGAGCAGCTGGAGGGGAGCCCTGTGTGATGGGGCTGTGTGAGCAGGACACAGGGGGAGACTGACCATGAAACGTGTCTGTGACTGAACTCTGCCTGCAAGGCCAAACTCCATCAAACTGAGGTTAAGGGACGTCTTCTTTTCTCTTGTTTTAGTATAAATTACAGCTTCAGCTCTCACTGTAATGCAGTGTGCAATTTTATGTAGTAAAACCTAGACACAAAGAACCTTTTCTGACTGTAAGATGACACTGTGAGTCATATTGTATTGAAATGCTCCAGAATTCTATTGTGGGAGCAGGAGTATTGAAGCAAAGAGAAGAAAGCCTCTATAAAGTGCTAGCAACCATGAAGAAAAAATATCATGGATCTCTTTGCGGAGCAGGGCTTGTAGGTAAAACTCATAGCAAGACTGGAGTTCTCTCATTTAAATCTTCCCTGACATTCATTGTTGGTCAGAAGCATCTCTTAGTCTTGTAACTGAGAAAAATCATCTCCAGTTAATCCAGGTATATAATTATTTACTTTTTGGGCTTAGACAGGGTACCTGCCAGTCTTTTTGCCTGGAACCAAGTGAAGGAAAAAGGTTGAAAGAAAACTTCGGGCATTAACATTTCTGTAGAAATACAGTAAGTATATAAAAGATAGTTATGGATGGGTATTTTGTACCCTGGTGGTGGCAATCAGAGGAAAACAGCTGTGGCTCCCTGATTATTGAAGGATGCTTTTGGCTGGAATGGGAACAGCTCTGGTCAGAAGCGTAACAGTTTGCACCAACAAAGGATTTGGCACAACTCTCTTATCTCCCCTTCTCTTTCTTCCTTTCCTCTAATTTTAAAGATCAGCTAGTTTTATATTTGCAGCTTTCTTCACGTTTGTTGATGTCCAGCTTTGATCTACAACCAGCTTGAGTTTACTTTTATGCTCTGCTGAATGCTGCCTTCAGCCTCAATTTCAGAGCTGTGCAAATAAATTACAGCGATGTGTTTAATTAAAGTTCGCCTCATGCCCTGATTGCAGACTGTTGCCTTCTCAGATACAATTTGCAAATATATTTTGGAGTTTTATTTTAGGCAGGATGACTAGTTGAAGGTTATTTAATTGTGATTGATTGTGCATGGGATGTTTCTGCTGCCTTTATTTTGTGAACAACCTGAAAATAGTAGCTGAATGTTGAAGGACAAATGAAAGTCATTGGCCTGGATGGAAAGAGGGGATGTAGTAAGGCTGAACACTCACAGAACTGAGAGTTGATGCTTCTAGAATTATATGTGTGCCTTTTGGAGAAACTGTCTTCATTCTAAGGAATGAACAATATTTATTAATATTAAATATTTAGTTTTCCTCAATACTTCAAGTTTCTTTAGGAAATCTATTTCTGAAAGCTTCTGGTGGGTAGGCTGGAACTGTGAATATCAGAATATCAGAATATGAGGAGTATGAGCTTGACTCTGTCATTGTCATCCCTGCAGCTTCCACAGTCCTGAGTTCCCCAACAGTTTTGTGCAGAATCCATTCATTAATATGGGTCAGGAGCTTGGTGTTTGATAAAACATATTCATCATTTGAGGTTACTGGACTGTAGCACTACCAATAGGTAGCATGAAGAGGAGAAGCCATTCTGTGTGCTGCTTTGGGTTTGTTTTCTGCCAAGCTATTAAGAGCTCAGTTTAAGAGCTGCTTTCTTACCTGCACTGACTGCATCCTCATTTTGGTGGTTGTGGGAAACTCCCTTCCTTGGTGTATCACCTTTGAGTTTTGTGTTGGGTTTTTTGATTTTTTTTTTCCTCTCAGTGATTTCTTCCCTGAGTCTTTTTGCTGCCCTGGCAAATCAGCCACAATCTGCCTCTCAGGCAGTGTTTTGGATACAGATGTATAATGCTGTTATTAAATCCCTCTCCTCAGTCAAGTGAATTGATGAGAATGTGATAAGACAAACATATTTCTGTTATTATTTTCAACCTATTTGTCTTATTTTTTTAAATTGCCTCAGAATTTGCAGGAAAGCCAGGTTTAAAAATAGTATCCAGCATCTTTAAGACCCCAGCTGCCACCTGCTTCATATAGTTATTCTTATTTTTTCTTCTGCAAGATCTATTTTCCTCTGTGTCATCCATGACTGGATGAAGTATACTCTTTTATTCTGTTTCATTTTGGAGATAAGTAGAAGAAATTAGGATAAAAATCCATTACTGTCTTGATTGTGGCATTTTCAGAGTGTTTGTCTTTTCTGTTTTGGGGGGATTCTATTAGAATTTTTAAGATAGAATGCTTACAACTCACTGAGCATCATCTTGGGACTTAGAAACTAATAAGTTGTATAGCATAAAATAATTACTTTTCCTAAAAATGTTTGTTTTATTACCTACCCCTACTTCATTTCATGCATGGGGGAATACTACTGAACTCCATAATGCACATCACAATTTGTTCCTAAATAGTCATATCTCTCAAACAGCATAGCTTGAAATGATTCGAGGAGTAAGTACCTAATTCAGATGGATAAAACAACTCATTCTTTTGCAGTTTCCCAGTTGTAGGGTAAGAGGATTTACTGTGGCATAGCTAAACCAAGTAGACAAGTGCTCTTTTTCGGCACCTGATAAAAGGATGAGTTCTCCTTTGTTTTTGAACAGAATTATCCTACCACAGGAAAGCAGTTTATCAAATAGGGGTAGTTGGGAGTGGGGTGTTTCGCTTTTCAAAAAGCTGGTATGTGTAAAATGAGGATTATGTGATGTTGTAAGCATTTCTAAAAACAGAGAAGAGAAATAATAGGAAATTTAATCTTCGTTTTTGGAGGTATTAGGAATGTTGTGACTAAAATAGGCCTTCATGCATCATAAATGGTCTGTCAGCTTCTGAATGGATTATTAAGAAAGTAGAAGGTCTGAATTCAATAGGATTCTTCACCATTATTTTGAGGTTGTATTTTTTCAATATTTTATTTTATACTAGAAGTAAGGGTCCCAATTAGTTGAGCCCCTGTCCACTGAATAAAACCAAACTGACTACTCTGAGCTAGTATTGCTGTACTGTATTTGATGAGATTTCATTAATACTGCAAACTATTTTGCTTTTTATTACAAATTTTACTTAAGTATTCAGGTGCGGAATAAAGGAAGGGGTAAGAATAATTTGTTTTCATAATTTAATGTGTACCTGTTACTCTCTGGATTGTATTGCCAAAATGTCACAACTTTATTCTAAACTCTTCTGAGAGTTATTCACTTTATTTGGCCAGCCATATGTAGTTTTACTCAAGATTTAATTCAATTTTTGTTTGTCATTTTAGCTGGAGTTAAAGATGATATAAACTGTGCAGACCTGTGGGTGCTGTTTCCAGAATGTGGTAACCTTTGAGCTTTGACATATCTGTATTTCATGTGGAAGATGTGTAATGAAAGCCCACAAAACTCTGTTATATTACACCCATCTGCTCCTTCATTATGGAGTTTCTTACACATACTCTCAATATATGAATGTACTTAACAGCTCTGGCATTGTGGCTAACTTTAAAATTTGAAGCAGAGCACATGGTTTGCAGAGTGTTTGGGGCAGCAGGGAGTCAACTTCTGTTTCCCACATAATTAAAAGATGAGCTGTGCTTTTGCAGGTCCTCCTGTTCTGCCTCTCTCCTTGAGCACGTGCTGCCTGGGAAAGATCAGTGCTCTTGAAGATGCAGTTTGCATCCCTGAATTAACTAAGAGCATCCAAGGGCAGTTGCTAAACGCATTAATAATTGTGCAAACATGTAGTTTTGTTGTTTACAGAGCAGTGGATAGCACCCTGGAGAAGCAGTGAGCCAAAGGGATGTGCAGAGAGGCAGCACATGAATGTAGATGGGCAGGGAGCTCCTTTGCATCCTGGAGAAGAAAATGGCCTGATACTTCTTTATCTTACATATTTGGTTTTGGTTGTGCCTCAGGAAGTCACTGGGCTTTCTCTCATACAAATAATGACAGCCCTGATTTTTGCTTTGCAGGGTAGGTAAGGAAGGCATTGGGTCCAAAGGAATTAGATAGAGGTATCCCTAGAAATCAACCTGGATATAACCTCCATAACCTCTCAAGCCATAAGGCTTCTGAGACACTAGTAATTATTGTGTCTAATGACATATGTGTAGGTACAAATTAAATAAAGATGAGAGCTACAGAAAGAGGTAAAAATTTTATGAACTTAAGCCCCCTGGTAAATATCCTTTCTGTATCTGAGGTTAATTCTTTCAAACTGGAGGCATGAGATTAGGTAAAAGATAAAATACCTTTCTCTATTATGAAATCTTCGCTTGATTTTATCCTACTTTTCGAATACTGTCGCCATACAGGAATAAAATTCTATTGTCTAAATGGTTTTCTAGTTCTTTTCATATCAACCCCCCCATATATTTCAGAAGAAACAGTGTGAAGTGCAAGCTTTCCTATTCTACATTTCATTATTTGGTGTAAATCTGATGTTTGCCTGTTCAGAAGTGTCTTGTAACTTTGGCTGGCCTTTCCACATACTTGGTTTGTACAGCACTGCTGACATGTTACAGACTTGGAAACCTATCTGAAGAATTCAGAAGAATTTAATAAGACAGGAACCTTGGCAAAGTTTTTGTATGGTTTCAGCTTGAATGTTGAGTGCAAACTCACACAGACGGTTTTTTCAGGGTAAATACTTTCCTAAAATACTCATCTTCAGGAATCTACTAAAATTTCACACATCCTACACATCCAGAACAACTGTTGCTAGAATTTAAACAGTTTATGTAGGGATACCCAAAATCAGAACTGTTGCCTTTGGCAGTGAATCCGTACTTAAGTTACAAAACTGAACTGAAAGAGAAAACTTTTCCATCTTGTACTGCTCCTCTTCTTTTAGTTTTTAAACGCTGATGTAATATTCTTGTGTCTTCTTGTACTTGTGTTTTATATGAGCACTGCATAGGGATTTAGAGGTTCCAGAATGTCCTCAGTGATGTCCTAAGAGCTTCATAACATTCTGAAATAGTAATGTACAAGACTGATTATCCTCTTACTTTGTTTTTGCCAGAATTTACTCCCACGAATGTGTGAGAAAAATGCCCTTGGTCATTCTTAAATTATATATGTAAAAAAATACTTGAAATATCATCTGGAAATATTTTTCTGTTACTGCCAGTGCTTGACATTTAATAATAACTTAGAACTTGTACTGTATTTTCTTGCAGAATCCTAACTGAAGAGCTGAAGATCTTCATGTTCTAAACACATTTAGATAGAAGTGACTCTAAATAATTTGAAAAATATGTATCAATATAGAAGTATACACATCAGAGCATAGTCTGTTATCACTGTAGTTTTCTGAGTATATTGCTTGGATAACTGATGGATTAAAAGAAAATACTTCAGCAGCTAGGTAAGATTGCTCAGGAGTCATGTGAGACCACAAAATAAAACTGTGTATTGGTGGAGTTTGTGTTATCTGTGGATTTTCAGAAGTGACACTCATTTCCTGAAATACTTTACAGGACTCTGATTATTTTTAAGAAAATAAGCAGAAGTGAATTAGTATCCCTTACACAGTTTTAAATAAATTCCTGTAGCTAAAAGGTGAAATTCTCATCAGAATCAGCATCTCTTATAACCACAGGGGAAAAAAAAGGAGGGGGTGATAGTTTATCATAGCTGATGCATTGTGAATTAAAATTGCAAAAGTTATTTGTCAGATTGAACTTTCAAGGTCTCTGCTATTACAGATATTTGTGATTAGAAGTTGGGGTAAGACAATTGCAGGACTCTGCTCAGATGCTTGTGCTTATGCAGACAACTTTGTTTCTGTGCAAGGAGCACCCCCAGTGATGTGTGGTTGTAGCTGTAGCCTGAATTTTGTCTCCTCTCTGCAGGCAGAGCTTGTTGATGTCCAGTATGGGACCATGGAAGACCTGATCCGGATTCAAGCCATCACAAACGTGACCAAAAAAATTGCACTTTTGAAGCTCGGACAGTCACCTTTACTTTATAAGGTTAGTTACACATCAGCTGAATTATTCATTCGGTAGTTGTTGCTTTGTTTTTTTGTTTTTTCCCCAGTTTCAAAATAAAAACAAACCCAAAGAATCTCCCATTTTTCCCCAGTAAGTCTGAATTTACTGACATTCACATTCTTCCTCAGTACTCGGCACTGTCACTCTGCAGTGCCTTTTATGTGTTAGAGTTGTTTATTTTGCTGCATACCTTGCAGTGCCTCAGTACTCTGCTGTATTTTCTCTGGGTGTACTAGAAGCCTTTTGACAAACAAAGAAATCACTGAAAGAACTAATAAAGCAGAATGGATTGTATATGGGGAGGCTGTACATGGGTGCGTGTGTATCCATCTTTGCCAATTCCAGCTCTGGCAGAGAGCACAGAGCAGGAGCTCACTAATCCACTTTTGCACTAAACATAATAGAGTCAACATATAAACCACATTTAAACTCTTAAATGTCCAGTAACTGCCTTCTGTTGCAAATATCTTATAAACAAAAATGCTGGTTTGATTTCAGAAAGTACAGGAAGTATAGTAGCTCAGTAAAGGCTTAAACAATTCATTCCCAATTCACAAAAGCAATTATAAAAGAGCAGTGACTCCAGATCTTGCAATTAAGTAAATCTGGACCTGCTCTGTTGGCCATAGAAAGCACAGCCGGGATTCAACACAGATTCAGAAAATAACCACTTAATGTTTCTTCTGTAGGAATAAGATTTGTCTCAATAAAAATGCCATTTTCAACTGAGTAGCTTTAGCTGTTTATTTAAATTATTTAGCTGCAATTTAATTATGCCCGTGAAAGGTCAGTTGTCATTGCTGGGACGCGGTTGTTGCCCATCATTTCCAGCAATAGATCTGATCCTGCATTTCACTGCTGACAAAGCCAATGAAACAGCAATCAGGGCTCATAAAGCAGGGATTGATCAAGATGTAAAGTTTGCTGTAACAGCACTGTCTGTGAGATGGACTTTTTACCAATTTGTGTTCCTCTGAACACTCACTGTGTCTGAATTACCAGCCTGAGCAGCCTGAAGGAGAAGGGAAAAACAGGAGGTGCTGAGGACAAGGCACATCTCAGGAGCTTTTTGTGGGGGTTGGCTGTAGCCTGGTCCCAAATATGTGCTGTTTAATGGCTGAGGTGCATTAGCTACATTTCTGGTGCTCCAAAAGAATCAGTTTTTCACATTCAGAGTCTGTTTCACAGCACAAACCAAAGCGTGGTGTGATCAGGAGACTGACTCCAAATGCGTGCTCAGGGTCTGAGGTAAAATTACAGCCACCCAAACCTACCAAGTTCTACTCACACAGGTAGAAAGTTTGCTCTTTTTCTTAGGGCTGTAAACGATCCTTTTTTAGAATATAATTTGTGTCTTTTTGGCAGTGAAATAATTGTAAGCTTTACTTTGCTCGTAACTCTCAGAAAAGGTATAGAAAGATTATCTAAAGTAGATTCTCCTTTCCTGAGGAATATTTGATGTGAAATATTGCCTAAAACTGCAAGTCCTGCTGGTTTAAATGGGCCCAGTATCTCTCTGCTGAATCCACTCTTTGTATCTCTTTTCCCCCCTAATGTTTATGTTTCTGTACTACTGAGTCTCACATTTCTGCTTCAGCAGATACTTCCCTCTCCCTATATTTTCCTTATCTCTGCCTTCCATGTGCTTGGTTTTACATTGCATTAAAACAGAGCACTAGTTCATAAGAGAGCTGTGGCTATATATACATATATACTTAGTGAGTTTCTTTCCATTTTTGTATTTAACTTGTGTTTTTCATGTGTTAATTTCCTTTAATTTTTCATTATTATTACTTTATATTATGCAAGTATCTCACTCTGGATTTGAGTCTTATTATTATAGACCCTGCACTGAGGTTCCATCTTCATAACAGTTTCTAATTATGCCTCTATTTTTCAGTTGTATCTCCCTTGCACAGTTATGCTTTTTGTCATTCTCTCTTTACTGCTGTTTTTTGTGTTTGGTTTTTTCTTTTTACTGTTTTCCCTTTTGTGTATTTAATTTGCCTTTATAAAAAATTTTTGACTGTTCTTTCTCTCTATACTAAGTCCTTTGGAAAAAAACCTGAAAGAAATAATAAACTGCTGCTGGCAGAAGAAAAATCACCATGAAAACTGAACAACATTTCCTTTGTCTTTACATCACATTAAGGAAAAGGATATGCTGGTAGAAAAGAGTTTCATGTTCAAGGGACTAGTTTACACAAATAAGTCCAAGTGGTGGAAGTTTGATTATTTAGAAAAATAGTTGTATAAATAACAGTATTTCTCAGTTAGATTTAGTTTATAGAGATTGGGTAAGGGAGAAAATTGGGGGAGGATTAAGGTTGAAAATAATTTGGAGCTTCTACTTCCAGTCTTTCAGACTGTGCCCATCTCTCATATCCTTAAACACTGAAAACATCAGAGTTCAGAGCTTGGAGTAATTTGAAATTAGAATATACAGAGAATTTGGAGTATGCAGAAAAGCCTGAAGTTAATGTGCTGTTAAAATATGCAGTTTAGTCTTAAACATGAGTAATTCTGATTAAATTTCGTAAGGTTCATAAATTTAAGCTGCTTTGTGAGAACAAGATTTGCAGAAATCTGACCTGGAGTTATTTTTGTAATTGGATATGATTTTCAGATTTCACTGGGAGTTTTGTATTGCAGTTCCACTGGATCAGAACGTGGTTTCTGGGCAGGGTGAGAGGGGCAGCAGCCGTGGCACCTGTCCAGAGCCACAGGCACATCCTGATCCCTTAAACTGCACCTTTTCAAACAAAGAATGTGTTACCTCAGCCACATCATAAATTACAGCTGTAAAGAACATGGACCCTGCCTTTATAGCAGAGTATCAACAAGAGCATTGACTCTGGGGGGAAAAAATCCCCAAAATAAACCAAGTAGTTAACATTGCTGTGATTAAAAAAAAAAAAAAGAAAAAAAAAAGATTAAAAAGTGCTTTGTATTATATATATATTTATCTATCTATATATATATCAGAGTGGAGCAGAGGTTTGAGGCAGGGGTTTTATCATTGTTAGGGCACTAAGATCAGCTAGCGAGCAAGACTCCATTATAAGATTAATATAAAAAGTGGGCGGAAAGGAATGGTAGAAACGCTTCAAGGAGCAAGTAAGAGTATTGTAAATGCAGAATCCTTTTCAAATGCAGCTGAAAGGTTCAGGAATTTACTATGGCCAGCACCTGGAGTGGCAATTTCCTATAGCAAGGCAGACTGAGGCAGTGGACTGGGGAGCACTCATGTGACAGGGAACTTGGCACAACCACGTCCTTTTGGTCTCCTTAGCAAGAATAATTCACAGTGCTGAAAAACTGACAGAAGGAAAAAATTCAAACTGTTTCAACAACTCCTGAAGGGACCTTGTGACTTGTCTGAGACACTTGAAAGATCTGGATTGTTGCTGAATAAAGAGGGGGCTGGATTAAGGAAGAAGGAAAATTTTCTTAAGCAGGGAGCTGAAATGAGGCAAGTGTAGAAGAGAAGTGAGGCACAAGCTCTGGAGGGAATTTCCATAAAAAGAACACCTGTTTTCCCACACCTTGAGATTGAAGGTGACTGTCTCCTGGTGTCCTGGCTAGAAGGAAAATTTGTGTTTTGGTGGTTCTCGGGTTACTGGGGTCTCTGGTGAGGCTGAGTAGCCAGTGACAGGAGGTCAGAGCAGACTCCTGATGTCCTTGGACCAGGAGGATCTATAAATGTGGCTGGTGAAAGACGGTGAAGTTTATTACCAGTGATTAAGCCCTTGAGAAAGAGCACCCTGAGTTTCCCGCTGTGTTTGTAGACAACATGTTCTGGGGGTATAAAATGGGTGGTGGCAGAAAGATTGGCAAAAGCCCCTCCATAGCACCCAGCTCCTGTGGCCCAGAGCACATCTGAGCGTGTGCCACTGCTCTGAGCACGTTAAAGGAGCCAGAGGAGGCTTTTTCCGGGAGAACTGCACAGTGGTTTCACTATCCAGCCTCTGGAAATGTCATTAACAGATTCATTTTTTGAAAAATGTTGTGTGTCTTGATCGTGATTTAATCTTTAGGGGTTGCAATTCGTGAAAAAAGCCATAATTTTTGTCCTAAATTAACTTTTAATAGAGTAACAAAAGCCCTGAAGGCCAAACCACTTCATCTTTAAAATGTTCACATATTAACATTTTTTCCACATCCATTAAATGAAGATGTTGTTCTACTGTGTAAATATCTATATTTATTTTAATAATTTACTGCCTTCATAAATATTCATAAAATTGCTTTCTAGCTGTCATAAAGTTTAGGAATGTGGAGGCTTGGATGTTTATGCAGAGGTTATTGGCAGGCCCTTATAGATAAGGGTTTGCTAAATGGAAAATATTAAAGATTCCCAGAATAAAGGCAATTTGCAAAAAGGCTTCAGTATAATAACTGTGTTAATTTTAAATAAGTTTACTTTGGAAAAAGTAATTTCACTTTTCTACAATGTCAACATTGTTTATTTCCTTCCCTCTGGTACTTTTTATGGCTAGCACATACAATTGTGAAGATGAGAGTTTACATTGTAAATCTCCATTTAACGAGGGCCCTCCCTTTCCTTCCATCCCTTCCTTCCTCCCTGGAGATACACAAATATATGTGTGTATGTTTATATACATATATACAGTGTGTGCATGTAAATGTACAAATAAAAACCATGTTAAAAAACCAAACATTTTTAAGGGAACATAAACACTTTATATGCATTTCATTATTTTGGTTGGGTTATTTTTTGTGGCCTTTTTTTGGAGGGTAGAATTTTTTTCCAACGCTCCTAAAGTCTTCATATACACACATTTCCCCATATGAGTGCTATGGGATTTTTAATGATGTTATATCCCTTCCTAAAGCCCTTCTCAAAAAGTCAAGCCACAGATAGTGGCAGTATAAATAAAAATTATAGAAACATGTAAAACTCTACCTGGGGATCTGGCTCTGAAGGGATTGTCTAGTAATATCCACTGGAATAGCATCCTGTTTTTCAGGTTTGCTGAAATTCACCATCCTCTTAAAATCTCATCTCAATTCCCAAAATCCCGAGAGTTTCTCTTGGTCCAAACTGAATTCAGGTTGTGATTCATTCAAATTGTTGGTGCAGAGTTTGCTAATTAGCCAGTTTATATTTGTACAGGGTATGCTAGTTCTTATTTTGTCTTGAAGGAAGAACTAGTTGCTTTGTGGTCCTTTTTAGCTTTTGTCTCCCCTGAATTTATCATAGATTCTCTCCTTTGAGTTAGTTGCTTTTATTCTTTATCCTTTTTCTCTTCCCCCAAAGACTAGATATAGTGTACACATGTTCTTAACCTTCCCCTTCCTCAAACAGCCTCTCTAATCTGTGAGATATGACACAGTCTAAAGAAAAGTCCCTTTGCATCTCTTCTCTACCTCCTACGTAAACAGATTCTACCTAGGCCTTCAAAAAAACTGCACAACAGTCTATACCAGAAAGGTGTTTATGTAATTGAGGTTTCAAAGTCACCCAGTCCTGTGTTTTGAATGATTCTTTCAGTCACCTGTTTGCCTTTTCCTGATTTTTGATGCATGGAATCTTGCATAAGCTGTTTTGCTCTTTAGTGAATACTGAGAAATTTTATGTTTGTTTTGAAGAAGAACCATTGGCCTTCCTTCATCAGAGAGTGAGATATTTGAGATGGGTAAGACACAGTTCTCAGTTCTATTCCTCCTGCTCTGACTGATAGCAATGCTTTCTTGTTCCTTTTGAACAGAAGGAACAAACCATAATAGTTGAGAGGCCTGGAGACGCCCTGCCTCCATAACATAGATCTGCTCTGGGTTGGGTGGACTAAGAAATGCACCCCAGCCCATTGAGAAAATGTACCAGAGATAAAAACCCAAGTCTCTCTGCAAGATGCATCACCTAATGATTCATCCTGAAGTCATATTTTAATTCTTTATTGGTAAACTTAGTTTAAACATAGCTGGGGGGAAAAAAAAAATGAACTTATCAATTGCGATACGTTTTCCCCTCAGTGTCAGGTACTGTGGGAAAGAAAATCTTGACCTGAGAAATCTATAGGTGATGACTAATAGAATAAATAGAAAGTCACAAACAGTGTCTTTGTATTCCTGACTGGAACCAAGTCACACTGAGCTCCCATGTTCAGGTCCTAGAAGACTGTTAGTATCCAGAATAATTTTTAGCTGAACATGTCAATTTTCTTCCAACTTCATCCAGCATTTGAAGGATGATGTACTGTGACCTGTGCCACCTAAAAGTGAAAGAGTGCCAGTGCAGTTATAAATCCAATCTGTATCTGTCCACATGAGAATGAAATAGTTGACAAAAATTTGCTCTCTTATCCCCTTAGTCAAGTGCACTGCAGTAAATTAAAGAGGGAATTCTCACTCCACTTTTTACAGTATAAATGGGGAAAAAGTAATTTGCTCTTGTAAGCAGTAAGAAGGGTATAAGGGGTGGGGTAGGAGAAAAGCAATTGATGTCTGGAAGGAAGCATAATTATAGCACAACTTGTCAATATTCTCGAGTAATTAACATTTTGGTTGCATCAGTAAAAGGACTTCTGGTTATTACTCATTTCCTTTTTGCTTACAAACCCCTGGATTTGATTGCATGGAAGGAGTGCCATGCTATTAGCAGAGTAAATGAGGGGAAATGTAAGTTAATGACCAAAAGTAGGTATCGATTATTCTGCATTTCTGATACCACACAACTTTCCTTGAATATTTTGAGAAGGCACTGTTGGTTTGCAGACTGGTGTTCCCAGCTGTAGTTCCTGTTCTCACTTTTCTGTGTTGATAGAGAAATTTGTGAAGTCCTAGTGGTGAATCAACACTGAATCCTTCCCAGCTGGACTCGCTGAATAGTCCTGTTCTCTTCAGTAACCCTGAACATTTCCATTTCTCTTGGGGAAGTGATTCTAAATATTCATATACTCAATTGGCTGTTTAATTGCACATTCGCCTCATGTATTGAATGCATCCTTTGAAAAATGAGTCCAGCTCCCATAATGGATTGCTATTTCCTGAGGGGAAAGGCTGACCAGTGTTATAGGAGGTCTCCTCCTTTTAGTGCACTAAAATTGACTGAGACACTCAGTGGCTTCCATTCAAACATGGACAATGGCTGACTCATAAAGAATTCATTGTGGGGTCTTCTGAAGCCCTTGTCTGATTTTAGAGGTGTGAAACTCAAGCATAATCTTCTATTTTATCAAGCCCTTAAAAAGTGAGTAATAAATGCTATCATCCAATTTACTGCGTGAATCCTGGTAAATGGTGCAAAGTCAAGTGAAATGGATTTGCTGTGAGGCAACTGTTCTGAAGCAGAGCTGGGCAAAGATACCCATTGCCTCAATTTGTACCCTAAACCCACACATGATCAGCTACTTGTGTGCAGGGCAGTGGGAAACACCACTTTGTCTTTCCTTCAGAAAATCCAAACCTTTTTAATTTGCTCTTCCTGCAGATGCACTGGTCATACTTCTGCTAGTAGAGACAATCAGAGGTCTTGGCCCTTTTTTTGTTGCTTGTGTAGGGAATTATTTTTCCTGCACAAGCTGCAAATTGAGCTGGTCTTTTGCATTAGTTGAGCTTGGAATTCACAAAAGGGCCATTGACAGACAGATTATCTGGGCCTTTTCCCAGCTCTGTGTTTCCAGCACATTTCAACAACAGCTGAGAAAGGAGGAAAATGAAATGGAAGATCCAGAAGCTTTGAGTAGGGATGAGGGGTGAATATACAAAATCTCATCCTGCCAGAACAGGTCTGCCTGACTTTTGGTTCTTTCAAAGTGTCAGCCACTGGACTGGGTGAAGCAATGCCAGAAATCTTCAGGACTGCCTCCTCCAGCAGCTCCACAGAGGAGAGGCAGAGACCAGCTTGGTACCTCCTGCTTATATTTGATATTTTCTGGAATAGTGATTAGAGGAAAAGGTCATCTTTTTCAGGCAACAAGTGTTATATAAGTGCTGCCCTCATTCTCTAGTGGGTTTGACTTGCATGGCATGTTCTATGGTAGCTGCTGGTTTATTATTTTACTAAGAAGAAGTTATGATTCTTCTCTGACATTTTATGCTCTTTTAAGTCTTTTTTTCTCATTTCAGAATGCTTCATACTAATCAGTTTATTTACATATCTGTGAACTGAGAAACTGGGCCGAAAGGTATCAAAAGTCACTATTCTTGAATAAAGTATTAATGTAAAACATGTTTTAAGAGATTATAGAAGTAAACAGTTTTATTCCTAGAATGTGTTTTATTTGATAAACCAGGATGTCACAGATTACTCAGCTGACAAATGATTTTCCTGCCTTGAGTATATATAGGATATAGAGCCATATCCAGACCTTGGTTTGATTTTTGCATTGGTTCTGTGTGGCTTTAGAAACTCAGCTCTGAGAATTGGTTCACAAAATCAGCCGTTGTGATTTCTGCATGAAAATCTGAATTCTACCTTTTCAAAAACACCTGAAATTTGCCACATGATCAGAACTCTGAAGAAAAACATGGACTTGCTGGATGCTGAGATCCAACCTTTTCATTTGCATCCATGGAACCAGGGATTTATATTTTATGTTTTATAATAACCAGCTCAAGGAAAGTTTTTATTATTTTCCCTGGGATTACTTGAATTGCTCCTTTCAGATTGTCTGTAGCTGGATTTTGTGGAGCATAGATGGTTAAAATATATAACTCCAGTCTTCCCTGGAGAGGGAAGATGTGGCTTTTAGCATTATATTTTTTAATTTTCTCTTTGCCTGCATAATGCCATGGAACGCCAAAGTCAAAATTTCACTCTTAGCCATTTGGGCCTCTTGATGCCTGTGCATGAATTTGAAAAGAAAAACACCAAGTCCATCATTACAAATATAATTGGCACCCTCTTTGCAAGTACAGCAATAACCACTTGGAATATTTTGTTTCGATTGCCAAAACATTAAACTAACCTTCTGTGCAGAAGGCAATTCTTCCACAGTGAACATATTTTCACTTAACAGGAGAAGATTGTGCATTTCAATATGAGAACTCAGGCATTTTAATTTCCTCTTAAGGTCTCAGTGAATAATTCACAAACAACATGTTCAACAAAGTTAGACTTATGTTGTTTTCTCTTGATCTAGGCCTAACAAAATGGCAGCTTCCTTTATTTGTTATCCTGCTACATTCTCTTGTTTTTAAGTGACTTTGGATTTTCTATTTGGCTTCTGGGGTTTTTCTTTGTGGTTTTTTTTTTTTTATTTTTAGTGTTGAACATACTCTTCTGAGAGCAGTTCTCCATATTTGGAGTTGTGCTTATTCAAGGTAATCGATTATTTTGTTGGTTTTCTAGTTTTTTAAAAAGCATTGATTGGGATGCTTTTTGATATATGTAGTCAGGCAGGGTTGTTGCAAATAAAAGGATTCTTTAAAACCCTCATGGTCGTCGGGAAAGAAAACAAAAATCACATGATCACAGTCACTGGAACCTTAAGGTAAAAAGTTGGGGGCTACTTTCTTTGATTGTAAGGTGCTGTATAATAACTAGTGCAAATTTTCTTTATTTGTTTCAAATTTCACATCACTTGTACACTTCAGATTTCTCTAAAAATCAGGCTCTTTATCAGATAAAACACCCTTAACCAAAAAAACCCAAACTCTCATAAAGCTGCCCAGGAAAGCCTTGTAAATGTGAATAATCACAGAATGTGCATGGGCTGAGATCTGTCAGAGCAGCTCAGTTATGTGTAAATACAGGTAATATTTTAGGTGGAGGACAGAGTGTTTGCATTTTGTGAAGGCTGGAGGAGTGCCTGCACTGACAGTTGAACCTGTTATTTCTGTTTTCCCACTGCCAGTTTTTATGCAGACACAAGAATTCTTAGCACACAGCCTCAGAGGTGACCTTGAGGTCACCTAGAGAGACCTTCTTTCAACAGGATGGAAGCACGTATTTCACTTTGAGTCAAGCTTGGTTTTCCCCAGAATGGGAATTCACTGTATTACCTCCTATATCAGTATTCAGTTATATGTGATGGCTTTATGTTATAGAATGTTCACTGGGGAACTGACCTGACAACTCATTTCAGTCAGGCCTCCACTGTAATCTCAGAGGAAAAATGATAACATTTAATCCACTTAATCACCTGGGCATGTCCCATTCCTGTTTGTCAAATTAGAGAGTATAAGGAAAAAAGGCAAACCCAAATCTGCTAGTTCAGGCCATTCTTGGATTACAGGCCAAAGAAATCTTTATGAGACATTAGAAGGTAATTAGCCTGGAACATCTGTGTAGAAATTACTGTCCCTTACCATGGGAAGGTGCTGCAATGTTCCTTAAAAAGCAGATGCAAGGAAAGTATTTGGAATGCATTAGGAGAGCTGGGATCTGACCTCCCCTTCCTGCCTAAGAACAGTCCCATTCCAAGCAGAATGTATTTTTTTCTTGGTTTGAAATACCTGTGAGGATTTTATTTGAAGTATAATATATTTGAAGTATACATATATTTTATTTGAGTATTTTATTTCAAGTATATTATTTGAACTGTGCTTCACACATGACATTAATGGAAGCATCTTTAAAAGATGATGTTTGCTCTGTTCTGCAAAGTGGGGTTGGAAGTTTGATACAGAATGTGATGAAAGTACAGAAGTTTTCATTACAGAGTATTTTATTTAAATTTTGTTCCTTTTCAGTGTAACGTTATTAATCAAAAATAGCTAATTAGGAGAGGTTAAGGTATTGGTATTTAAAAAAATGTATGTGAAACGATCATACACAGAAGTCTATTTTGCTGTGACCTTTGTACCTACAACAGAATCTGTTTGCAAATGCCTTTTGTTTCCATATGCGCTTTTTTCTGAAAAACTTGAACTATCTGGAGGTGCAAAATGAATCTTAAAAAAATGTAACATTTTAATGACTTCCTAATTTAAATGATAATTTACTCATTTATATTATTTGCAAGTATACCTGACTGGGTGAACTTTGATGTGCCTACTGTGCAGATTCACTGAAAGTTGCAAGGACAAAATCTGACATTGTCACTCAACATGCTTTATTTTCTTTGAAGGTGAAGTGATTTCAAGGCATACAGAAAATTCAGAAAATAAGATTTGCTTCTAACCTGCCAACAGTGCAGAAATGTTCAATACTTGGTGATAGCAGTGGTAACAGGGGAAGAGTAACTTAAATTGCCTTTTTCTCCCTTTTTCTGTTCACTAGCAAACAGAATAAACCTACAAGTGTATTATTTAACTTCAAGAAAACCTAAGTTTTCAAATCCAAATTAGCTTGATTGTTAATACTACAGATCTTCGTTCTCAGTAAAGAGATGCAGTGAGGTTTCCAGAAGAATATAGAAAAACACCCCTTTGTGTTAAAAGCACATTAAAACTCACTTTATTTAATATAAAACCATACTTAAATGTATTGGACAGTACCTTTTACAGAACAATTCCCCCAAAAGAAGCCGTGGGTGGTGTTTGATCAGGTCAAACTCCCCCACAACAATAAGGTCACAGCCATCACATGGCACCTTTATTGTTGAAATCCTGTCACCATGAACTGTCCTGGTGAAGTGCACACACAGCCTCTCATGCAGAATGATCAGCTGCTTAGTCTTAATGTCAAGAAGTTCTTATTGACCAGAAAAATCTCTCCTCCTTTCTTTCACTGGGAGAACATCATGTAAGAGATGCCCTCTGTCAGCCTGATATCCTTCCTCGGCACGGCTCAAGGGAAGAGAATGGGTTGCAAAGCAAGGAGGAAATAATATTTTTTCCCCTGGTGTCCCTTTTCTAGAAATGGCAATCATAGGTGTCTTGACTCCCTGTAATGGAGGATATGTCTGGAGCAATTTAATTATAATCATTTCTGTTCTGTGAAATGGGGTATTTCAGTTCGGAGTCTGTTTATCTCTGTAATAGCTTTTGGTGATGAGGTCCTCTATGTAGATACTTAAGTATTTCTTGATATAGAATTGGACATTGGAAAACAGGTATATAAAACTCTGCTAATGCTTTACCATTTATTACGAAGTGGAAAAAAAAAAGATCCACAAAATATTCCAACTTCAGTCTAAATCTGAACAGCTCAGAGTAACTGATGCAATTCTGCATTAACCTGCTAAACATTATTCTTCACCCTTTAAGGGCATTAGAAAGAGATATTTTTTTCTTGGTCTCAAGATTAATAGACAGTGTAATGAGTTCTTAACAAATGTGTGCTCCTTAAACAACACCCAAACCAATTTTATGCTTTTATTCCTGAATTAAGCTAGTTGGTGTCTCATGGTTAAGGTGTGTTACATGATGATTGGTTTAGCCTCTGAAGATTTTTGTAAATGGTAGGGAAAAAAAAATGTCTTTACTATAATCCTGCTCTTTAATTAAGCTTGAAGAGGAAAAAAACCCTCAACCCAACATAAAACAATGCCCCTCCAAAAGAGTTTTCTAGAAAATTTCTGTTAGTTAAATTTCTGTTAGAAAAAATCTGAAGTGGTAAGCCTGGAATGTAACATCAATGACTGTGAGATGAAATTGATATAATTATTTCTAAGACAGCCTTCAAAGTCTTAAGTTGTTTTCTAATAATCAAAGATTATCTTGTTGGGAGCAAAGAGTTGATCTGTGTTGGAGGAGGGTTTTACTGTCAGAGCTTCCTCTTTAACTCAGTATCTTCGTGGAATGGCATGTGAACAGATCCTTCTCCTCAGAAATCTTTTATGAAAGGTCAGTTTAGTTTGCTGGCAAAAACTCAAAAAGGTAAATTTGATTTTAAACCCCCTGTCATTCTCCTCTAAGTATCTGAACAGAACCGTGTAGGCCCTTGTTGAAAAGATGAGTATTAATTAGTTTGTTTGTTTAAATTGTGTCTATTTCTACAATTAACTATCTTTATGTACTTCCTCTATTTTAGGATTAATCCTTTAGCATTTGCTGTCAAAAAGGAACCTAACAATTATGTGTATATTATCTTTCCATCCCCTGAGAGAATTAGGTTCATTTGCAGTGAATCACAGAATCATTTAGGTGGGGAAAGATCTTTAAGATCCTCAAGTTCCCTCAGTGAAACCTACCACTTAACCATGTCCCCAAGTGCCACATCTGCACATCTTTTAAATCCCTCTGGGGATGGTGACTCCACCACTTCTGGGCAGGATTTTCCAGGGTTTTATGACCCTTTTGGTGATGATTTTTTTTTTTTTTTAATATCTAATTGAAACTTCCCTGATGCAATTTGAGGCAGTTTCCTCTCATCTGTTCACTTGTTACTCGGGAGAGGAGACCAGGAAACAAAAGTCAGAAAGCTTGGCTTTGAGTTTCTTACCAATCAAGGTTTCTTGACATTGAGGGTGTTTGGTATAAAGCTGATGCAGTTAAATGCAGGCATAGGCTCAAGGATTTCAGTAACTACCAATTTTCTAAACAGAATGGCTAGAGATGCATTTTCCATTAATAAGTGATGCAAAAGTAAATTTGTCCTGTAACCCTGAACTGGCTTCCTTTTCACCTTTTTAGTTAGAAGCAATAATAAGTACAAAATTTGTCGCCACTGTCACTTGCCAAAGAGAAGAAATTAATGGCTGAGAACAGAAATTTCTGCTTCTGGTTTTTTTTTTTTTACTCTGTCTCTTTTGCAAACCTATTGCAAGAGAAAATGCTTGTTCTGAACTTGGAAATGTTCCCTGATTTTCTATAGGTTTCTCTCCTGGGCCAAACAATGGTCATCTTCATTCTGTATCAGACCATTCATTTATTACATGGTCCTGCAGTGTAACTTGGTGTTGAGATGGGGCTTTTATTTGGGTTTTTAGGTTGGAGGCTTTTGGTTTGGCATTTGTTTGGTTTTGTGTTGGTTTTCAGTTTTGTTTGTTTTTTCCTCCAGAGTGAAGTTGAGTGTTCTTTAAAGACTTTTTCTGCAAGTTCTGTTGTAGGAGTTACAGTGGTGTAACAGATGTTGATTGATCATGAGCTTTATTGTATTTCTTTTTCATTCATCTTATAACTGCAGTATTCTGTTTGTCATTTAGAAAGTTTAGTGGAGTTCTAGGAGCTGTAAGTGGTGCTAAATCTTTTCAGTGGGCCCATCGGAGGGAACTGTGTTTTTAATGTACAAGGTTTCAAAAGATATTTTCTTTTAGTCTTTCCTTTCCTTCCCCAAAAAATTGTCAGAGAAAGACAAAAATAATGTTCTGTCAATGACCTAGTTGAGAAGAGTGGCAGAGCAAGGGTTTTACTACCACGTCTTTCTTAACCACCCTTGGTATGACCTTGTTTTGGTATCAGGGTCTTCCTTTTCTAATCACTGTGTGCAAAAAAAACCTTAGTGACAGAAAGTTGGACCTATTTTTCACATTTTATATTTTTCAATCTATTTTTTAAGGCAGGGGAAGGACATAATTTTGGATTGATGTTTTGGAACTAATTGTAGACTGGTGTTAACTGAAGGGAGCTGGGGGTTGTTGGTTTGTTGCCTTTTTTTTTTCCCCTAACTGCTGTTGAATGAATGACTTTGTAGTGCTTTGTGACTGCCAAACTAATCCAGCTGCCTCCCCTGTTCTCATCAAGTGCTTCAACCTTGGACCTCCTTCATGTAGCTCTTTCTCCTATTTCATTTTGGTGAAATGGGCTATTTAGTAGGTCACAGGAGGAGGCAGAGCTCTGTTTTACTGGTGTGCTGAGTGGAAGGCAGTGAAAAAGAAAGGACCTAGGAAGACACAAAAGCTGCACATGTTGGCTTTTTCAGCTGGTGTATCTTTTGTGTAGATTGCCTGCAGTTTTGCTGTACCAGAGTCATCCATTAAGTGGTGCTTCAGTTTATTACATATTCCACTTTAAACCTTGATGTTCAGTATGAAAGATGCACTTATGATATGTCCCGTGTAGCACAGTCCATGAATAAGCTCTTTTGGAAAAAAAATTCTACTGTCTGAAATGTCAGGGAGGAAACAAAATCAAGACTAGCCTAATTTTTAGTTTTGGAGTTTTAGTTTTAATTTTTAGTTTGTCTAGGTGAGGTCAGGAGCAGAAATCAGTACTGATAATGTGTAAAGAACTTTTATTGCCAAGGTTTGTAATAACTTCTTTAATATTTATAGTTCTTGAAATGACTTTATGCACTGGGGCACATTCTTTACGATCATTTCTTTTATCAGTCCTGGTTTGTGACTGTTTTTCTAATAAGGAAAATAAATAAGTTCATTCTGAGTATTGATTTACTTAAAGGCATGCTAACCAAGTAGTTACATGCTGCTCTTTTCCATAAATGAAGCTAAAATATTAATTAACCAATTAATAGTATTCAGTTTTCCTAGTTGATATACAGATATGCCTGAGGCTTATGTATAGCACACTATATCATTATATGTTCTACTTGGAAACAGAAAATTAAATAAAATGTAAATTTAAAAATACATAACAATGTTATGCAGTCTCCAAAGAGACTGTTACATTACATTTAAGACATTATTTTAAACGCATGAAACCTGGATACATTGTAATAGACCAGGAAAGAGTTGAGCAGGGAGAATGTTTTGATCTTAACAAAAAACCAAAGCAAAAGTCTAGAATTTTCCAATACTGGTAATTGGATAAGAATTGAAAGGATGATAAAATAAGTGAATAGGTATTGGTTTTGCACAGGTCCAGTGAAGGCAGCTATGTTTTAACAATCTCACAGTTAATATGAAATTACTTGGGGCAGCAAATGTGCCTTAATTTCAAATCTCTGATTGCTGTGTGGGTTCTGAGAGCATCTGCTCCTTGGTGGATCCCATACAAGAGCTGCACTCTTGGAGCTAGAAATGTCATAATCCCAGTTTTATCTTGGAGACAGAAGGATGGCTTGGGCTCTTTTCATTTCAGCACTGCTAACTTCCAGTATTGGTACTGGAAAATACATATTCCAGGATATACCCCGAGGATATTTACATTTTAGTTGAGAAAAGGCCATAGGGAGAATCAAAGGTTATGAGTTTACACTGTATATGAGGCACAATCAGGGGTGTTTATACAAAGCAGGTATTTTCCCTTGCTCCCTGCTCATCTCCCTTTTTTCTTGCTGATATTTTGAGGGGGGCTGGAATGAGATGAGCTTGAAGGTCCCTCCCAACCCAAACCATTCTGTGACACTGTCTCCCTCCTGGCTGGGAGGTACTGACTGGATATCTCCTTGCTGCTGGGGTCAAGAGTGAGAAGAAAAAGAGACTGCAGAGACAAAAGCCCCCTGAGGTTGGGACCAGGTGCCCCAAACGTTTGTGGTGAGCAGAGTGGCTGCTGGGACAGTGGGACTGCAGCCACATCCCCAGGGAATTCCTGCTGTGGGTTTTGTGCCCTGCAGAAGGGTGAGGGGAGCCTGACACCACAGCTTTAGGGGTGAGAAGTGCCCCGTGCTGGGAATAGTGTTTGAAAATCGGATCTGCTGGTCTGAGTTGGTTTTCCTAGTGGTAGGAAAACAAATAAATAAGAAAAAAAGAAAAAGAAAGTAAGGGGACATTGGCAGATTTGACTCTGGCCTGTGACTCTGCTGGCAGTTCAGTGGATTTTGGATTAAAAGTTGGGTAGAATGCCTAAAATCCAGCAAAGGGTCTAATAGGTTTATTCTTGATGATTTAGCAAGATTATAATTATATCTTTGTGTAATTGTTTTTTGTATGATGGATCTTCAGCTTTATTCTCTCTTTAATAGAGTCTAATCATAGACTGGAATAACCATAAACATAATCAGAAACAACAGTTTCAGTGTGAACAGGGAAATGCTCTTGGCTTTCTGGAGGTTGCTCATCTGGACATTCACACAGCCTGTTTCTTTTTAGTGTTTACCGAATATTTAATGATACTTATTATGCACACAGTGTTCCTCTACATGCATATTTAGAAGTGAGTAGTATTTCCTGAAGATATAGAAATGCAAAAGCAATATGAAAGGCTTTGTATTATATACTCATCAAATAATGAAGCTTTTTTTCTGGGTTGTAAGCAATTCAAATATTTTGTTTCTGAAATAAATTAAGTAAAGCTTATTGAGTCCAATCAGCCCTCGTTTCTAGGGAATTGTAGTTCAATTTCATTTTTAATTAGATTGAACATTGTGAATTTCTTAGCAGTGGTAAGCAAGATCTGGCAATAAAATATGCACTCAATTTGTATTAAAAGTTGCTGAAATCTAGTGCAGGGAACTGGCAGTATATCTGGCTTATGTTTAATTGTCCAAATATCCTATTGTGAAAAATTCCATTTTTAAAAACTGCTGATGTGTAACAAATTGCTTTTCTTTGATAAAACTCTATAGAAGATGAGCAGGCAGGAAACAGGAAAAAGTGTGGGACAGAACATTCCGTTCTCGATAAGCTTAATACCACATGTAGGAGCAGGATTTTGAAAATTTTTCTGTGCAAGGATTACAGAATTAAACCAAGATGATTTTTGGTTTAGAAAGAGTGGGGGGAAAGGTCTCCAAGGGTTTTTCCTCAACTGCCACAGCTGTCCAGAGGTCAGTGTGTGGATTTCCAGTTGAACCAGCACTCAATGAGCCTGTGACCAGTTCTCATTGAAAAGTCTTCTGTCCTTGCAGAGCACTTACTGACAGAGGAATGCACTGAAAAATATAGTGGAGGGTAAACTGAGGTAAAACGAAGGTAGCTCTCACTCATCACTGCCATCCAGCCCCATCGCTCAAAGGGAGATTTTTGTGATTTATATCCTAAAGTTTCTTACCCTTCCCTTCTGCTTTTCTTCCTGCATTCTGTAGGACATCCAAGAAATACAGGAGGACACTGTGTGTTCCCTAGAAATAATTTTCTAGAGATTAAAATAAAGGAAAAAGTTTTGAAAATTGAAAATTGTGAAAGCCAGTTGTGGTTTGGAAAGTGATTGCAGAAAATGTTTTAAAAAAATCTTAGATATGCTTGTCAGATTCTTTCCACAAATAAATGCACTTGATGTTATCATTTCTCTGCTAGTAACTACATCAAAGTCTTAAGGTCTTGCCATGATACAGAACAACTCTTTGATTTTGTATCGTTCCTATATATGTCACTCTATGGCAGGAATAGTTTGATAAATTCCATTGCAATATTTTTTGCCCCTTCTAAGACCTTTATGGCAATAGTCTGTCATTTATGAGACCACTGTGTCTGCATTTATAGCTGTTTGAAGTTTTATGCAGCTTAATCCGTTTCCCAGCCCTGTTTGTTCCATATAACAATGATGCCATTCCTCAGGCAAGGACAGTGTTTGAGCTGGAAAGGAAAGATGTGTTTCTTTTCATGGTCCCTATTAAATTGGCTGCATCCTCCATCCCTTTTACAGCCTTGGCACAGCACCTTGAGGGTTGATCAGCAACAGCCAAAACCTCTTCAGACAGAGTTTTGCCACCAGATTGCTTTGAACATCCCTCGATCTTTGTGATGGGGAATCCTGGAGCATGATTAAACTGCAGTATGATCCAGTGCAATATTAAAAATACCAGGTGAAACCAAAGATTACTTTGTTAAAATCTTGCTAAAATTTTTTAAGAGTGGTATATAAATGAAGATATGTGTACTTAAGTGGGTTTTTCCCTTGAGTTTGTTTGTGTTACCCAGCCCCTTCCAAATGCTCTGTATTACGGTAGGTAATTGAGAGGATAGCAGCATCTGATTAAACCTGCAGCATCCAAATCTTGCTTTTCTACCCAGTCTGCTACAGAAATAAAAAGATATTGTGTCAATGAGATCTTCCAAGAGTTTAAATGTACCTTTGCTCTTGCTTCATAATTTTATTTACTGCCAATTAGTCAAATGAGATGGAAGAGCCTTTCAGAGCATCATGATTTTAATTGGGACTTCAGTAGAAAAGAGTAATTAATAACTGTTAACCTGTCCAGTAAAGCTGTGTCTCAGATTAATTAACCATGTCTTCTGCACATTGCACTAAGAATTGAAAAATGCAGCAGGTAAAAACTGATTACTGTTATTTGTCTAATTAATGCTGATTGTTGTACAATAGGAAATTCTTGTAGAAGTATTATATTTGATTTTGCTACAAAAATATGTATTAGGTACATATATTTTTTCATGTATTTTTGATATACTTTTTTTTAACTTATTAGTTTTCTTTATTTTTGTTTCCATGCTCCATATGTATGATGGCTTTGAGTATAAAATTTTGCATGCATTTTTGTGAGCTTTACCTGGAAGAGACAGAGAAAAGGAGATCACAATTATAGAGACAAAATATAAACAGGATATTGTTTCTTTTTTTATGAATGTGTTATGTCTGTGTTTTGCTTTGTTAGCACTGGATGGACTTGTAATAAACACCAAGATTGTGAATCTGCTTTCAGGAAAAGGAAGAGTTTTGGCCTGAAGTTACCTGGAGGAGGTTGTATGTTAGAATAACAACATGATCCCAAATTAACTTTGCTGTCAGTAGCTGACACTTAAAGGCCTTTGTTGTCTAATGAACTGTGATGTCATTAGCACTAAAACTAATGTGTAAAATTTCATTTTTATTTCATTGTAATATTTCATTGCGTAAAATACAATTTTTGCAATTTTGTGTGCAGCTTTAAGGAGATTTAAGTAGTGTAAACTGCCTTTTTAAGTGTTAAAAAATCTCCTCGAGCCTCTGTAAGTGCTTGTAGCTAAAGCATGTTTTATCTCTCTATTTAGTGTTCTGTTACTTTGCCAGACACAGACGTATTTTTGATATAGAAAAATCTTCAGAAACCTCTGAGAAGTTTCAAAGAGCAACCTAATATTATCTATCAGTGTGATTATCTGTGTACAGGAGTGAGGACACCCTTTCAATAGTGTGAAATCCATTCACATAAATGACTTCTGAATATGGGGACTACATTTTTAGGCACTTTTGACTTCAGACATCAAGGTGTGCTTAAAGGGCTTTTTGAAAGGTAGCTTTTAAAATACACTAGCATAGTACTTGATACATAATGAGATAGATCTCTTAAATACTGTTGTGCAGCTAATTTATATTGTTTTGTTTACTGTTAGCTAAAGGTTGAAAATCTGAAGCATTATGTAATGGAGTTGAAAACAGAATTAGATCAAATAAGAAAATGGATTTTTATTGACCCCAATAACAGTTAGGGAACCTATGGTAAAATTAAGAGATGTGGATTTTTTTTTTTCCCCCCAGCACTAAAATTTGATTTGAAAATCTCCCTACAAGTGGTGGAATGTGTTTGGAAGTTGCTGTATTTTACATCAAGCTTTCCAGACACACTGTTAGTGCTACTTGTTTTGAGTAAGAATGGAACCTTCCACGATGGCAAAGTCACTTTCTGTAAGCCAATGTATCTTGTACTGAACTGCTTTATCTTAAATAATGTATCAGTCAATAAAAGGACAGGTTGTTCCATGGATAAGTGAACAGGGTTTTCATAGCTCTGTTTCTTGAGGCTGGATTTTGTGGTGTCTAATCTGTGGGCAAGTTTCTGTATTCCTTTACGTCTGTCACTCCATCTCTTGATTTCTTCCATGTTTTTTCCCCCTTCCATTAAGGAGTAAGCTCTTCAGTTTTTATTAATGCCTTCTCAGTCATGTATTAACAGCATCTGCCTCTTGTCTGCTCAATATCCCATTTCCATTAAACTTGCAGGGAATATACTGAGACACTTCCTCCTGTGAAATAAGTTTTCTGTGCCAACTCATCAGTGGCTCAGTCATTTCTGTGGATCAGGACACATAAATGGACATGCTTAGAAAGTGGGCTTAGGCAATATTTGTCAGTAATAGGCTGGTGTTGTACCTCCTAAAGCACAAACTACACTGCTGATATTCTGAGGGGGAGAACTGGCTGTACAGTGGGTTCTCAGGAGGCTTGTCCATATTTTGGAACCATTTGCATATATGGTGAGAGGAATCGCTAATAATGAGAAGCTATTTTAATATGCAATTACTAGGTTGATATAATCCACAGTTACTTCATTTTTTCATATTTTTTTCATATTCCTTTTCATATTTTTTTCTTTTTTCTTGATGCATTCAAAGGCATTGCTAGCCATCACTGTTAGGAATATACTGTGTTGTGATGCCCCTTGTTGGCTGATCATGCATTGCTCCTTTCTAAATTATTTGTAAGCAGAACCGTTGCTGGGAATAAACAAAAGGGAGGGAAAAGATGCCATCCTTATTTCATTGCCTTTAAAGATTAGGGTCTTGCTGGGTCAGAGGTTCTGGAAACAGGATCTGAGCTGTTCAGATGCAGTGAGAGAATAGTGTAGGAAACCCTTTCTCAGCTGTCTCTGCACTCGTAGTTGCTGTAATCCAGGTGAGACCAAAGCGTGATGTGATTTTCTGCTCTCTGCCCATGAAATGAGAGCTTAAACTCAACTCCAGATGTGGCTCCCCTGCACAGAACGTCAGAGTAGTGCTGCTTCAGTCATGCTTTATTTCCAGCTGGAAAGTGAGGGTACTGCTGGAAGAGCTCCATGCCTCAGTGTGCATGTTTTTAGTTTTCCGAGCCTCTAGAGTTAGCAGGTAACCAGTCCAGTGTAGTCCCTGGAAAATAATGAAGGCTGATGACCTGGTTGGTTCTGTGCTGTATGGTGCTTACAAGGTGCAAGGATGGTCTCAGCTGAGAAGAAGAGACCAGGGGAAAAGGTCCTCAGAGAGTCAGACTTTGCACTCCGGTGGAAGGTAACAAATAGAGAGCTTGAGGCCAGTACCTGCTGCATTGCTTCCCTGCTTGTCACCAGGCAGTGATGGGCAGCTCTTATGCATCATGCTGGAACTTCACAGAGGCTGTTCTCTTTGGTAGGTTTGTTCTGTGTTCAGATCATTAATATAACCCACAATTAAGTGTTCACTCAGGTGCACACTGGCCTCAGGTGAGCTAAAACACATTAAAGCCACCTATGAAAGGTAGTGGCCCTTGTTTCGTGTTGCTTCTTTTCTTTTTCCTCAGCAAATAGTCATGCTTATCTTGCTTATTTTGGACTCAATACCTGCCAAAGTCTCACAGTAAGGCTTGTCTGAAACGTGGAGCAGAGACCTGGTCTCTGTTACCTGTGTGTCAGTGCAAAAGGTAAATGTTTCCTCTGCCACATCTCAGAGGTGGAGCAGTTAAAACAGAGAAGCAGCTTTGAGTTTTCCCCTTAGAGCCAAACTAAGTTCTATAGACTGTTGCAATCTGTCTTCTCACTGCTTCAGCCATATCATCTTTAAAAGGCAATTTAATGGTGCCTGGTGGTGTGCAGAGTTTACAAGGCTGATCTGTCCCCAGGTACACGACAGAGCCTTGGATAAAGCAGCAAGTGTCTCATATTAGATTAAACTGAGTCCAGAAAGTTTTATGGGGTAATTTAATATACTGAATTGAAACAGTCACATTTTTTAAGGTAACTCTAAAAACTGAGGACTTAAGCAGCCATAAATAACTAAAGGGTTAACAGCAGGCACTGGCATCTGTTTTCAAGGGTTCTGCTGTTTCCAGTTTGTTCTGAGATGTTTATGGCTTTGGGAGAGGGACAACACATACATCCAGAATCATAAGGAGCAGATTTTGCTGTTGGATGGTTTTGCAATCTAAAATAATCCATTTATTTGAATAGATGTGCCCTGGTTTACCTGAAGGAATTAATCTACAATCTTCTGCTTTGTAAAAAAAATATGCAGAACCTTCTTTGGCTTCTTTGTGCTTGGACAATTTCCAGCTGGTAAAGTGTTGACGAATTTAAGATGAAAATGGAATCAACAATGCACATTTATTGTTGATACAGTTCTGCTGTCACTGTTGTAAAGTTAAAAAGCAGCAATTATAGCTGAAATCCGAAAGCTGTTTTGTAATTTCACGTGTGACACAACTCCTTACTAGAGATTGTAGCCATGGCAGCAGTGGTTGCTGCACTGTGTGAATAACAGACGTGTAGTTGCTTTCCCTCACTGAAACTGAGGGATTTAATAGTGATTTTTTTTAAAGTACAAAGTTTTCAAAACTCTCTTAAAAAAAAAAAAAAAAGGCATCTGTATTTCCTGTTTTGTGTGCTACTAAATAAACCAGGGATTAATAAAAAAGATACTGGCTATGGAGGCAGGAAAATTGTTATTTTAAATCTACCCTGTTACATCATTTAGCTACGATGTGTCCCTCGTTCTCCCACCCTTTTTTTTGTGCAATCAAATCTTGTCTGAATATCTGAATATGAATTGAAAACAGAACAAAACAATAATAACTGAACCTAGCATTTGGGAAATCCCTATCCCTGCATTACATTGGAGGTCTGTAATGTATTTTAAAGCATCTGAGCTAATCACCTTCTCTCACTCTCCTATTCATCTCACTAGAGTTCTCTCAAAGACTTCCTTTTCATCTGTGGGTTGCTTGTTTGAGTAAGATAGGCAGGATTGAGTAACTCACAGGTTCAACTTGCATCTGCTTATCTCAGTTCAGACGAGTGTCAAAGTCTTAGCAAATCACAATATTGGATATATTTACTTACAGAAATGGCAAATAGTAGTTTGCTATTTTTATAACATTGCAAATAGTAGGCTGCTATTTTTATATTTTTTTCTGTCTTAGCTGTCGAGTAAAGCAGAACTGAACACCAAATGCTTATGAGGCTCAAACTGAATGCCATATATTCATGTAATTTACATACTTGTAAAGCCACAAGGAACTGTGCATAAACATTCCTTAATGCCAGCAGCTAGGAGATAAATTGAAAATTATATACATACACAGGAGAAAAATGAAGGTTCCAAAATATAAATGGAGGAGGACAATTTCAACTGAGAAACAGAGGCTTAGTAAAAATTCTCAGGTTCCTGTGAATTCAGAGTTGTGTAGAAACATCATATACCTGCAGTCATTCTTCAGACCACTTGGGGACATTTGGGAAGTCACTAGTAGAGCAGCTCAGTGAATAGTAAGGTAATCCTTAAATACCTGAATTACTTCTGTCTGAAAAATTAATATAGCTTTGTATCAGTGAGTAGTCTTCAGTCAATTCCAAATATGCAGAACATTACACTGAAAGGTCATCTCATTTCATGGGAGTATTTGCCACACTGCAAAGTTTGACTTTGTCCATTTCGAAATGAAATCCCCTTATTTTTCAGTTCTCTATGAAAGAAAAAAACTGAGGTTTTCCAGTCAAAAAAGCTGCTGCAGGTTATGGTACTTGGATGCTTTTGTCCTTGACTTTGGGGAAGTTTGCCCGATATTCCGGCCCAGATCATTGGAGTTTTGGAAACTCAAGCTTTGATGTTCTAATGAGACAAAATAGAAGCTGTCTGACAGCAGGCAGATCCAAACATTTGGGTAAGATAGACTGGAGGTTTTAATTTAATTTTATTTTTTTTAATGTTCTGTAAACTCCTGTTTTATCTCTCAACTGGAGAGTAACTGTGTCCAGAAATCCTGTGGAAGGCTGATGCCAGTGTAGGCAAACATTCAGTATGTGCTACATCCTTGAAGAGGTAACTAAGCAAGAACATCTTACAGATAATAACATGGAAAAACAGCAAAGGTCAACTCAAGATGTTTTAGAGACATTATTTTCAAAACTGAGGCATTTTCAGGGTGGTGTATATCTCATGGGAAGACCTGTTAAGGTGCTACAAGCACTTTGGCAGTGCAGCTTGGTACAGAGCAGTCTGTGGTGAGAACATGGTGCAGGGGAAAGCCTCTATCTCAGCAGTAATTAAAAAAATAATTATGTTTTCTGACACTTGTTGTTGTTAATAGTCACCTGTGCTGCTTTGTTCCCTCAGCTTTCTCTGCTGGAAGATGCAGGGTTTGGTGGTGTTCTCCTTTACACTGATCCTTGTGACTTGCCAAAGACTGCAGACCTTGCTGATAAAGCTTTTATGGTCTCCTTGAACAGCGGGGGAGATCCATCCACGCCTGGGTATGCCAGCATTGGTAAGTACTGCTCAGGGCTCATGTGCATCTTAATTCTCTGTAGATTGTAGGTGTGGGAGTTGAAACACTAAACCAAATCCTGCTGGAAATAGAGGCTCTGAGTAAGGAGACACTGTGTGATGCAGCACGGCTTAAAGGATGGAATCCAGTCTCCAAAGTGCTTTAAGTGCTTGGCAGAAAGTCTGCACTCTCAGTAGTTTATTGTGTTTTGTATTTGAGTATTCACACACTGAACCATTATTACTACCTGCTTATCCCATGAACAAAACCCAAAACTGTGAAGTACTGATCCAGTGGTTTTGGAGCATTTTCCACAGGATCTGTCCCCACTGAAAGAATTATTCCTTTCACTCTGTCTTCCTCTTTCATGGTATCAGAAATGAAAACTTTTGGTCAGTCGGTGGAAGTGAAATGTAATTAGTTAATTATGCTTTTAAAGTATTAAGAAAAAATAATGTTTAGAGTATTTTTATGCCACTATCACCTGGATAGGATGTGTTCATTTAGCCTTGCCCACATAGAGTTGGTTATTAATTATGCTTCTCTAAATACATGCGTTTTTGAAAGATGGGAAATACAGAATTGATTTCAAGGAACAACATAGTGTCAAGGAACAACATCATCTTCTATAATTTTATGGGGGGGTTTTTTTAAGCAATGTTAACAATAAACAGAAGCAGCAGCATATTTGACTTGGATGTGCTCCTTAAATCTCCATTCTGGCAGTTCAGTGAATGTGTGTTCTGCTTCTCTGCAGCTTTTTCAGCTTTACAGCCCTTTTTACTATCTAACTATTTGGAAATGTATTAAGCAGTAGTCTATGGGTTTGTGACAAGGCTTCATCAAGAGTATTTTGTCCGGTTACTGGCTCAGGCATCTGAAGTTTGACTTGAATTGGCACTAAATCAACTGAGGCAACGTGGAGATACGTCATGCCTAGAATGGCAGAAAATAGAAATATTTGCCTGGTTGTCAAAGAAGGGTGTTAGCTAGTCACAGCATGAATGCCTTGACAGCTCAGTGGGAAAGAAATTGCACATTTTCTCAGTGTCTCAGTGTACCTGACCCAGTGTTCTTAAAAGTGCCCTGGGAGCTACAGAGGTAAATATAACACTCTTCAGGCTTTATTCTTGCTCATTTCATGGAGCTATTTGAAAAACAGTTTGTGGTGTCTCTGGCTGACTCCTTAATGTTTTATTTACCCTACATGAAAAGTAAAGCTAATTAAAACAGATACACCAACATGAAGATGCCACTTCAGTGTTTAAACCTTATGTGTTAGTTTTCTGTCAGTAAATGATCTCATCTGCCGTGTGCATTCCAATTTCCAGTTTGGAAAAGAGAAGCTTAATTATATGGACAATTGTGTTACAAGTGCATTGATGGTCTCTGGTAGAAGCCTTAGTGTGGCTTGTATGTTGTTTTAAATCTCCCAGCAACATTCATAAGCAGGAACAGGTTATCATGTAGAAGACTGTTTATATTTTGATCATTGAATTCCATGATGAGCTGGAAAGAGCTCACAGGAGTACTTGAGAAAACCCTTTTTTTAAATGGTTTTATCACTGGAAGGTAGATCAGATGGAAGTAATTCCTGTGTTTGTGATGATGATTTTGCTTCTCTGGAGACTGAATTGACTTGCTTAGAGGTAGCTCATGCCTGGGACAGACACAGATTCATCTGGAGAGCAGGCTTTTCCCTGGGGATGCACTTGGATGTACAGGAGTTAAACTGCCCACGCCTGGAATAAAAGAGCCAGAGAGGCCAGGCTGCCCCTTTCATTTTGATTCACAGAGTGTAATAAGCACTACAAGAGATTTTATTGGAAGCTCCTGCTTAAGTTATTGGCATATCTTTGACACCATCTGCACTTCACACTTTGCCAGAAGAACTGTTACTATCACAACCTCCAGGCTGCTCCTACCAGCATTCTCCCTTTTACTGGGAAATTCCTGGTAAGATGAGTGATCCAAAGCTATTTTGTACTTGGTGAATAAAAGGTAGGAAACTTGGATAGTCGTGCTGCTGCCTTTGTTACTCATGTTCTTTTAGTCTGAAAACAAATTTCTTGGTGGTATCAGAGTACTGGAATGCTTCAGTTTTTTCCTAGAAAAAAAGTCTTCAGGAAATGGTATAATTTACAGATCTTTTCTCAAAGTTGACAACATTTTAAAATGGGATTTATGTAATAGTTCAGAGAGAATTTTGGAGTTCTCATGAGGTTTCAGCTCACATTTTCTGTTTCATGAAGATTAAGTGCTGCAGTTCTGCATATGAATCATCTCAAATGTATAGAAATAGCCTGAGGATGGGTTTGAGATGCCAACTACCTACAAGTAGAATGATTTTATTGATCTCTGTTTAACAAAGGGGAAAAAAGTAATGATGAGAAGGGGAAGTGAACAGCACTTATGTGAAAGTTTCTGCCGCTCTGTTTCATAATTTAATTCTTCTGTTCTTAAGACTCTTCCAATCCTAAGTCACGTCAGTCCTGAAACAATCATAGGAGCCTTTGTGAGCATCATTTCTGTCTTTGTGATTCTGACTGCCAAAGACTAGTGTCCTTCTCTTTTAGAAATCTTTCTTCTGTGTTTCTGCTCTTGAAATGAAATAGATCCAGGGGGTGGAACTCAAGGAAGTAATCCTACAGGATTAAGAAGCTTGATGAGGAAATAAGAGACTTGCGTGGCAAAAATTGTCTTGAAAATGAAGTTTGGAAGAATGGTGTAAAACTTGTGTGCCTTCCCCATCTACTTTCTTTTTCCATTTTGACTTTTTGACTGCTGCATTTCCTTTCACCCACCTTTGTATGGCAGACACATATTAGATTTCTCCATCGCTAGACTTCAGAGCTGTTTCAAATCAAATTTGTTTCCACATAGGAAATGGCTCAGTAAACAAAAATATGGATAGAATCTATTTGTCAGTCCTGCTATGTAAATAGAAAAGTGGCATTGTGATAAGCACTAAGAGCCCTGCCCACGAGATAAGGTGCCTCATTATAGAATCCTATCTGTGCTGAGGGGGAATAGAAATTATTTCCTGAAGAGTTCAGATGGCATCACAGAAAATACTGTGAGCTTAAAAATGCTGAAATATAACAGCTGTAAAATACAATCTTATGGTATCAGCTGGAGTTGGAAGTGTAATGTTGTTTTAGGGAGTTGTTATGCAGAAGTTGTAACAGTAAGAAAGAGGGGTGTGTTTGGAAGTCATGCATGGTTCAGGTTATGGTTGACAGCTGGTTATGTGAGCCACATTACAGGAGTTGGGGTGAAAAAATCAGTGACACAGGACATGCATAATGTTCACTATTCACAATTTTGGGTGTCCCCAGAATTGTGAATAGTGAACATTATTCAGACAGAAGAATTGACATGAGCATTCCTCAGACATTGCTAATAAGACTTGATTTCAGAGGAAGTGACAAGGAAGACAAGGAATTGTTAAGGATTTGATCCACTGCAGGCCACAGCTGAGGCCATCAGCAAAGTCAGTGATGCCTCTGAAAGTGTATTTAAGGGACAAGGTTGCTGGACAGGCAGGGGAGTGAAACTGAACCTGGAAAAGGGCAGGGTGACAGTGCTGTCCTAACCTTTTTGGGTTTGTTTCTCACTATCCAAATCCATTTTAACTGGCAGTTGCTGACGCTGTTTTGCCGATGGTGGTAACCGATAAGTGATCTCCCTGTTTTTACTCTGATCAGTGATCTTTTCCATCTCACTTTCCTCGTGCCTTGTGGAATATGGATAATGAGAGGGTGGCTGGGTAGGGTCTGGAAGCTGGCCAAGGTTTATCCACCCCACTCAGTTCAACAAAATTTAAACACCCAATATGCATCATAAAAACCCCCTGACATTTACCTCTTTAGAAATGTGCCATTCTTTAATTAATCTTAGCCAGTTCTTGTACAGCAACCACAGGGAACTGCTGCCACTGCTTGGAGTGTGGGTGAGTGGTGCTTGCTGGGATGGAAGTGTGTGCCTATTTATTTTTTAGTCAGCCCTGTGATTCTGTAGGTTTCGGTGTGCCCTGCCTGATATCTGAGTTTGTGCTTTCTGTCCTTCACTTCATGATATTTTACTCCTCTGCAGCCAGCAGCTGAGCTGAAGTTAGCTGGAAAATAGAATGTTGTGTAATGGTTTTAACCACGCATAGGCAACATATGTTCTAAAATGGTTTGTTATAAATCATTATGACTTTTTACAAGATGTCCTCAGCCCTGGTTTGTCTGTTCTTTTTGAGAACAAAACACAGTCACAATATATTGTCTATGCTTGCCTCTGTGGCTGTGGAAATGATTCTGGGAATAATTTCTTTTCTTTTTCAAAATTTGTGTTTGCATTCTGCTAATAACATCAGATAAATAAAATACAAAGATAATTTGTTGTAAAATGACTGTCTACAGTCAGGCTTCTGTGCACTGTGCTTTGATTTTCCTTGAGGACAGACTGAAGCTGGGGAGAAAGAAAAGATAAAGTTTGATATTACAATTTAGGTGTGTGTATGTATGTTTACATGTACTCTTGATTATTTCATTTGGGACTTATGACATAATTTCAGTGGTTGCCATAGAAAACACACAGAGTTTGTCAGACCAGCTACACTGCTCTGATACACTGTGTTATTTTCTGTATGAACAAAAATCAGTGCTAATGCAATAGAGAGGCAGATCTTTGGGAAATAGTGGCCTTTGAACAGTGAATGCAACAAGTAATAATTTCAGCAGATTTTCAATAATATCTGTAGCACTAATGGTTCAAGAGGCGTCTAAATCCATGATCTGCCTCTTGAGATTTTTCAGGATATAATAAAGCAAGTAAGTTTCTATGTAAGTATCAAATTACATGCTCTGAGATTTTTGGATTTGTGGGTTTTAGTTTTTCCTCCTGCTTGGCTTTCACTTAGGTTTGCATGTATTTAAAAATGAGAGAATTAGTTGGACATCGAGATATTTTAGGCACACAGATTTGAGTGTCTGGACCTCTGTATTCATATCAGATATCACTTTATCTTCTACTAAGCTGCCTATATTTTTTTTCTTGTAAGCAAATTTTAATTGAAAACATTGTGATTTTATTAATTAGAGTATTAGAAGGAGAGAGGAGGAATCACTGGCAATGGTACTGGAATAGCTTGCTAGCACTGTTTTTTTCATTTGACTTTTGCAAATGCCATCATGAAACATATGGTCAAAACTTTTCTCAATTTCAAGCAGGAAGTTATTTTTAAAAAATTAAATTTATAAGAGAAATGGAATGTACAAGTGATGAAGACCAGATTATTTGAAAACAACAAGTCAGCACTTCCTATGCTGCAAATTTAGCTCATTGGAAAACATAATGACTGAATTCTTCCTGATCACTTATAACTTGCAGAGGACTTCTCAATGTTTTTGACATTTCATAGAGTTTCAAACTACTACTAAATAGCTGTGACTCACTACAGAATGTTTTCCAGTGAAGCTGCTTTTTCTCTCCTCCAGCAAAAACAACATTTTAAATGGAGTCCAGATTAGACTTTTGAAGCCACCCAACTCACAAGTGAATTTAGAATATTTACATCTTTCGTGCAGTCCTGATTGAAGTGACCCCTGCCTTAGCTTTACTGACATGCTTCAGCTCAGCATCATTTGTGCCAGTGAGCTGATTTATTATGTGCTCACAATCAGCAAACATCACTGCGTGGCAGTGAACCCAGCTGATGTCCTGGGATCTGCTCCTGCAGAGTCTGGCTGAAATCAGTTGTCTTTCCATAAATTTAGTCCTTTTGATGGACCACGTGCTCCGTGGGCAGTTCTTGGCTACTTGACCTCTCTTCTCTGGCATTACTGTGTTTTTTCTTGGTTTTGTAGGCTCCAAAACTCTGATTGTAGTATTATAGTAGAACGACCTCAGTGTGCTATGCCTATTTTCCCTGTGTTTCTAATAGTTGAGTGTAATTATCACCTTCCTCCATTGCAGGTGATATAGTGTACATTCTAAAAAAAATGATACCTGTCAGAATTTAAGATTCCCTCCAAATAAGACTGTAGATTTAAAACTGACTTAATTTTTCATGAAAGGTTAAGTTCAATTAAAAGAAGTGCTGGGTGGCAAAATGTTTTTGTGAATTTAAGTTTAGTGGTTTATTAAGTGTTAATTTCGTCTTGTACAAAGAAAGGAGATTTTAAACAGACATTAATTTCTGTTTTAAATTCTTTTGAAAACTGAAATTTTCTATGTATAAGTTGATAAAATATAGAGAAGAGGTTACGTGGTTCAGCAATTTGAACATTTTGGACTCAGTTTACTCACTAAGTTGTGCCTTTTTCTAATTGATTTTGTATGTACAAAGCAAGTCTTTCAAGAGGACTGTGTTTTATTCAAGCATGCTGCTAAGATGATGTGTCAGAGAAAAAGACAGGAATTTCTGGTGGGTTATTATCTATACATAATTATTAATTGCCAGAAACATGCCTGTCTCAAAGTGCAAACTCTGGTCAGATTCAACCATAATTCTGTCCAAAAGGGAAAAATGTCAGTAGCAGAACAGATACCCTTCACAGGAAGAGAAAGCAGATTTTATTTATATATCTATAAATGGAATTGTGCTTCCTTGTAAAGCTTGCCTATCCTTCTCACATGTTGGTAAGTGTCTGTATTACTGTGGTATTTCACCCTCCCAGTGTTGTGCTGAAGTTGGGATACCACAATGTAACTTTTACATGTTGCAGTAAACACCTGCAAGCACACCTGCATGGTAGCAAGAGCACCATAAAGTCAGCTGCCTGATTGTTTAAGCAATTAAAGGTATAATTAGTTTTATAATTGCATTTTTTCCTAGCGCTGTTTGAATGCTGAAAGCCAGACTAAACCAAACCGTCTTTAACTTGACTTGATCTCTGTTCCAGCCCACTGCTTCACCATATCCAGCAGCTGCATAAAAAAGATAATAGCACCTCTTCCTACTTTCAGACAGGTAGGATCTCTTCCAAAAGAAAACCTAATCATCTTGAAATGGAGATATGGAGAATATTTCATTACATAAATGAGCATGATCGTATTATCTGGTATTCATCTGCAGTGCTCTAAAAGACATTGGTAATTCACTGCAGTTTGGGTTTGGCCAGTTTTCCAAAGCATTTTGCTTGTACTTTTCAAAGATGGTTTTGTTGGGGTTTTGGTATGGTGGGTTTTTTTGTTTTGTTTTGTTTTTTGGTTTTTTTTTTTTTTTAGACTTGCAGTGTTTTCCTTTCAGAGACAGAAAAATGCTCTGCCCAGGGGAACTGGGAAGAAGGAGTGTGGGTGGGAAACTGGAAGGGGTTGATTTTAGTGACACTGTGCTCCAGGGAGTGGTGGATCACAGAGTGCCTGGCATGTCCCTGATCATGATGTCAGTGAAGGGTCACAGGAGGAAAGAATTGCACAATACTTGAGCTTGAAAAGGGGCCTCAGGAGATTGTTGAAGGACCAGTCACCTGTGCTCAAACCTAGAGCAAGTTTCTTGGGTTATTTTCCAGTTGGGTTTTGAGCATCTTCAAGCACATGTACAACCTCTTTGAGTCCTTGATTACTGTCACCATAAAATAGTTTGGATTTTTTTTAGTGTTTGGGGGAATTTCCTGTATTTCAGTTTGTGGCTGTTGCCCCTCCATTCCCTGAACACCACTGGAGAACAATCTGGCTCCAGTGTTCCACACCCCCATCAATTATTTACACATAAGATTCCCTGCAAGTCTTCTTTGTTCAAGAGTGAATTCTGTGTCTTTCAGATTCTCCTTATAAGTCAAATTCCATTATTCAGCTCCCAGTGATCTTCTTGTCCTTCATATTTTTGGAAATTGTTTCCAAGATTATTTGCTCTGTCACCCTCACAGTGAGTGACTTGTGTATGGCTGATCCCAGATCCACCTTCTCGAAGGTGATGGAAGTGATGTTTGCTTTCATCCTGTCCTCATGAATCTCTTCCCATCACCATGAACTTCCTAAGATCTTTATGACCTCAGTGTGACATCCATGAGCTCCCTCATCATTCAGGGTTCCCAGGCCAGCAGGGATGACGAGTGACTTTACATTTTCCTCCAGCTAGTGCTCTCTTATGCTCTTTGTTCCACCCATGGTGCTGCTCAGTGTCACAAACTCCCCTTGCTGCCGTTTGGGTGATGAAGGTTCCTTAGGAGTGGCAGAATGTAGCCTTGGAAAATTCATCTGGATGGGGAAGAAGTGAGGAATCGTGTCCAGTGGTGATCTATGGAGGAGTGGAGCTTCTTCTGCCTGGATAATCTTTAGGTGTGATGTTATGAACCAGTGTAGACAAGTTCCTGAAGTCCACTCAGCATCACTGGAGGTGTGGGGAATTCACTCTTAAGGGGCTTTAGATGAATTTGCTGTTGCTGATACAAAGTGCAAGACTCCTTTCTGTAAGAGGCTGCATCAGGTTTGGTGCAAATGTGTTCGTTCCTTTCCTCTACAGAAACAATTTAAAATGCTCTGGTGTTTGCTCTGTGAAAACGTGGAGCTTCATTTTGGGAAGGGGATAGTGCTGGGAAAAAGCCACTCAGAGGTGGCCAAGGGCCAGCTGTGCAATGCAAGAGACTTTCATAAAAGTGAGAGTGTTTCTGACGAGGAGGCAGTCACATCTCACCACATTGTTTTCTTAGGTGCTCTGGATCATCCTGTGAGCTGTGGTGCCAGTCAGTCTTTGCTGTGGATGGGTACAGTGCCACAGTGTGAAACTGTTGGCAGAGCCTGTTGTTTTTCTGACGTGATTTTCATCTGCAAAACCAGATAATGAGAATAGTTTTGATAAACCTGTGAAACTTTGAGAACTGTTTCAGTTTCAATTAAGAAAAGCATTTGCACAAAGTGTGTGTAACTTCCAATAATTCTTATATGGTAATTTTACATAGCTGACAGGTGGGTCTATTGAGTTAATGAAACAAAAAAAGCGTGAAGCCCCTTGGGTTATTTAAAACCTTGTTGAAGTCATAGATCTTTTTGAATAAATTTATAATGATCTGCATATTTATTTAAAATATTCTGCTATAGGGACCACCCGTTACAAAATATATAATGAACAAATTAACCAGCTTGTGCTGCCTAACTTGGAGGGAATTTTTTTTTTTTCTTCTAGCAGATGTCAGCTAAAGCTGACACGTGGTGACAGTCTATTCCTTTCTGGTATAATACTCATAACAAAGAGACTAATTTTAGAACAGCTGGCTTACTCATGTTTTAAAATGCCTAGGTTTATTGGTTTTTTTTTCTTGATTTCCAAGCCTCAGTGGTCTTTCAGCTAGTTGACTGAGTGATTTCTGCCAAGCCTAGTTTAATCCATGACTGCAAGGGATTTTCAGCTGTTTTTTGCATCCTCTGGAAGAACTGAACCACACATTGCCAAGCCTTTTGCAGTTACAACTTGGGCAGTGGTAATTGTTGCATGGTATAAAATCCATTTTCCTTACTGTGGTAGTAAATTAGATGTAAAGGTGAGGTAAAACTAAGAATTAATTCCCTTTTAGGTTACTCTGCTCCCTCCCAAAACTGCTGCATTAGATATGTCTTTGAATTTTGCTCCTAAGAGGTAAAATATTTCTCTGGACCAGTGGTGGAAGGTGCTGCAAATCCACTGAAAAATGGCATGGACTTTCTTGAGGAATGTCTCTTAAAGTTCCCCTGAAAGAGAATACAGGCTTTGCAAAGGTAGCCTGAGTGGAAAATGTCTTGAGTTAACATCAGGTGACTCATGTAAGGACAGTTGTATGAATGTTTTCTGGGTCATTTCATAGAAGTATTTTTGGGTTTTGTATTTTTTTTTTTAAGGGGTGGGGTAGATGGCATGAAATTGAGTAGTACCAAAAAATATAGGTAGTAAACAATTATAACTGTGATTAATTTTACTTAGGAGTCGTCTTAGGTTGTTAGATGCTCTTACCTCTTTTTTCATATTAGTATTCTGGTTTTGAAGTGAAAGCATTGCCTTCTGAACATCAGGATGCTGGAGGAAGTGTCCTGCCTAAAAGTGCAGCTTGGCTGCTGTCTAATACATAAATTAAAAACAATAAATAAATTCCAAATCAGAACACAAATGAGGAAGGCGTGCATGGATTTTTAAGTAGGTGTTGTAACTGCTAGGCATCGCTCGTGCTTCTTATGTAATTTTTGTTTTTTTAATACAACACACAAAAGCTTGGTAAAGAGCTGTGCTGAAAGGACTTAGGCAGGAGCAATGGTCAGCAATATTTTCCAGAAGTTAAAATTACAGCTTCAGTTTCATTTTTTGAGTTTCTGGCAATTTCATCCCAAACAAAATACATCTGTGTTTTTAGAGTTTGAGTTTGTCTTTTGATTTACCCAGTGGACCTGTAATTGTGAACTCTGAAGCCCTGATTTAGGAGTCAGTGCTTTAAGGTAAGATTTAGGTACATCTCTCATTTGCTTTGTAAGATGAAAAGTTGAATTGCAAATCCTGTAATAGATTTACAAATCCTAAAGCATATGTAGAAATACTGCAAGAGACTTACAAATTGTAACGTAAATCTTGATAAAGTAATTTTTAGTTACACAAATCTGTACTTATTTCTAAGTTAAAATCTCTGTGATCCTGGCAGAGATAATTCTTGAATTTTAATGTCTTTCCTATTTTTGTGTCAGGTTCTTCCTGCTTTGTTTCTCTAGGACTTGTGTTTATTAAAATCCATTATCTCAATTGCTCCTTCAACTTCATAGAGTAAAAAAAACAAAATTACACAGGAGTTGCCATCCATAGAAGCTGCTACAAAACCGGTTCCCTGATGGTTCTTTTACAGCAGAAAAGGACAACTGAAACTTGCAGGAAAGTGCTGTGATTTTGTAAGATGTTCCTCTCCTGGTGTGCACACCTCACCATGGGTCACCTTGTGAACAGACATCTTAATGTCTTATCTTGCCTTAAGATGAAAAAAAAACCCCTGTCTTTCATTTTTCACTTATTTTCTTTGGTTTCATTGTGTTTTGAATATTTGAGTACTGTGAACACCAGATTTGCTGTTGGGTGGGCAGCCTCTGGAACAGCTTCTTTCCCAGAGAAGGTTCCCAAAAAGCTGGTCCTGATCTGCTTCCTCTGACACTGCTTTGAGCAGGTTGGGCTGGTGGTCTCCAGAGGTCCTTTCCACCCTGAACTGTGATTCTGTATCAGGGAACACAGCTTTGAATAAATTCAGCCTGACAGCTGTTGTTTTGCTGACACAGGTGTTAAATGAAGTAACAGTGTAAGTGAGCTCTGGCAGGATGGCCTGGAAGAACCTGGGAGCTGCCACACCCAGCCAGAAAACCCCAGAGCTGCTGTGCCTGACAATGTTCTCCCTTATAGCCCAGCTGGCAAGTGCAGACTGTGTGCAGCACTTGTGGAAAAGGTCTCAGTGTGAGTGGAAGGGAAACAAATGACTGGACTAAATATAAGGAGCACGGCCTGAACTACACGGTTTCTTCCACAGTTAAATTCTGACCCAGAACCATTATTCAACAGAATGAGATGTTCATTTTAATTAAAACTCAGCCTTTTTTTTTTTTCCCTTTTGAATCAACTATTATACTGTATTATTTGAATCAACTGTTACTATTAGCTGTGCTGTGTGAGTGATTTCCTGATCTTCACTCCTGATCCATAGTTTCAGCACTTCAGGCTGTGTGAGGGCAGAGAAGGAGGTGCTTTGTGTGTTGGTGGTATGCAGCCATTTAAATTACAATAGGGGAGAACTTCTGTGGCACCTGTTGTAATTAGCAGTGGAAGAAGTGACTGATTCACCTGATTTAACATGTCCATCTAATAATGCAATTACAACAATGGCAAGTATTCATTCGTGTCCCAATCTAAAGGATAAAAATAGCAATAATTGTCAGAATGGGACGGAGCAGTGAATGTTTTTGTGTGCTTTAACTTTAAAAGAGAGAATTGGATGGATGAAATGTGGGTACTTACATTGTTACAGCCTGTACATTGCAGGCATTAAAGAAGATTTTTCAGACAGTGCTGTGCAATGAGGAAGATGACAGGATCAAATCTAATTTGAGGATTTTCATTAAGTGGCTCCTGACGTGTGAGAAATACATTAGTTATCTGACATACTCTGCAACTCTTAATGATGTTGTTTTTTTCCCTGACTTTAAGGAATGGTCTTGGTAGTTCATAAGCAGTTTTGAGAGTGCTGAAGGAGTCACACCATCTGATTAGGAGTTGGATCCAGTGGTTTTGAGAAATTATGACAAAGAAGGAATACTGAAAGAAACCTTGAGGTCCAGTAGAGCTTCTGTTACCTGCTGCAACATTCACAAAAGTCTTCATGATGTGTGTGGTGTGACAGAGTTCATGCAGAGCTGCAGGGAGGTTTCTTCAAGGCCATTTGCAGTGACCATCACCCTGTTCTGGAAGGTGCCACGGTCACTGTGTGGTGTTCAGAGTCAGTATCTCAACAGGAAAGAAAATTGTCACTCCTGGAAGTTGTGCTTGCTTTGTTCGTGTTGTTACTCAAGACTCTGGGCACAGGAAGGTTGCTCAGAGCCTTGGAAATTTCCACTTTCACCTGCTCTGGCTGAGACAAATTCTCCTGGTTAAAGTAGTTTTCTGACAGTCAGATTCATTGCTTGGGTGTCCTGAAATAGGGGATTGCTTGTGTGCCAGTAGATATCAGTTCTGTGTGCCAGGATCTGCAGATACACAAATGTTTACAGCTGCTTTGCTTAAACTGGGTCTGGCAGTCCAGCAAAGCTGAGCTGTTCAAGGCTGAGCTAACGCACTGATAGCCCAATAACTGGGTGTGATAAGGAGGCAGGTATCCTCAAATTAATTGGTTTTTGCTTGCTAAATGTGGCTCTGCAATACCCAGATTCCCTGTCTTCCAGCAGGACTCCAGTCACCTACTGCTTGTTCACTGAAGAATTAAATTGTTGGAATTATTGTTTCTTAGTGTCTTTAAAAAAAGCTCTTCTCAAGGCTAATGGATAACTTACATAGCAAATGGATGTGCATTTTATACACAGTTTATCTAGGAAGCTTTCAAGTCTAGGAAAATCTATTTTGGACATTTATTGACTTTTTCATGTCATTTTTTCTGACAAGTTTAATGCTTAATTATTGGTTGTCACATATTTAAAGAACAAACGTTGAGATTGAGAGTTCCTGAACAGAAGAGCTGTTACTGCTCCTGTTTTATGACTTGTGCAGGGAAATGCACAGAGGTAAAATGTACTTCTCAACCATAAAGTTAGTTGAAAAGACACCAACCGATTCCTGGATTCATTCCTTTTGCCCACTGGAATATGCTGCTTTTCTTTTGCACTCCTTTTGGTTTATTTGCTGTGTGAATGTAAAGACGTAAGTGCATTTCAGCAGAAATGCTCTTTTACTGTTAACAATTTACAATTATTGTAAAATACAATAATAATGCGTTATCTGATTAATTAAAGCAAATCTTAAAAATCGATAATTTATCTTAAAATACAGATTTTGAAAAGCTGTTTAGACACAATCCTGAATAATGTACTCTGGGGGACCCTGCCTGAGGTTGGACCTCCAGTGCGTCCTTTCCAATCTCATGATTTCTGTGATTCTTTGCAGATAAATTAATTGTAAGAAATGTCCTCATGACACAGATATCATTGCAAATTTACTGGTTTTAGCTTACTAAAAATATTTATGGAGGAGAGATGTTTAACATTTTAGTAATTATTATAATAGAAATTGCCTCAAACTTAAAGACGTGTTGTATCTGTCATTTGTAATGCTGAATTTAAACTTGTGTTGAAATTCTTATTCTGCCGGGGG
>VYXD01003410.1:636193-789116 GCA_013397195.1 Hylia prasina
TTCCCTTAACTTCCCTTCCCTTCCCTTAACTTCCCTTCCCTTAACTTCCCTTCCCTTAACTTCCCTTCCCTTCCCTTAACTTCCCTTAACTTCCCTTCCCTTAACTTCCCTTCCCTTAACTTCCCTTCCCTTAACTTCCCTGAACTTCCCTGAACTTCCCTGAACTTCCCTGAACTTCCCTGAACTTCCCTTCCCTGAACTTCCCTGAACTTCTCTGAACTTCCCTGAACTTCCCTCCCTTCCCTCCTTCTCTCTCTCTCTCGGTGAGGCCTGCAGTACTTACTTCAGGAAGGGACAATAATCTATAAGACCTGGCTAAATTCCTTTGAATCTCATTAGCAGCCAATCTGCTGTCTAAATTAACCTCCCTCTGAGCAAGCAAAATTTAAGCTGAGTTTTGCCCTTCCTTATTCTTCTGTCTTGTTTGTGTTTAAAATTTCTTCCTGTGACCATTTGGAAGACATGAAGGAGTGAAGGCTCATTTTAACCTGTCATTATGAACATTTTGCTGTTTTTTGTCCATTGCTTGGTATTGATTGTAGACTAAGCTCCACAGTTGTTTAGGAGAGAATCTTCAGCTGGGAATAAAAGAATTCCCTGTAGAACTGGCCAGCTCTCCCTGTTATTCCTACTACTCTGATCGACTTTTATATTCAATAAATATTGAATATAAATATTTTTATTTCAATAAATATTATTCCTGTTTTCAATAAATATTATTCCTGTTTTGAAGAAATAATACAATTAATACTATCCTAGAGGTGAACTACTATCCAAATACATATATTTATTGTGAATGAAATGATAATTTTTAGATAGTTGACTGGTTTTTCGAATGCAAGAGCAGTAATTATTTTGTTAATCTTGATGTAACATGTTTTATACTTGTGCAGAAAATCTCAGTTGTTTTTGTAAATTATATGTTTTCATTTAGAGATGCTGAACTCAGGTGTTGGAGGAAAGGGATTCTTAGAGCTGGTAGTGGGGCTGTGCTGGTGCAAGATAAACAATCCCTTGCTTTAGGAGGGAGCAGCTTTAGAAATCCACATCTCACATTTTGGGCAGTGTTTGAACACCTTGCCTGGTCCTGTTTAGCCATTGGAACTGGTTTTTAGCTGGAAACTATTCATTAAGAACCCTGCCTGTTTATGAGAAAGGTGTATACAGCTCTTTACCACATAAGGAGCGGTGATGATATTAGTCTGTAATAATTTTGATGTATGAGGAATGTTATTCCATTTCTTCTAGGAATTATAAAAATAATAGTTTGGATGTCAGCAGCATTTGGTATTTTCGATTCATTAATAATTGTGTTAATTAATAAGTGGATATTGAATGCTTCACTGTCTTCTGGGTGTGTGAATTTTAGAACAGGTTGTCTGATTAAGTTCTTTAAAAACATTAAGCATCAAATGATGTCTGTATTAACTTATATTTTATTCAAGTCCTTTATATTTCAGTAACAATACTTTGGAAAAAAAACCAGAAAACATCAACTGCTTGGTAATTCATCCTAATAATGAGCACAGATAATGTAGGAAAGTATTTTAGCATTGCACATTATCCCTTGATTGCCTGAAATCCTGCTTCAAAAACACACATAGATTTAGTGTGAGTAATACCAGTATGTCACTGTGTGCAGTATTGCAAAACAATTAACAGCTCCAGCTTTACTCAGTGAACCTGCCATTTGAAAGCAACAGGAAAAGAAGTTGGATTTTGGAAGTACCAACCATATTTATAATTGTAATATAATTCACTGCAGTTAATAATTTTAGAAGTATAGTGGAGTTCTTGCCTGAGTATCAACCACAGAGTAATTACCTACACACAGAGCACCACATAAAGATATTTAACTCAAGGTTTTTGAAATATGGTTAGCAACTCCACATCATTTTCAGGAAATAATTTTTATGTCCTTATTTCATTGAAGGTTAAAATACTTTTTGAAAATAAACATTTCTTGAAATATTTTAGGCTAACCAACATACTTCCAGTTGTGGTTTTGTTATCTTGACCTGAGAATGTTAATTTCAACATTTCTTCAGTAAGTCATAAGCAGGTGTAAAGTGACTGCAGTAAAATTTTGATAGTTACAGTAATAAATGATCTGATCCTGTGACTGTGAACATACATTCAGGTTATATGGACCTTCTAACACAAGATATTACAGTAATACCTGAAAAAGAAACTTTAACTGTCTTAATGCGTAATAGAATGTTTATGTTTGGGGTCAGATACTCAGCAAGAGTTATCTTTGAAATTTCTGTGCCATTGAGTCCTCCTGAAGTAAGCAAGGGACAATGAATTATTGAGAGACTTTGGGATGGAACTCTGAGAGCCTGACAGCCTCTCAACAGGAAAGGGAGATCAGAGGAAAAAATCTTACTATGAGGTAAATTTGGAAAACATTTCTTATGTGACATGTAAGAAAGTGTAGCTATTACAATGAGGTTATGTAATGTGATTTTTATTTATTTATTTTAAGAAAAGTTCCTTCTAAATTGAACCCATGGCAGACAGGAAGGTGACTATTACACAACTTAAGGTAGGTCTGGATGATTTGTCTTTGAAGTGAAATGAATTGGAAACTTGCACTGCTTTTGAAATCTTGAATTCCTTTCCTGCAGGTGCTTACCACTGTAAAAGCTTTGACAACAATTTCTACCATTGTTACTTGAATAAAATGCCTTTAAGAGAGCTTTTAGATTAGACCTTGAACTGGAAAAGGCATAAATATATAGAAAAGTCTCCATTGTCGGTATGTTTTCTATTAGCCAGCCTGTCAAATCAGCTTGACTCAAGTCTGGGCTTTACTTAAAAACTCATTCATATGATTCTAAAGGGTGAAAACCCATTTATGTTAATACAGGTTCTTGCTGCAGATCCATGGAATACAGATCTCTCTCTTCCATATTCACTAAAAGTGGCAGCTTCCCTGGCATTCCTGATTTATTTATCTTGGTGTCCTAAGCACAGTTACAGACACCTTCCAGAACTTAGGAATGAATATAGGGGAGCTGTGTGCTAATCCTTTGTATTAGATGCTAAATGCAGAGTAATGTGGAAAGCTGAATTCTCTAATTGCTGGATTATTAGTGATGAAATTGTTGCTGGAATTCATTTGGGTTTCTCTTTCCACTTCACAGCCATGGCAGAACAGGTCACATGTGAATTGGGTTGAGTGCCAGGTTCCAGCTGTGCCTTCTGCTCATGTGAATCCATAGATATCTTCTTGACTTTCTTTTTAAAGTATTATTTCCTTAATTGGGATTAAATACATGATCCTGCTCTGGATCACACACACACTCTCTTTCCAGCTGAGATGCTACAGAGATTCTCTCTCTGTGATTTAAGAACCAGTGTTAACAGACATTTCTGTCTAGATCTCCTTGTTGACCACTTTCTTGAGATGAGACTTGGCTAATCTGATTTTCCCTGCATTCTATATTACACTGACATCAGCCTTTGTTGATGGTGCTTGGTCTGTGGTTTAACACAAATGAGGTAGTTCAATGACAACTGAATTTACTGGGAACCTTTAGTGGGTTTGGTTATTTATAAATCTGAATCCTGCACGTTTCTTACAGCCTGTAATAATAAAACTTCCTTGTAATGAACCTGAGCAGAGCGATAAATAGAGATATATTGGTTTTTGTTGAATTGGGGACTTGCAAGGTTGGTTTACTGACTTCAATCTCTTGAGGATTTTCAGGAAAATTGAAAAGTTTGTCAATACATTTTTTTATTTTATTACTTTATGTTCTCTAAGTCGTTGTCATAATTATGGATAAGTCAATTGAATGAGTGCAATTCCAGTCAAATTGCCCCAGCTTTACTCTTAGCACACAAAGATCAGTGTTGGTAGCTGCCAAAAGTTTTACTGTAATGTCATTGCTTTAGGGTTTGACTAATATTATTATTGGTCTAGTGAGTTATCACTAATTATTAAGTTGAGGTAATTAGAGTAATTTTATCTATCTGTGATTTGACAGGAGACTTCACAGTTTAATGCCAAGTCCTTGTCCCAGAAGCAGCTTTACCTTTCACAAAGCCAAACTGTGACTTAGTTCTTTAACATAATATTGTGTATTATCCTCAATGTAAAAACCCCCAAAAAAATGCATTTTGAAAGAATTGCCAGAGCACTGTGAGGAAGGCCAATGCCACAATAACTAGTCCATAGTACTTGTAATTTAATTTCTTCTTGCCATTTCAAGATACCTGTACACTGTTTATCATAAATATTTCTGTAAAATTTTAGGGCAGAATAATCCAATCAATTGTAATTGCAAGATTGACTTTGTACATAATCCAAGCCAATTAATTGTGCCACCCCGCTCATAATTAATTTCAGAGTATTTGCTGGAAATTCATTTGGTCTTGATTTATCATCGGTGCTTCTGAATGAGTTTTTCTAGTATTTTGCATTTTAAACAAATACCTCCAGGTTATTAATTGTGGGTGTGTTCCATGGCTGCATGTGCCAACCTGTGGAATCCTCTGGTGTAGCTTTCACTGTTCTTTTTAAATTTATACAGACAGGAAGCACCACAGCTGGAAGTATCCTTGGTGTAAAACTTCATGGAGCAACACTCGAGCTAATGAGGGGTTTGTATTTATAGAAGTTGCTCTAAAGAGGCACTCAGAGTTTCAGAAATTAGACTTAATTATTTCAGACTCTTGATTATTCAGTGGGCTATGTGCTTTTCTGATCTGAGGAAATTTCCAGCTGCCTGCTGCCAGCTCTGCTTCAGGTAGCTGGGTGTTGGAAGTGTCATGTTATCTGACATATAGAATATAGAACATATATTAATAAAAATAGAAATAGTTTCTGCTGCAGGGAACAGAGAGGTTTCTGGCAGGTTGTGCAAAAGGTGCTGTCTGTGTATCTCAGTGTGTTTATGGTTAAGAAATGGGTTAGGGGGGATGCACTACAGACTTTCTTATCTTGCAGGAATTCTTCCACATCAGTTGTGTCCTTCAGGAACTGCCCTGAGTATGGAGTTAAATAACAGTTAAATAACAATTTCATTTTCTCCTTTGTCTCAATGAATTTCCTTTGGGAATACTTAAGGGGAAGCAGAACCTTTGTCTGCTGAGGTTCCTAATGCAAGTTCCATGCACAATGAATGTGGCCAATACTTGTCAAAAAAACCCCACAAATTTACCCCAAAACCTCTGAGAAACATTGCAAAAGATGATTTTAAGAAGCTTTTGACCTAAGTGGAATGACTTTGTAATACCAGCCCTTGGCATGAGATACGTATCATTCATAGAAAACATTTTTAGTTACAGCGTGAAAAATGTGATTCCATGCAGAGCCTAAAGAGCTCATCAATATAAAGGACTTCAAGGATTGAAAAAAACCCACAACAGTAATTGACTTATACTGGTGGTTACTTGTAGAGATTTGTGTTGTGTTGACTTTCTAGGAACAAAAGAAAATCGTTTCATTTTATAATTCAGTAGCCAGAATACAGGGAACGAGCACTTACTAGAACGTTTCCAAGCAGTGGTAGAAAAAGACAACCTTTCATAGGGGGAGCACACTTAAGCTAGAGGTTAACGAGCAAAATTTGAAATATTTACTTACTTAGAGTAGGAGACAGGAAAGTACTGAATAAATCTAAAAGAAAGTATAATTAAACCAATTAATCTAAGGCAATACCTTATTCTGCTCAATGAGCTCTGATGGGAAAATTATTATTTAAACAAATTTGCATACGTAAAAAAATCTAATTTTGTCATTAAATTATATAAGTTTATAGATACATGAAGTTTCATCAATACAGGTCTAATACTATCCAATTATATGTACAACAGAATTCTGTAAGGAAGATAAATAATAGCCTGTGGCAAACTCATATTAATATATTAAATAATTAGGGTGATTGATTGTTTCAGATTTCCTTTTTCTGTGTTTTCTCTTAGCCCATTAACACTTTCCAAGAGTCAGTACCATTTTTTCAACTCCTACTCATAAGTAGGATTGGATTTCTGCGAGAAATGAATGAAGTAAGGGGCTGAGTTTTTTTAAAGAACTAGTTTCCTTAATTTCTGTATTTTCGATCACATCAGTGCAAGCATCAGTCCTTTGTACATATATGTGTCTACTTATTTAAATGTATTTATCATCTTCTCAGCAGCTGGCTTCACTGTGCACTGGTGACTGTAAGGAAGGTAAAGGAATATCTTTCAAGTGACTTCTCCATGCTTCATTTTGAGCTACAATTTCAGTTCAGCTGCAATTTCATTTTTAGAGATAATCAGGACTCTGAATTGCTTAACCAGATTAAACTGAAATTGAAGAAAATTTAATTTTCGTTAAAATAGAGTTGTAGCAAAGCAATAGCTCATGTTTTTTCATGTAGTAAGTTTTTGCTTGTTTCCCAGCATTCAATACCTTTTCCACGTAATTATTGTATTGCTCTTTGTACAAAAGCCACAAATGAAGTAAAAGCACAGTAGAAAATATCAACTCTACTTACAGCCTAAAATAGTATTTTTGCCCTCTGGTCTGTTATTACTTGAATATTAGACTTGTTTACTGCAGTTGAACTTCAGGCAGTGAAATGGGTAGCTGATATTGTGTAGAGGGGTACTTGAATTTTTGCCTTATAATGAGCAGTGATGGACAACTCAACTGCAAAGCCACTTCTGCCTCCCTGACTGAAGTGCCCTTATGCACCAGGTTCGAGAATGAGGTGTTGACTGAATGGGAAAATCATATTTGATCTTTGAGTGGCTTTAAATATTTGTTTCTGAGCAGAAAACAGATACTTGAGGGCAAATTGCAACTTTCTTACAGCATTATTGACAGGAAATAGTTTATTATAAAGCTGCAAATGCTAGTTTGCAGTCTTGCATGAAATACAGTACCTGTGACAATAAAGAATGGTGCTACATGGTGTAGAGGCAATCACAACATGAATCATCTGTCACTTCAGCAAAACAGTGCCAATTGAATTTACAAATGTGGCATCTATTTCTGCCAGTACTGAGAAGGAGACGAAATGAAATGAAAGTGATGATTACTTGTGACACATTCTGATGACCAAAACAACTTCTTTAACTCATGTTGTTGCAACAGACGATGTGTTCTTTTTGTTTCTTTCAGTGAACCATATTTCTGTGTATTTCTTGGGGCTTTTACCTATCAATATGATGGAGTTGTGAGCATCTACTACGTACAGTGGAGCTGTGGTGGTGCCTCACCAGCTTTTTGTGGTTTTGTGTAACTTCAGACAAAAAAGCCCATGGAACTGAATTGGGACAGTAAATAGACAACACTGAGGGCTAGGTTCTCAAACATGTTTTGACACAAGTGCTGAATGAACTTCTTTCCAATAATGATTAAGTGATGTAGGAGGGTGATGCTGTGCCTTTCTCATTGCATTTCAGTGAAGAAATTCCTCCTGATGACCAACTAATTATTGAACCAGAAGCCTGTATGAGATGATTTTACCATACTGTCCAGATGCACACACGCCCAAATTATGAGTCCCAAATACTTTGACAATTCTGTACATCTAACTTCAGACACAAGAGTCTTCTTGATAGATGTGGATGCTGTGGATCTTTGAAACCTTGAGGTCCCATTCTTCAGAGACAGATGCAGTCCTTGGAGATGTCAGAGGAGAATAAATTTTAGTAGTAAGCTGTTGAAAGGGAGGGTGTTTATTAGAACTGTCCACATGTATGAAGTTGTCAAGATACCACCACTGTAAGTATCTGTAACTTTGATGAATAAATGAAACAAGGAGTGTTGTGCTTGATGCTAACCTTTAGAATAAGCAGGTCTTCTTCTTGGCAGAGTTTTTGCACATAGTTTGATTTATGTATCTTCCATGGACCTGCATGTTTTTAAAGAAGAGCCAGGTCTTCTGCAGTTTCAGCCTATGAAAACAATTTACTTGCTCCAAGCTCTTTGCTGGTGCTTATTGTATTTCAGTAGTGGTGCCTTTTATAACAACAAAGAAAATGAGAATTGTGTTCAGTGGTTTAGCTAAGGTGCAGTTGTTATGAAGAGCAAGATTTGCATAGGCATTTCTGTCCTTGGAAATTTTATGTTGTTCTGGGTATCATTTAAATGTCATTAAACTTCAGGATAACGGTCAAAATGAAATAATTGATTTCTTCTCCGCTGCTCTTTTGGGATTCTTCTGACATGTGCTCTTGGTAGAAATAGGAAAAGAATTGGGAATGGATTTCCTACTTTGACTGTGACCTGAGTGAGCTCTGCACATTTAACTCTTTGGGAAAGAACAAAGGATGGATCAGTGTCCTTTGAATCCTGTGGCAAGACCTGAGCTAGGAAAGGAATGTTCTTTGAGGGAGCTGTACAGAGTCTGGCCTTTTATTCCTCTTAAAAGGGGAAGGGACTTCAGATGAGTCAGGATAACATATGAATTTGTGTTCATTATAAACAACCCATTGGGCCTCCCTAGGGAAAAATCTGTGGAACTTCCCTGCTAATATTTTGCTTCTGAAATGTGATATTTCTGCAAAATAACACATGTAGAAGCAGGAAAATTTAGAACATGATGCCTGTTTTTAAGTATTTTGGTTTTGGTCTGTAAAGTTTCTTTTGTTTTTCCATGTTCATTTTTCATTGTTATATATTTTCTTTGTCTTTCTAAGCTTTTTCTTCTGTTATAGCATTTGGTCTTTTACAGGTAATCCTCTGTTTAAAAACCTGAGATCCAAACACAATTAACAGGTTCCTCCTGTGTTATTTTATATATGAATATAAGGTAACAAAAGTATTTATTTCCCTCCAGAAAAAAAAACTTGGTGACATTTTTAAAATCAGTTTCAAGTAACAATTCAAATTACAGTATGCTTATGTTCTAGCTGTAATTTGCAATAATCTCCACTGTGTTTGTGGAAATGTTGTTCTTATTATTTAATTTGAAAAATAATCCTAAGTAGCATTTTTAAAAAATATGTGTAGGAATATATATTTATGTCTCATAATTTAAAACATGGCCTGAAATGCAATATTCTGAAATTATGCTGCTGCTCTGCCCTTCTTCAACAAGGAATTACTTTTTTCAAGCGTTGCCTTATTTTCTATTTTCTTAGAAATTTTCTTTGCTTCTGATCTTCCTGACTCAAATTGTCCTTGAATTTCAGTGAGTTTAACCTAAATGTTAACCAGCTCCTCATCTCTGTTATTTGAACAAAATGATTAATTTTTCATACTCATCTCAGGTTACACAAGCTCGTTTGAGGATGCAAAGCTCCTTACAAGAGATGGCTCAGAAATCGTTTAGGACCAAGGACTCCATTTGGAGTTTGGAGTGAATATTCACAGAAAATGTGCTGTTGTGCACAACATAAAACCCAGTTCTCCTGGGTGTTTGTAATCGCCTTCTGAAGCTGAATCCAGCAGCAGCACGAGTCAGCATGAACATAATAAAACATTGCAAATACATGAGCAAGTTATTAAGTAAATTAAATACCAGTGTTTATATCTCTGAGGAGCGCTGCAAATAGATTATGGTTTGTTTGTCTCTGTTCTGTAATCCAAGAAATAAACCAATGTGTGTTACAAGGATTTCCATAGATTCAGAGCTTTAGGCATTTCTGAGCATAGCTCTTTCTCCTCCCTATACTATCAACAGGATTAATAGAGATCTTGAGAACACCTGTATCTTCATTTCAGAAAAGTGTCATTTGAGATTGATTTACCAGGATATTTTTTTTCTTCAGTAATTTTAATCAAATTATTGCTGGTACATGACCACATATATCTACTTTATCTGATCTTGAGTGCAAAAGATTAATAAAGATGAATTGAGGACTTGGGAACAGTCCCATTGCAATCTGGCTTTTTAAAACCACTGATTCTTCTCTGTATTTCTTTTGATTGGGTGAAAGCCCTTTAGAACAAGATAAAAGCAGATAGAGAGTAATTTATTTTTTTTAGATTTCTTGTATGCCTTTGATATATATAGCCAGAATTTAATATGAAAATTAGCATCACTGCAATTCCAATTGCATGCTCCACCAAAACAAAGCTAAATGATATTAACATACTTTGCATTGCTAGACATGCATTATTAGTAGATTTATCTTCTTTTACAAATTTTTTGACATTAATATCATGCAAGTGAAATTAACACTGCAGTTTCTTTAAACTGCTAAAGCAGCAAATGCATATTAATTAATTATTTATCATTTTCAGCTAGAATATTAGAGGCTTTCTTTTTTTAATGGTTTTCTTGAAGTATGCTATAATTCTTTTAACAAAAGAGAGAAAAATATTATAAAGATTTTTCAATTATTTTTTAAAATCTGTTTAGAAGCTTTTGAATTGATGTGCATATCTAAGTGTCACTGTATGATTTTGGGTCCTAGAGGACATGGGTATCCCCTGGAATTGTGGCTTGGGAATAAAAGGCTTTGGGTTGGATTGGAGGAATTCCTGCCATGCCTTCCATGTCCTCATCCCAGCTAACCTCTTACTCTGCTCATTTATTTAAGAGCACTGATTTTTAAAGTGCTCTGATCTGGTTCATCATATGGCTCCTGAAACAACTGTGCTGGCACGATTAACTGTGGTGAGGCCAAAATGTGGCTTTCAGTGGTTTCAAACAAATCTGGAAGAATGCATCAGAGGTGTTTGTTACTTCAAGAAAAGCATCCTGTACCACAGATAACATATGCAATTTTATTTCATGTTGTACTCCAAATATGTACAGACAGCATGTGATTGTGAGTCATTGCAATGTTCACTACGTGCTATAAACAAAATAATTGTCATCCTAAAGCTGTCACTTTTGGTGTTTTCTTACAGATTTTCTATCTCCATTCCATTCCTTGCAGAGTGCTATAGGGCTTTTATTATTTTTAATAACAATAAATCTCATTATATGAGTGAACAGGAATCTGTGCTTGTTCATAATAAGAACAAGGATGGTATGTGTTACCTGATGTGTGTTCTGGCAGCTGCAAACCTATTTTGCATAAACCCCTTATTTTACTATATTTAGTCTCCATCATCACTGGAGGAAAGGAAATCCATATCAGTGTCTCATTTCCACGTTTGTTGTTTGTTCTGTCTGTGGTGGCCATCACCAGGGTTTAGTTCATGAGGGATCAAGCTCCTAGGCCAGCCTGTTAATGTGCCAGAAGTTCCTTATTTCTTGAAGTAATTAATAGAAGACATAATTCTTGCAGGATGTGCTGTGTGTTTTTTTTGCTGCTGTGACTCTGTGGTCCCACTCTGCAGGATACTCCTGCTTGGCTGCCTGGATCAGGAGGAAGAGAATTTTAGTTGGTTTTTTTTTCCCAATGGAACTGATAACAAATTCCATAATGTGCTTGGCACTTGGATTGAAAATGTTCTGTAATATATCAGTTTTAAAATCCACCTCTGCCAAGCTTAGTTCATCAGTTTGATTTGTGTTCCCTCCTGCACACACACATGAGCTTCCCTCCAGATTTCAGTTCAAGAACATCCTATAGCAAAGAGTCTGGAAATATATTCTGGGAGCAACAAGCAGGTACATTTCACACATAGACTTGCAAGTATAGAATTGCTGAAGTGGTTTTCCCTAAGATAAAGATTAAAAAAAAAAAATCCAAATATGTGTCTAGTACTTAATAATTTGTGCAGTTATTCTGAACATCAGAGCAACGGCTTCACGTAGTTCTGCTGAACTCCATTGGATTAATACCTTTGCATATTTTAGGAAAGTAAAAGATATCAAATTATTATCCAAGTTAGGATTTGGATAATAATTGCAGCAGTGGTTGCAGCAGTTTGTAGTCAGCTTTTTCCATGGCTGATGATTCTGAGTGTTTCCAATCTTTTCACCATTGATTATTTCCACACACCCCCTTACAGTGGGTTGTACCTATGATCTTGAATTTAATGGCAGTAGAAGGTGCTAAAGCAGATGTTCTGCTATTAAGAATACCTCAAATAGAATCCAAAATTAAATAACTAAAGTATTGAATATGGTGGTTTGAATTCACTGTGGATGGCAAAAATAAGTTGTGCAGAATCCTACATTTATGATTCCTGAATTTCTTTTAAATAAGCATATTTTAAAAGCATCAAGAGTTATTTTTTTGTCTTGTAACCCATAAGACTTCTGTCAACCTATTTAAATATCCACCACCACTGTTAAAATGTTGGGCAGTGTTGTTTTTTGGGTTTTTTTTGTCACATGGCCAACCCTGCTGTCTGTTGGTGGAGAGTTTCTTTCAGTTCAGTAGTGAAACAGACATTTGCTAACACAGGAAAACCTGAGATACACATTGTCCTTTCTTCTCTGTTACATTCCATTGGTAGTAGAACATAAAAATGTTTTAGCTATCTGTAATATGTAGAAGAAATGCTCTTTCCTTTTTACGACTTAGCGGCTGCACAATTGTAGGATACTTAAAAAAGAAAAAATTTACTTCATGTCAATTGGTGTGGAAATGTTATGTAATATTGCTCTATTTTGGCCACTTCTATGTCATTTTAATTATTAGCCTCTACAGCAATCTAAGTGGAAAGGGGGATTCAAAATGGTGAGAGTATTGTGAAAAGTTGTTTGGTTTTCTTTTTATTCTTGCCATTTTATTAAATATTCTCAGAAAGGAGCAGGGAAATTAATGAGATGGTTTTGCATCAGTGTGTCAAAGCAGTTTTGCTTTTACACAATACATGTGCTGCTTTTTATTCTATGTATCTTAAAAAGAAACAAGAGTGACAGTATTTTTAAAGTACATTAAGTAGGCATTAAGATGAGTGATTTGCAGTGAGAGAGGGGAATGATGGGGTTTTTTTGCCTTTCATGGTGGTTAAGCACCTTTCCTTGTGAGGGAGGGAAAAAGATGACAGCAAATTGTGGAGGGTTTGGGTTTTTTCTGTATTAACTACAGAGTACTTAGGTTTATATTTAAGGATGGCAGAAATCTCTTTAAAGAGACAGTCTTGAGTAATACACACACAGATTTGCATCCACTCCCATGAAAAAATGTTATGTAAACAGAATACAGTGAACATATTCTGTAAAGCAAACCAGTGTTTCTGTAGGGTTCTGGTTTCTTCTGTCTATCAGTGGATGTATTGTTATTATTTGGGGAGCTTATCACAGGTGGTATGGTATTGTCAGTTTTCCTTTAAACTTTTTGTTAACTCCTAAAATCATGGGAATGTGATTTTTTTAAAAAGGGTCGTTTTAAAGAATTCTTTTTAACTATCAGCAATGGTAATACAAAATTGAAAAATGCTTTTTAGCTCTGTTCTGAGAACTCTCAGTGGCTTGTTTCTCTTCTAGGTGATGCTCACTGCCTTTCAGTTCTGTATTTTCTGTAAATGTGCATAAACCTTTCACAGGCACAGCCATCTTCCTCACCATATCCCCAGACACTGCACAGTTCTGAGCATCCCCTGTCCATTTGTGGCCTTTTTTGCTGAAATGCAAGCTGCCACACAGTGCTGTTGTGATTCATCATCTCATGCTCTATTGCCTGTAAAGCTGCTTTGAGAGGCCTTTCTTGTGTTGTAAAAATCCCTGGTTGCAAAAGTTCAAAGTTATTTTTTGGGGTTTTTTTTGATTTTTTTTGTTGGTTGGGTTTTTGGGGGGGGGTTTTTTTGGTTTCTTTTTTTTTTGTTTTTTTGGGGTTTTTTTTTTTTGACAAAAGAGAAGCAAATGTTTTTCTCTTCCTCCATATTTCTACCAGTGGCTAGTAAAGCAAAGCACTTCAAAACTGGCATATGTTCCACACTGCAATTCTAGTGGATAATTCATAGAGAACTGAATAAAGACATAGCAGGAAACTGCTTGTTACCAATTCTACTCTGCAGACATCTGCTCTGGGTTCTGCTCCTCTTGGGTAATTTTTTCTGTGCCAGTTATTTTTTTTATTTTTCCTTGCTGATATTTAAAAGTCTGAAGTTATGGTCTTATCCTTGCCATTAATGAAATCCATTCTTGCTTCCATTTGAAACCTCTTGGAGTGTTCAGCACCAATTTTTTTGTTAGAGGAAGAGGTCTCTGTTTGACTTAATGTGCAGAAAAACCTTTATGTGACTTTGGTGAGCAGTTGGAAGTGCTTTCCCAGAATTTCCTGTTCATAACTGCTTGCAGAACAGCACCAGTTTTTCTGGGTCAATATTCTGGCTGTATCCACTTTCAGCAAGAAATAACAGCTAGAATGAGTTTCTTTGTTCAAAGAGAAAATTTAGGAAGTCAAAAAATATGTCAGTGACTTTGTGAGGTGTAGCAGGTAGGTGCATTTTCTAGCAGAGGTTAAGTGGGATGTGTAGGTTTAATTGAAGGCTGCTTTTTTGAGTTAAAGGAGTCAAAAATGAATGTGGGGACTGTATTGTAAGCTGCTGTAGCTGAAGATTTAATCAAGTAGCTGCTGGATAGCACAATTATGGTGATTAGCAGTCGTGGTGTGAGTTCAGTACCCAGAGCCTTCCTGTTGCTGCACAGCTCCTTTCTGCTTCTGTCTTTGGTGAGATAAAAGCCAGAAAAACCACAGATAACCTGATTTTCCAGAGAAATATAAACAGATCATTGTGACTGGCTGCAGTACAACCAGTGGGAGCTAACAGCTGCTGAATGGTACCAGCAAAGATGGGGGGAAGCTGTGTACAAGTTCAAAGCACAAGTAACAGAAACGTCTATGACATGTCAGCTTATACATCTTTGGGTTTGTCATGCTCAATACAAGATCAAGTGCTGACAAAGGGCAGTGCAGAATGTCCACTGGGAATGAATAAATGTAAAAAGGCCTCTTCCACAGGAATGCATTGCACTAACTGTTCACTTCAGGCAATGGAGTGACAGAACCATCTCATTTGACCAAACTCACACTATTCTGTCTTTTATGCTCTCTAATTTATTCCCATCACGTGCTGTGAAGTCCTGCTTGGAGTGTCTATTTTCAGCATAAAACTGTTTGTCAAATTTCTATTAAGCTTAAGGTGAAAAATTAATGAGCCATTCACTTCAGATATTTCAAAACTAATACTGCTGTATTATTAATGCAGCAGAAAGTCAAAGACCTGGGTATGTACAATTATGGCTCGGTGTTCAGCCAGACTACTTTATTTTGGTCTGTATTTTTGGGGAAACATCATTAAAACAGTGTTTTAGGTGATAGAAGGAATTATTTTGATGAATTCTGTCAGTAAACTTTGTAGACAGTTTTAGTTGTTAACTTTGTGTTCTATCTGATCCTGGCAGAAGGTGCCTTGAATAAGTACCTAATGATGAAATACAATGTTCTGTCCAGTCTTCCCTTGAAGCTGAAATTTAAACAAAAATGAACAGAAAGTTAATTCATATAACACAAAACATCTTAGATAAATGCAAATAAAAGACTATTTGCATAATACTGAGGAAGCTGTGGGTGAAGCAATATTTTTGGGCTAGAGAAGTATGACGTTGTGACTAACACTCTTATTTTTCAGTCTTCAAAAAAGTCACTGAAATTATGATAAAATTGTACTTTTACTCAGAAAAAGGGGGTATGGTGCACAAGTATTATTATCAAATTCAGAAATCTCAGAGCATGTTGTCAGTACCAGTAAGGGAAGTGATGGAGAGCTGTGAAATGCTGGTTGCAGGAGTGTGTCCCAGTCTGAGCACTGGGGGAACTGCTGCTCAAGGTTTATGCTTGCACTGAAAAAGAAAACCTCAAACACAGTCACTGCAGAAGTAGAAATTCAGGCCTTGCTTTCTGTGCAGAAACTTTCTAAAGTTTGCCTGTTTTTGTGCTCCTAAAATTAACTTAATAATTTATTACTGTATTTTCCTCCTCATTTTACAATAAGCTCTCTAGGGACTTACTGAAATTAAGAGTGGTTCTAGGCCTGGCACGGTTACATTGTTAGACTTGCAGAGAAGAAGGAATTCTGCTTCTTGGAAGGGTTTCATGCTACAAAATTTAATTTCATTACAAGCAAAATGTCAAATTTAAATTATCCTTGAAGCATTTGTTGTTCCCACAGATCCTGAAAGTGCTGTGTGCTCTGAGGGGTTTGGCATCCAGCAGAGAAAGTGCCAGCAAGAATCCCCAAGTTTTTTCAATGTGTTGGTTTCTTTATGAAGTTACACTGCACTGTTTCACTGTCACTACTGCACCAAGCCCACGAGTATTTAAAACCTGAATTATTAGGCTCTAACTAGCAGCCCTGGAAATCTCTAGGTTTTTAAATGTGCACTGGAGAGATTGGTCTTGAATGGTTCACTTTTGAAATCTGGTCATGATGCACGTTGCTTTCCTCAGCCTCCTTAACAAGAGGCAGTTAATAAACGCCTGGCAGAGGGAAAGGAACTCTTTCTCTTTTATTTTTTTTTTTAAAGCATGTTTTAATATTAATTCCAATAGGTTTTTTTCCTCTGTTAATAGTTCATAAGTTTAGTTTTTATAACTTTTATTAAGAGAATTTTATAGAAATTAGATCTAGAAGAGATGACAAGAGGTCATCTAATGTAGCACCTTCCCTCAGGGAGGGCATCAGCTATATCTGCATCATTCCTCACAGATGTTTGCTTACATGTTCCTCTAAAAAGATTTCAGTTTAAGAGATTTTATCACCTGCCTAGGCAAGTCTTTTTGAATTCCTCCTATCAGAAAGTTTTTATTGGAGATAAATCTGCCCAGATAACTTAAATCTGCCTTTCCATCGATTTTTTTTTCCCTTTTTCTCCCGTACTTCAAACTCCATCTTCTATTGTGAGATGACTTATTTTTAAATATGGAGGGGTTTCTCCTATACGTTGTTCTTAAAGTGCATCTTTCACAGGGTATTCAGGTATGAAGCTCAAGTTGTGAGTAACTGGAGAAACGAGAGATTTTTCTCATCTGATGAAACATTTTGAGCTTCATTGCCCCTGTAATACAGTCTGCAGATTGACAAACACTGGACAGAAAATAATGTCTCAATTGCACCTCTCTGATGTACTTTTTAGGATTCTTTTTGATTGCAGAAATAGACTCTCAAAGCTTGACCAAACTGATTTTGCCATCAGTGTACTGAAGTGACAACTTTAAGAGATTTTGTACCCAGACCAACTTCAATGAGACAAAGCTTTATTTTTTAAACTATATTTTGAAGCAGCTTTACCTTTCCACCTAAAAATTTGTCTGATTCTTTCAAACTGAACACTGATCACCGTGCCACTGAGTCTTAAAGGTGAACAGAATCTTTTGTTTTTTCTGTAATGAAATGATACAGCTTTGTACATTAGGATTAAAGGTATACTATAAAAGAGTTTCTAGAACAAAAAACCCAAAAACCAAAAAAAAACAAAAACAAAGGGTGGGGGGGGCAGGGAAGAGGATGTGTCTGTATTTTTTTTTTTCTTTATACTGTCATTCTGTAACAACAGTCCTGGTAGTGGTTTTATGGAAGTTTATTTGAAACATGCTGCTGATTGCTGATTGCTTCCTCCCTTTGTGCCTGCAGTCACTTGGAATTTAAAGGATGCTTTTGGGTAGTAAAGAACTCGATGCTGACAGGAAATATGGTGTTTGTTTCACAGAGGTCTCGGGGAGAGGCCTTGTATTCTGAATCTCTGGTGGAAGGTTTGGACATGATTCAGCAGGGGCAGGTGCATTGTAGGGCTTTGAGGGTGTTGCAGGTTGTGTTAGAGCTGTGTCCTGCCCCAGGCTATCAACCTCCCCTCCTTCTCCAGGGTGGGCTTTTCATCTGCCAGAAGTGCTCCTGCTTTCCATGGGAGGAGATGATCCCCATATTAGGCCAGCTGAAATAGCTGAGAAAAACAGATTTTTTTCCTGAAGTGTTTCAGAGCACTCCTGTGTGCAAAATAGCCTTTTCCCCCCACTCCCAGGTCTGTCAGTTGGTTTCCCAAAATATCTCATTATCTCATCAGAAACCTTTCCATGATCAAATGTTAGGTATGTGTATGGAAACTCACATTTTTTCAGTTAAATGGAGATTTTAATATTTGCTGATATTGAGAGGTTTGCACTCTGTCTGCTTAAGATGTTTCAGCTGTAAATGAAGTATTCTGCTGCTTTCTGATCCATACATTTCTCCACTCAATGTGTCTGTTTAGTACCTTCTTATTCCAGACCTCCCTCAGCTCTTCAGTTATCACTTGAGTTTGAAAGTTATTGCTGATCAGTACTTCTACTTTTCAGTGACTCCTTTAACTACGCACCAACTTAATTTGTTGTGTTTAGTTCACAGTCTAATACCTGCTTGGACTCTTTTAACAGTTTCTTGCTTTTGGAACTATTGCCCAGCTACAATAATATGTACCTGTAATTTTGTAGTACATGTTCTTTAAGAAGCTTTTTAGGTTTTTTTTCAGTATTACAAGCCCAAAACAACAGCTGCTTATCTAAATCAGTTGAGATTTGCATTTTTGTGTTGGGTTTATGAAGGAGAGAACTCTAACTTTCATTTACTAACTTGTTCTTCCCTTTCTGCTATTTAAGATGGAAGCTACAGGCAAAATCGACCGAACCTCACGACCATGTTGGTACAACCAATTTCTGCAGTGCTTGCCAGAAAACTGCTTTCCCTGCCTGAGGACACTGCCCAAAAGGACAGGTGCACACCCCTCCAAGTGCCAGCTGCAGGTAATGCTCTTCAGATACACCTCACCTATGGAATGTTCCTCGCAGACTCCAAATCCCCTTTCCACAACTGTGCAGCCAAGAGGTTTAGCTGATGATGGGTATGTTTTGCTTAAATGCTTTCTAGAAGAGGCTATGAGCAGGCTAAAAATTATGCTCCTAAAATCTGATGGATGGAAGTTGTGGTTTAAAAAAAAAAAACAGTAGAAGGCATTGAGCACTAGTTCTTAATATTGACTTAGAACCTCCTCTGTGTAGGTACCATCACTAGGGAGGGTTTGTTAGTGCTGCAGTATGGTTTGCTAGGCCTTGTTGTACTCCTAATAATTTTAACATTAAGGCATCAGTAATAACTTTGTTATTCTGTGGGGTGTTTTTTTTATGTTTCTGGAATAATAACACTTAAATTCTAAACGTGTTCCTGTGTTCCTTAAGTTGTATATTCNATGTTTTACGTATTTTTTTTATTTTAGTTTTATTTTTAGGGTTTTTCTTAGTATTTTATTTAGTTTTATTTTTACAGATTTTTTCTGTATCTGGAATAATGACACTTAAATTCTAAATGTGTCTCTGTGTTCCTTAAGTTGTATATTCTGTAGAATAAACAGTGTATTGTTACCTGAAGTTTTTCTCTGAGTTTCACCAGGAAAACAAGCCTCATGATAAGAACAAAATACCTTGAGTGGAGCCAGATGAATGCATTCATGGTATCTCCCTAGAAATAATGCCATTAGCAAAGTCACACAGATTACTGCCTGAAAAAACTGATTGCTGATCTAGGAAGGGAAAAAAAATAGTAAGACCATAGTCTTCCAGCATAGATACTGCATAGTGTTTCAGCAAAGGAACATCTGCCAGAGAACATTCTAGATGAGGTGCATGTTTAAACAGTAATTCTTCAGTAAACAGTCTTCAGTTTTGTTTTGTACCTGTCCATCTTTCAGCAGAAAAAAATGGTGTATTTCATTATAATGCCCATTTAAATGAATTTATTGGAAACTGTGCTCTTGGAAAGGAGGAGGCAAATTAATTTAGCCACTGTATCCTGTGCACAGTGATGATAACAGTAAAAACAAATTTTAAGGGCAACCAATGTACTATCATGTGCTGTATCCCTTGTTTATTGCTTTTGGAAAGTTATTGTGGAATAGGAGTACAATACAACAAGTCATAAAAAAGGTTGATTAATTTTATGACTTGTGTTAGCATTTGTAGTTATACATACTAAAAAGGAAGGCAGAGGACCTCATGCTTCATGGCTTAAGCTGTTGTGGTTAGGCAGGACGGTTGTTCTCCATGCATGGCTGGATAGATATTTTAAAAATGAACTTCTAATTTTAAAAATGATTGTCCCCACAACCAGTATAAAAGGGGAAAAGGCCGTTTTGTAAGGAACAAGTGCTTAACCATTCCAGGTAGGATGCGTGAAGCTTGTTAGTATTGAAGGAATTTTCAACAGCTGAGGTGCCTGGAGCAAAGCCTGAATTTGGGCTGGAAAATGAGACTCATTTTAGAAAGATAAAAGGCTGCACAAAGTCTGTTCCTCAAAAAGCTTTGTCTGGAGGCTGCAGGACAGAATCACCCTAGAGGGCAGCTTACTCTACTTTTTCTGTGAAAGGTATGGCATGTCTGTCTTATTTCCCTGAGAAGACAGGAATTCTGTGAGAGGAGAGTTTCTGGAAAGAAAGAATATTCCAAGCCAGCAGTTTAGTGATAGCCAGTCCATGTCTGGTTTACTCTGGGTGAACACAGCAGCTTGTGTCTTATTTCATGTAAAGCTTGGTGTAAAGAGCCACAGTAATCCAGGGGGGATTTTTAAAAAAGTCTTAATTTATTGAGAAAATAGGGAATATAAGAAGAAGCCTCGTGTAATTCTGGAATGTATTATGATATATTTTCCCTTGAATGGTGAAGCTGTTGATATTCTGGAGCACAGAGTGTGGTGCTGTTCAGTAGCAGCCCTAATGGAAGAGATAAAAGACTGGTCTTATGATAAGAAATGGTGTATAACTATTTAAGACTAGTAATAGCTAAAGAGGTAATGCTGAGGACAGCAATGCATTTGAGAAGAGTGAAGATTGAATTTGCAGTCTTCCTGTTGATTTGAAGAAGCTTGAGAGAGAGATTTCACTTCTGACGTAGGACTCATCACTTATCTGTCAAAAGAGGTGAATGAGCAATTCAGATGATTGGTTGGCTTAAAATTTGTTAGGATAAAATGATCATCATTCTCTCATCATTATGTTTCAAAAAGCTGAACAGCAGATTCATCAGTAATGATTAAACATTTATATATAGTTTTCTCACATTGCTGCTTTTTTCCCTTAGCCTTGCAGTTTTCAAGAGACAAAATGTGACAGAGGGAGTGGGAGAATGGAGGCAAACATCCCACATGGATCTTGTGCTCAGGACCTACAAAGCAAATAGTGGGGATTGAAGTCAGCTGTTAATTTTGTGATAGATGAAGTCAGAAATTAGATTTGCTTTTTGTTTGTGGTACATTATTGCTAAGCCTCATTAATCTGAAATTCTGTGCTCCCATGAACTTTTTCCCAAAGACAGGCAATTATAAGGAATTTCAGAGTGAACTTCTATAGAGAGACTGTAAACTTTTGAAGCTTCCTTTTTTTTTACTAAATCTTACCAGGATATTTGCTAGAACATTGTGAAGGTGGTTGTAAAAGTAAAGCACTCCTATAAACATAAATGAAGAAACTCCTGCTGTGTACAGTGAACTGCTTTTGTTGTTGTTAAGTTTCCCACTATTTGGGAGATTGCAGTAATGTACAAATTACCCCTTTTCAATTAAACTCTTGAGTATTTAATGTAAATCTATCTAATGGCAATTAAGTTACAAAGTGGTTTTTGACACTAGCGACCTTATACTTTGGTTTGAATGGAAATCCTGGAAGCCTGGTATTTAAACACATTAGTGTTATTTGTGTAATTTTTCCCTTTGGTTTTAAGTGTCAGTTTTCCTACTCAACCTGATTAATGTCTGAGAGGAGAGAAGATGAGAAAGATCCAGGATTTCAGTAGTGATCAGTCGCCAGGTGTCTGGGGCATCATCCTGTTCTGTGGCTCATTCTGTTCTTTCATTCTTCTCCACATTTCTGTTGCTGGTCACTCTTGGAGATAAAGAAGATCAGGACTAGATGCTCAGTTGGTGTGACCTGGTATGGCTGAGCAATACAAGCTCAACTGGTAGGAAGTGTAATGCAAGTGATCTCACTTAAACATCCCATTTCTTACCACCTCCTAAGGCCTTTTCCTGTGCAATAGGTGTAATTTTTTTATACCTCAACTTCTAAAATTATAAAGCCATAGCATGAGTAGTTTAAGTAATTTGAATGATATCAAACACTGTGTGAATAATAGAGTCAGGTATACAAAGACTCCCAGCATTCTGCTGCAGACAGTAAAATTACTCAGATCAAAATGCTTTTCTAGGTAGAGTCTTTTGATCTTTTGTAACCTTTTTTTAGTCTACAAAATACAGTCACTGATCAATAGTGAATCATCACAGTGACTGCAGTGCAGAGCTCTGTTGTAGGCTGCAAACAAATCTACCTCCTGTGACAGAATGGGTGAGTGGAACAGACCCAGAACTGTCTGGTACTGGAAAGGTTTGTAGCACAACACAATGAATTCTTATGAGACTTTGAACATCTATTTTATGTAGTTCCACGTGTCAGATGTTCATTATACTGACTTTATGGTCAACTCTGATCATGTGAAATTTGAGTCATTAATTATACGGAAGGAATAATTGGAAGAGTCTGTTACTTTGCATATTATACGATTCCCATCCAAGATAAATAAAGTTCCCTGCCAAGTGCTGCACTAGTGCAAATCAAGCCTCTCTTCTTTTCAGTCAGAGGAAGGGCAAGAAGTGATAAAAGATATATATTTCCTCCTGTTAAACTACAGCCTTGTGATAATATTATATGTGTTTCTCCTTCATAGTTTGCTACCTGTCAGAGGAAATAAAGACTCCCATATTTAATAAACTCTGGCTGGGCCATCTCACACTGTGACATCAATATGCAAACAATACCATAATTTCTGGGTGTTTAGACTATGCTAAACATGAATCCAAGGAAGCAAATAGACAAAGATGCCAGCAGATTATGTGGCAGTGCCTGTTACTGTATCTACCAAATATCTGGAATCATTGTATGTAACAGTAGAAGTATAACAGAGTTCTGCAGATGTCTCTTACTGGCATTTGAAAGAAGTTAAATAGGGAACTCTGATCTAATTCAGACATCCTGTATATGGAAACTTACAGACATTTATACCAATACTCTCAGATTTTCTTTTCATGATCACTTTAAATTCTGTTCCTTTTTTAAACAGAAGTTCATGCGAGGAATTAAGCATGAACAGTGTGAAGCATTTTTTATATATCTACCCTCTACTCCCACCTGAAGCCTCGAGAGTTTTTCTACCAGAATTGTAAATGATCAAGATATATTTTCAGAGTTCTGTTCTGTGCCAATGTTTTCCTGTGTGATGCTTTGCTTTTGATCGCTATAAAGCAGGTAAAGAATGAAAGTAGTGTGAGGTTATGAAATTCAACTATACCATCTGAAGCATTTTCAGCTCTCTTTGATGTTGACTGTGACACATTTATTCTGTATCACATTAGGCCATCCTAGTTTAGAGCCTCCTTAAAGGACTTTATTCTAGGCATTTCTTATTTCAAAAACTCTTCATCTGAAGAGTTTTATTTCTGGATTCCTCACTGTAGGTCAAAAAAGATAGTCAAGTATCAAGGAGTTTGTTCATTAAGCTCTTCATACTAAGATTAGGCCTGGAGACTCAAGATCTATGAATATTTGTTCACAAAGGATAATAAGTTGTCAGTAGGCAACATAGTTGATTAATCAAATGGAAACATATTAGAGAAAAAATTTAGGGATATCAGATTTAGATGGTGTATTGTTTATACACCAAAAAAAAGGAAGGCTTTTCATTGCAAGGACATCTGTCTAGGAGTTCTGACACATTTTTGTACAAATAGTTTTATACCTCAACAATACTGTACATTGCATAGATTCACTACTGATTTTTGCATATGCAATTTTATAGTATCACATAATATTTTTCTGAAATTATATGCATTACTAAGTATATACTATTTTATACTTATTCACTTCTCTGTGTATACCATGTTGCATGTAGTGTTTTTTTGTAATTCCCTGCTGTTACATAAATTCCTGCTGTTACATAAATGCATGTGATGATTATATTTCTTCACTTAAAGTTCTGTGTTTAAACTTGAAAACTGACATAAAATACATAGTAAATAAGGTTTTCCACTCAAATTGACACAATGAATTGAATTATCAAGTGCAATTTTATGCTGATTACTTCAGCTCAATTAGTGTCCCCTAAGTCACATGAGCGTGGATGTTTGATGGTGATTGAAATCTCTGGTTCAGTTGTGATTTCAGACAGATTCATGTTTATTCAGGTGTTGATTTCAACAGGAACTATCTCCAAAACTGCATTACTGCATTACTTGAAGTTATTAAATGTACTTTATTTCAGCAGTCTACTGAAATAACTTTGGGTTTTATGATCCAGGATTTATTCTATTGAAATCCTTGAATTCAGTTAATACTTGATTTTTCTATACTGCAGTTAAGTGTGCATGTAGAGAAATGTTTGTCAATGATTAGCAAAAATGTTGTCAAATGAGTCCAGTTTTCAAACATGACTCCCTAAAGATGCTTTTTTTACATCCAGTACTCAAATGCTCAGAAAACTGTCTGCTGATAGGTGTTTAGCATGATCAGGATTCAACAATTTAACCAGCATGTTTAAAAATGAGGCTCAAGCTTATAATCCTCTATTCATGAGTTTGGGACAAAGTTATAGGCAAAAAAAAAAAGAAACAAGCCTAACTCATGTTCTTTTAATATAACTACTGCGAATAGAAGGGTTTTCACATCTGAAGTACAAAAATTGTCAGTCAAATGAGAGGGAAATGGCCATGGATTTCTAAAAATGACCACGTAAATGTGAGAGGAGAAGGTAGTCATTTGATATGAGACCATTTAAAAATTCCAGACCAGGAAATAAATAAATAATTTTAAAATAACAGCAAATATGTTTGTGCCTCTTCTATTACAGAAGTAGTTTTTAGCTTACATAAAGACAGTGAATCCTGAATAATGTTAAGGTACAGTCTCCTCATAGCTTTATATATCCTCTATATTCCAGAGAATATAGAAAAACAAAACAAAACAAAAACCAAAACAAAAAAAAAAGGAGGAAGTTGTCAAGATCCTTAAAATACTTAAAATACAGCGTTAGAATGAGAGGTTTGTTGTCAGAACTGTTTAGAGGGGATTAAATTTTGCTTCTGCTGTCTCCAAAGAGTAGTTTCAGCCTTTTCATCTGGTGTTCTAAGCCTTTAAGCCCAAGTCACTTTAAGCTGACTACTGTGTTACATGACTGTTAACTTGAGTGTCTGATTTTGGAATATTTTTTTTGCCAGAAGTTAATTTTCTGTGTCTTTATTGTCAGTTGGAGAGTGGATAGCTGATGTTGATTAAGAAAAAACAGTCAGTTGTCTTGAACAGGATTTATCTTCTTTTTGTCTGAGAAGGGGCCTAAAGGAGCAAACATCTAAAGTGTTGTAGGAAAGGGAAAGGAAATCAGTTTTGACTTTAAAATCTCTTTTTTTAAGAAGAGTAAATTGACTGTGGAATTGTTGTAGGTGCAAAACAGCAGCAAGAAGTAACTTGCATAGGTTAGATTAAATTTAAGCTGCTTAATCAACATAGAAGGCTTGAGCTGTTTTCATTTGTTTTAAAAGACCCTTTGGGACTCCTTTGGACATTTTTATTGAATTTTTTTTAAAAAAATTCTAAAATAATATCTGTGTCTATTGATTCATTTACATGGCATTAATAAATCTTTTGGTAACTTACATCAGAAGAGCAAAGTTGATTACGTGACAAATCAAAATATTAACGTGCTGTGATTGATTGTTGCAAAGTCATGTGCCAGGGTTTATTTTTAATTAACTGCTTGGCTTGCATTTTCCTTACTGCTTTGTTCAAGCAAAACCAGAGTTGTCATAGACACATCTGTTGATAAGAGAAGAGGTTTTGTCTGAATAAAAAATAGTATAACTATTCCTAATTCATTTTTAAACAAACACTAGCAGTTGGCTTGCTTTGTTTAAATACCAGTAAAGACTAGCGAATTAAAATATATTGTATTTTATTTTAAGAAAGTTTTAAAGTAAATTTACCAACTGAACCCTGAAGGACAGTAATGATGTGTTGGTTTTGTTTCACCTGTTGCAGTAAACTCTCCACTCCCATATTTTGTGCATCTCAGGAAACAAAGCCTGGGAAGAAACTGTTAGAAATAGATCCATGAACAGGCAATAGCCTGGGACATAGAGAGCAGAATGGTCTGTGGAATATTTTAGTTTTAGTGGAGCATTCCTGGGGGGAGGAGAACCTCCCTGCAGGTCTGGGGTCAGGTGCTGGTTCTTGTCACACAACTGCTACTTCTTAAGTTCAACCAGTTTAAGACATTTTTATTTCTCTCAGATGGAAGTTATGACCTTTCAGAGGAGCTGGATGTTAACACAGTCTGTTATCATGCAAATGAAACATTTGGAAAGTGTCAGCAGCTCCCCATGGTTGGTTGGTTGGTTTCCACTGTCACAAATTACAGGAACTCAGGTGGTTGCTGCATCCCACCTTCTTTGAATCTCTTTAAACTCAGATCTTTGCTCTACTCTGGCCTTAGTCTGTGCTACAGTCTCAGCTGGCATGGCAGTACTGGCAAGTTCCTTATATTTTAGCAGCTTTTGAAATTGTTCTGCTTTTGTGTTTGCACCATTTCCTCATCTGATGCCAGCTAAGCCAAAATCCCTGGCTCCTGTTGGCGTGTGTTCACAAGAGCATCACCAAAGGCTCTGCTGGAAAAGCTGTGAGGAGGTCTGACTGTTCCCATCTGAATTAATACAGGGGCTTTTCTCCAGAAGAAAATGTAATATAAACCAGGTATCATTTTGTGAATGTTATTGATAGATTGACCTAGGTGAAGGATTAGGTGAGAAAAACCTATAAAGATTAAGGCCAGTTTTATTATCACAGTTATGCAAATCCTACTCTTTGAAATTTTTTTTTTCCTCTTGTATTCTGGCAGCATTTATTGAGTGAATTCAATGATCTTTTAACTCAAGGAGTAGAGATCTCTTTTGAGATTCATCTTTGAATCATGCTGCTAAAATGGGACTAAGAAAATAATGTCATATTTCATGTTTTAATCTCTGGTTCCTATTCAGTTTGGTTTTTGTTTTAACCTTCTCATTTTAAATTCTTCTTTTTAATGTGTATGGAATTTATATCTTCGGCTTGTATGTTTCTTGGCTGGGTAAATAAGTTTAACATTTTCTCCTTTTTTATCTTTTAACAGGCAAAAAAACAATCAGTCTGAACATTCAGTCTGTCACAACATACAAGACAATTTCTAATGTCATTGGATATCTAAAAGGAGCTGTATTTCCTGGTAAGTATCCCTTTGTCATGTGTATTGATTATTTGTTTCACGATGGGTGGGAGTCATAGCTGAGATCAGGATCCTATTTTTCCAGACAGCTCACTAATACAGAGGAAAGAACAAGACTTTTTTGTACTCACTTTGTGATTTATGACAAGACAGAACAGGAGGCTTAAACAGTGAATGAGCTGTAAGGGGTATTGTAGTACAAAAAGTAAATTTTTACACAAGCAACAGGTGTTGCACGTGGACCACTGAGAGTGTCAGTGGTTTGTACCAAGTATCTCTGTTATGGTTTTAATTTTAATATGGTTTTAACACTTGCTGCAGCCTTGTGTCTCCGTCATGCCTTAAGCTAGTTTTATACAATCCTATGAATAATAATTACTGTTCTCTCTGCCTGATGATTGAAGAATAGGACTCTAAGTGCAGCTGGGGCATAAAGCACAACCCCCCTCCATCCTTTGATGCTGCACATAAATAATGTCACAATCAGGATATCATGGGATCATTTTGAGATTATTTTGTTAGTGAATTTACCTAAAAGGTGAGGGGTTTCTGCAGCATGAATGAATGCTGTTGCTGGTTACTTAAATAGTGCAAACAATTCCTAGTGAGCAGATGATCATCAAAACATCATCATGCTTGCCTAATAAAAAAGTATTAATACTTTTTTATTAGGTTATGAAGAAAGAATGGAAATTTATTTACAGTCCCTTAGGAGGTGGGCCAGTCATTTCATATTTTAAGTAATGGAATGAAGGAGGTGAAGAAAATTTTATTCCTGTTGGTGAAATAATGACTCAGTTTTATGCATGCAGAACTGTGTATTTCTCACCAGACTGTTTGTTTAAAACAACAGAGGAAACAATTAGCAAAGTGAACTTAATTTCTATGAAGGATTTAATTTTCTTCATGAATTTGAAGTTACCAGTCTGCTATTATTAATGTTTTGCAAATAGCTGTCATGGAGTTGGAAAGGCAGAAACTGCCATGTTTAGACATTCTGTCTTCTGAATTGTGAAACAGAGGCGAGAAAAAATAATAAAAAGTGTGCTTCAGTTTCTGTTTAACAAGTCTTCTATCTTCTCTATACCAGAACCTTTCATCTTATTATTACCTTTTTAATCAGAAACTACTTTTTGGAGTTAGAGCCATAACAATTGTCTCCTAGTGTGGGCACAAGTTAAATGTCTAATGCACTGGAATATTTTGTACAGAATCAGTGTTAAATCTTTGTTTCTTTCTCTGCTCTTCCTGGTTGACAGTTGTTCCTCCTCAGCTGCTTGGAATCTTGCTATTTTCATGGCATTGATTCTCTGTCATTTTCATGGGGTTTTGCTCATTTCATATACATGAAATATTCACCTTTATGTTCACATAAGTACAGAAAGAAGGCAAAATTTATCTTTAGTGCTTAATGAAAGACTGCAGAGCATCACCAAGGGTGGAATTTATTTCTTTATGCTTAAGGACCACCTAACACACCCATACAGACAAGCACATCTCTGTAATGGTGACCTTGGCTAGCATTTGATCTGAGGAGTAAGAACGAGCTTCTGAAGTGTAACTAAGATGTCAAAATATTTAGGAGTAGATGAAATGTGATAGCTGGTAGCATTTTAAAACCCGAAAAACGTAACATTGATTTTATGGCTCTATTGGACATGGCTGAAGATGGGATGTATAACAAGAAAAGACAGGATAAAGAGACTCTTTTTAATCATAAATTCCTGTTGTCCAGCCCATCACTAACCTGAACACTATCATGTCTTGTCATCTTCAAGGGTATCTGATGGATATTTTTTCCTCCATCTCTAGTTCATTCTCTTTTTTTCTTATTTTGCATGATTCTGAGAAAGGACAGCTGCTGCCCCTACAAACATGACCACCCTTTCTTTCTCCTATGTTCTTCCTGTAGTCAGTTGCTTTAGGGTATTGCCTCTGTTTGAGGGAGAGATGTGCAAAGATGAAGAATTTCAAAGGAGGCACCAGCTGTTATGTTTTGTCCCTGCTCATTCAGCTGGCATCTCCAGCAGTAAGTTGATGCTGGTGGCTCCTTCTCCATCAAAATATCCTGCATTATTTTAATAAGGTCTCTCTCCTCTCACATAGTCTGTTCACAGGCTAAACAGAGATTATTACACAGGCAAGCATTGATCCTGTCTGATCCCCTGTGATAGTGGCACGTCCTTTAATGACCTAGAGATGTGTAAGGCCATTAATTTTGGCTACTAATTCTTGTCATTAAATGAGTTGAAGATCCTATGTTTTTTCATTGTCAGTGCAACCTATAATTAAGCCTTTCATGGTGCAGCGCACAAGTTGCAAAATTATGTGATTTAGATTTCACTTTGTTACATTAAATTATTATGTAAGTCTGGATTGACACTTGGCATATCTGTTTTTAGAAAGAAATTCTTGTTCCCATACCTACACACCCCCAATGAAAATATTGTGTTATAGGTACATAATAGATTCTCTTTGTAAAGCATTTCTGATTCCTTATTAAACAACATGTTCCGATATTTTGTTGAACAATGCTGGTAAAACTCCAGTTTGATAGAGAATGCTTTTATAATCAAAGTGTTCCATTAATATTGTTTCCAGGCAGCAGTCACTGCAAAACATACCAAGTAGATATTTTAATTTTATAAGCAAACACAAAATGTGGGCAACTATCTGTTACTGCATTGTGATCAGCTGACAGCAAGTGAATGAATTCATTTGATTAAAGAAATGTGAAAACCCACTTTTGCAACTTTCTGGACTCAGGGATTGTTGTGGGTCTGGCATCACTGTTCTTTACAGTGTTGATAACTGTTCTTCTGTTGCCTATTGGTATCCAGAAATAGGGAAAGAACACCTTCAAAAGTCTAGATCTGGGCCAGAAGACTTTGCAAAATATCAGAGCAAAACCAGTAAACAATCCTTCAAAGAGGTTTGTGAATTCATCTCACACAGAAGGTCTAATAGTTTAACAGCTCATTCAGAATAACTCTGCTCTGGCTTCTTGACAGGCCTCAGTCACACCAGTCAGTCCTGTCATTTCATAACACATCATCACTTCTGGAGTAAAAAAAAAGGGTTTTTCTCCCTTGTGAGTGGTATTAGAGCTATATATAATGCCTCAAGAGATGAAGATCTAATTTTATTTCTCTGGAAAAAAGTATATTTGTTTTTTGGGGTTTTTTTTGTGAGTAACCACAGGCATATTCTCTATTTCAGGCTGAAACTTCTTACTTTTCATTCTATCAAATGCTTTCTTCCAGCATTAACACAGCTGCTAGGTGTGACTTACCATCTCTGTATCATTCATTATCTCTGTTCCTCTGTCATGTCTCCTCTCCAAACCTGCAGTCCAGGTATTTTAATGTCTCCTTCCAGGGAAGGCTAAGTCCTGATCTCTAACCTGCTTGCCAGCTGCTCCACTGCTGTTTCTGCCATATCTTTTTTGAGGTAGGGTGGTGAGCACTGAACAGTTTTCCAGGTGAGGGAGTACTAATACTTGGTGTATTTTCTTTATGTTTCCCATTGTACTGCCACACCTTTTTTTTTTTTAAATTTTTTTGGGGTGGGTTGTTTGGGGGTTTTTTTTGCTTTTTTTTAATGCTGATGTATATTGAAAATCATTTCCTGCTTATTATTTTGGGTTTTTTTCATAACACTCTACTGTGAGCATGATTTGTCTATATAACCTAGTCTTGGCTGTAAAAATGGTCAGTATCAGATCTATAGGGAGGGCAATAAGCAAACAAGGAAAGCAAAGGGCATGGGGATTAATTTAGGAAGCTGCATACATATATTTATTTACTACTTCATTTTTAAGTAGTGCTCACAGTTTTATGTATAATTTTTGTGTGATTGTCTTGCATGTCATCATATACATTTTTGTTGACAGCTCTGTGTTGCCTTAATGACATTACACACTACTAATACTGTTCATTTTTAGGGTTGTTTGGAACTCTCTTAATCTGAGTATTCAGAAAACAAAAAGGGGTGTTTTTTTGGTTTTTGGTTGCTTTTTTGTTTTATTCCTTATTTCAGACAGATACGTCATCATTGGTAGCCATCACAGCAGTTTGAAGGGTTATGGTGGGCAAGGCTGGGCCAGCAGCACTGCTGTCATCACAGCCCTGCTCCAAGCCCTGATGCCAGAGGTGAAGAGGGGCTGGAGGCCTGACAGGACCCTGCTCTTCTGCTCCTGGGGAGGAACAGCCTTGGGCAACGTGGGCTCCTACGAGTGGGCTGAGGTAAAACTGCCTGGGGAGCACTCACAGACTGCCTGGGGAGGACTCAGGACTCACAAAGTGCCTGGGGAAAGCTCACAGACTGCTTGGGGAGAACTCAGGACTCACAGACTGCCTGGGGAGGACTCAGGACTCACAAAGTGCCTGGGGAAAGCTCACAGACTGCTTGGGGAGAACTCAGGACTCACAGACTGCCTGGGGAGGACTCACAAACTGTTTTGGAAGGACTCACTGCCATGAGGATTCCTTCTGCTGAAAGTGTGGAAACAATGTGAAGTTACCACGTGGAAATTGTGCCTCATTAACTGGTCTCTGAGGTCTGTCTGTGTTCATTGGTGTACTACACAACAAATCCAGGGAAAAAAACATCTATTGAGGCCGTTCCTGGGGATAATGAGGTTGCCATGGCTGTGGTGGCTGCATATTCAGCACCTTTGGGAGCTGATTTCCCTCCCTAATTCAGCACAGCATTGTAAAAGGGCATTGCCAGGGTCTGACAGAGGGAGGAAAAACTCAAAATACAACATAGGCTCAAAAAGAGCTTAGGGAGCTTTTTCACCTTCTTCAGGGTTTAATGTTTAATAATTTTCCATCGATAGGCTTGGTGTAGGGAGAAGTGAATCAAGAGAGAAAGAAGAGAACCATGCAATGGTTTCCATTAACTAAATAAACCTTGCAGTGTGTCCATGGCTAGTGCTGATTCACTTCTCACAGATGTGTGCTAAGGAGTTGGATATAATCCAAAGCAATTCCTTGGGCTCTTACTTTCAACAGAATGGGAATCAGCTGGTTGAAGGAAAATACCTCAGAAAGTATTGCTGATCACACATGGCTAAAGTAGACTTCAGGTTATAAATTAAAGGAGTTGGTACTCCTTTAGGCAGGGAATTTCATGGCTGCTTTTCCATCTCTAATGGTTCAATAAATTAAAACAGTAGATAAAATAAAGAGTTAATTGCTTTTTACCGTGCCTAAGAAGCAGCCAGCCCTCATTGAAATTTCATACTTCCAACACGATTATTCTTCAGAAACAAGAGGGGGTGAAAAAATCAAATTGAAAAGATCCCGGCTGGAAGCAAAATTTGTTTAGTTCCACTTCAAGTCAGCTTTGCATCAGATGTAATTGTGTTACACCCCTTCTGTTCAATATAAAGAGCCACTTCATGCAAAGAGGAACTCATTACTGAGAAGGCAAAGGGGATCCTTTTAAAAAAGAGATAATAATTGGAACAGTTTGTACATGCTATTTTTATAGTCTAAAAAAATAATAAAATAAAAACACTGGGAAAGTTATGCAATTCAAATCTGAATTTGGTCTCTAAATATGTGAGTCCATTTAACTGTTGATAATGATTGCTTTTGAAGTTTGTCTTCTTCAGGCGTAAGTTTAAAAGGCCGTCATATTGTTTTGCAGTGAGTAATGTTTTCATTTTTGGCCTTACAAGTGTAGTAATTTTTAATTCCTCCCAGACCTGTTTGCATTTTCTTTAGATGATGTGTGAAATGGAATTATAACTTCTGCTTTATAGAGAAACACCACTAAGATATCCTTTGAAGTTCATAAGAGCATATTGTAAGAAGCAGTAGTTAACTAATACTTGGGGGATCACAGAGGATGGAAATGCTGGGTGCAGTTTTCCCCTAGAAGCAACAAAAAGAACAAAACCAGCCTTAATTATAATGATGCACAGTAGTAACCATTTTTCTGCTTGTGTTGTAGGATCTCAGGAGTGTTCTTCAAAGAAATGTTGTAGCCTACATCAGCCTCCATAATCCAGTCACAGGCAACTCAACTTTACACCCTGTTGCATCCCCTTCTCTTCAGCAGCTGGCAGCAGAGGTTAGAAATAAAATATTTGGTTTCATGTCTGGTTTATGAGGTTACATGGTTAACCTGCTTAAAATTGTTAGACAGCAATAGGTGTTTATTTTGTTGAAGAATTTTAACCTCACAAATACACATGAACTGATGTATGTTTGTTTTGTTGGGGTTTTTTTAAGTAAGCAGGCTAAATTTTTTTAAAAAAATAATAGATTAAGAGATTGGAAGGGATAACTTTTTTCACCTGTTTGTTAGACAAAGTCTGATCATACTTGCATGCCCTACAGCTTTTTTTACCTTTTGCCAGCTTTAAAGTAACATATTTGTTATTCTTCAGCACAGACCACATTTTTCGCACCCTAATCAGGTCTTTCCAGACTGTTTCTCAATTTGCATTTAAACCTGTATATTTACCAGATGTAACATGACACAGAGGGAGAGTGTTGCTCCTACCATAATAAATACTGTCTAAAGTGAGTATGTCAGGTTCAGTGCTCAGCAATGCCTGTGCAGCTCATCTGGAGCCAGAATATTCCATGGGTGCACTGCTGTAAGGGCACGTAGGCCTTCAGCTAATGACCCTGTTGCTGTTCCTGAGGTTTCTGAATTCATTACAATATTTTACACCAATGGAAAATAGTGTAAGGCACATTCCAAATGACAAAACCAGTTTGAAGTGATATGCATAAAATGGAGTTCAATTTAACTTTCATAAATTATGCTTTTTAGATTTTTCTTTTCTGTAAGTTTGCCAAATGAATACTTATCCTGATGTTTCTTTGACTTGCCTCTGAAGCATTTGGTAATAAACACTCCTTAGAGCTGCATTTTGGATTAAATGCAGTTTAAGACTGACCTGACTTGGCAATTGTTCAACTAACTTAGTAAAATGATAGTAGTAAATTGCTTCCTAGCAATGTCTTAACCACCTCTCCTGTTCAGTGTTTAAGTGGTAATTTCCTCATGGAATGAATCTGATTTATTCTGTGTAAGTATTATGAAAAACGTGATGCAACATAGTTTCAGAGAAAAAAAAAAGCTTCCATTTGTGGAAAATGATTTATAATGTTATGTATGTGAGTCTCCAGGTGTTATGGATATGTCAATTGAAATTTTGTTATCAGTTTTAGCCGTTGTATTTACAAGAAATACTATCCTGAAAAGTTGCTAGCCTTTTGCTAACCTAGTGGTGTTGGCAGTTCTATCTCCATTAAAACAAGTATTTGCCATTTAAAGGAGTGAGTTTATTACATTAGGTCCTTGAGCTATTTGGATTTTTCTCATTTTATTCCTTTGACTCCACAACACGATCCGTGGCAGTGATCTGAAAACTGAATTGTCTGGAGCTTTGCAGCAGTCTGTTTATTATCTGTTTGTCACTTTATTAAGACTCGATTCTTTCACCCTAATAAATGCCATATTAGTATTCATGCCCTCTGTTTTGAAAAGGAAGGAAACTTCTGCCTTATTACTTTTAAACAGTATTTTATAATTCTTGTAAGAGCAGTTGTGTTCTGTTCAGCAGTATGGAAAGAGCCCCTCTTAGCAGCCTTGCCTTGCACCTGTTAATTAATAAAACGTGACTAAAACTTTTTTTTTTTAAGTCCCAGTAAGCACTCTCCGCCTCAATTCTGATTCTTTAATTTTGAGAGTGCATCCCTTCTGCATGTTTATCCCAAAGCCCCATTTAAAAAGTAAAGGATAAAATGCCTGTGAGCATTTTATCTGTATGGCTTTATGATATTATTATTTGTAATTAATATAACTGTCATGCAGTTTGTGACATTAAAAAGATTTATAGGAATTATTGCTTCCAAATGCTGGAAGATTTCTGAATTCATGTCAAATGTACTGACAGTGATGGAACAGCCCAGCACAGATCCACGTTTGTTCCCATGGGTGCTCACAATTTGCCATGTGTCCAGAAGATTTTTTTTTGGAAGACTGATCTGCTTATAAGTAATATTGATATTACTTCCAGTACTTGCCAGGAAGACAATGTAATTACAGATTACCTGTAAGTTATGACAGTGCAAATGGGCTGAGATGTGACTTTTTGGAGCTTGTCTCATCTTGAAGAAATTGTGAGTCTATTCACATGAGATTCTTGCTACCAGGTGCAGGTTGCAAAGAGTTTAAAAACTTCAACGAGAGAAAAGGATCATTTTAATTTGTGTGAGCTCTGAATATAGGTTAGAACAGAAAAGGAGGTGAAACAGGAATTTAGAATTAATGATATCAGTCCATTTTAAAATGAAAAGCTAGATTAGCCTGTCTTGTTTAGCTAGATAGAAGTTTTCCATGATTTGTGAATACATGGAAGATCCTGCACTGTGCCTTTGGATTCAGTGGTAGAACTCATAATTAAATTCCATTTTTAGACCACAACAAAAGAAACTGTCATGCATTATTTTCCCTTCTACTGCTAAATAGTGTTGTAACATTGTTTGGAGGTAAGGGAGACTGAAATCTCACCATTTTTTGTATTTTGTTCAGTGCTCACTGTAGTGCTGAGGTTGTGTGTGAAAGAGAGAGAGAGAATGTATTCTTAGAGAAAATTAATGCATGTTAGACAGCCTACAGAGTATGTGTGTTAGAATTCTAGGGATAACAATGAAAAACTGTAGTTTGTCCTGTGAAAGAGAACTAAGTGCAGAGCACTTTGTGGATACTGCAAGGAACGTAATTTAAAAAGAACTGTGAGGAAATAGCAAACTATGATGGACAAATGCACACAGCAGTGTTTGCTCTCTGTGCTGGTTTTTTTTTTCCCCCTAAAATAAAATTGTGGACAGTTGTTACGCACTGCAGCTTCCACAATATATTTTTTCCCCTTAATTTCTGTGAAAAGTAAGGAAGAAGTTTTAGCTGAAATGTCGTTTGTATGGATATTCTAAACTCAACAATGAAAAGAAGAATCAGGACACTTAATAACTTGTCTGCTACATGAGGGCTGGCAATCAGAGAATAGAAGTGCTTGGCTAATTAACAGCGACCATGTTTCTGAAAGAATGAGTTTTTTTATAAAGGGATTATATCTTCATATTAGTTGCAGGTTTCAAAAGGCAGCTACATAAGCAGTCTGCAAATAATAATTTTATATGCCTGTCTGTGGGATTCTGGTTGAAACACCAAATTACTTGAAGAAGCTAATTTAAATATTTGGATTAATTAAGCAAAGAGGAACTCAAACAGTTCTGAGACCTTGACATATTTAATTCAAATCTTTTTTATATAACTAATTAGTGTCCACATTAACAAGAGGGAAGTACTGCCAAGTTATATTTTTGTCTACTGTTATTTTTCACAGAAAATGATGGTTAATTTGCTTGCTCAGTTGGTGAATCACCATTTGTTGGCAGAGTGTCATTGGTGCATTGGGTTTGTTGGAGGCTGGGATTCATTCTCTGTAAAAAAGGCCGTTAATGATTTTTTCTATAATGGACATGTCCCAAAGGAAAAAAAAAAGTTACTGTGAAACATAAATTCATTGCTGTTGTCTTTTAACTGATTGTGTGACCATCAGGCTCCAGGTCTGCTGTTACTGCTGAGCCAAACAAAACTGACTGCTCCTGTCTCCCAAGGAAAAGAGTGATTTAAAGCTATTGATGAACGAGTTGATCATTAAAAATGACTGTGCCAAGTATTGTTCCATGCTATTTATCAGTATTTGTTTCCACTAATGGAGTAAAAGGCGTAACACTTCTCTGCATTTAAAGGTGGTGTTATTGACAGAAAGCTCTTTTTTCTTTATGAGGTAAAACCAAAGATAAACTTCTGCATAGATGTTACTATCATTATTTCTTGGTTTTTCTTACATTAATGTCAGCATCGATTCTCTTCTTCCAGCTTCTGTGTGTTTCTTAACTTTTTATAGTGTCAGCATTAATAGTGGATCTCCTAGTGTCATGTATCAGTAGTTGTAAATAAGAAAAAACATGATTATTTGAATTGCTTTTTCTATGCCTTGTAACAGAAGACAGTTGTTTCCCCATGAGCTTTCAGTCTTTACCTATTATCACTTTTAGTGTTAGATTTTATTGCTGGTGTTACTTTTTATATTTGTGTTGAGAACAAAAGAAAATCTCTTGAGAATCAGAAGTTTATGCTGTGGATATTTAATGGTGGATTTGATTTGCAGGAGGGTTTTTTTGCATCTTCTGACCATTTTTTCCTTTTGATAAAATGCTGTTTTGTCTACTATTACATGTTTTTTCACTCTTCTTCCAAACTGAATTATTTTAATACACAAATGCTGATTCAGACCGTGAGTAATTTAACCTACTCATGTATTTTGGTGTTATGAAAACACTATTGCTGTTAAATGTGGAGAAAAAAGTTTGTTAGCAAGACATAATGTCATAATGAACCAGTTTTCCAGCTGTGATCTTACTGGAGATCTGGTAGAATTCCTTTGTTCCTGATGACTTAACCTTTGTGCTTCCATGTCCTTCCCTGTATTTATGTAGATTTCTAATGGAGGTATAAATGATGTATATTTTCAGAAAAGTTTTCTTTTTTTGAAATGTCTTCCTTGATAGCCATTGTGAATGAAACTGAATAAATCTGAACATTTTAGTACCTTTAAGTGTAGTACTGGAGTAGGGAAGAAATCCATTTTCTCCTGCAAAAATGGGGTTTGGTTCAAGGTTTCTATTGTCCAATCTAGTTAATATTGTCTCATATAATCAGCTTTACTGTGTAAGGGAATTGTTTTTCCCTTCCAGACACTTTAGCCAGACTACAGTATTAGAAAAATTAACTTCACTTCTGTCTAAATATTCCTTTGTTTAATTTCATCTTGATTATTTCCCTTCAGAACTGACTTTTTCATGGTAATAGAAAGATGTTTTCTTAGTGATAGAAAACCTTTCATGCAGAGAGTTTAATAGTAGACTTTCAGTTCTTACAAAAGAAGATAGATCGAGAGCTCTGGATATTTCTACATAAACAGAAATCATTGAAAAGTTTCTCTTGATGTTTCTCTCATCATTATTAACTTTGCTGTTGGATGAAATTAAATTGACTCAATAGGTATAAGCATGCATTTCTTTCCCATGGGCTGTATATACACATGGGAAAGAAATGCATGTGCAAAAATTAGGTGTATGGCCAAATAACCAGAAAGAAAGAAAGCACCTGTAAATCAGAACTTGTCAGAAATTAGTATAAACTGAAATGAGACTTAAGTCTGTGTAATGTTGTTTGGTCCACAGCAGCTGCAGCCACGGGCTTTAGTTCTGCATGTCACAGAAAAAGAATCAAAACCTTGTGCAGCACAATTTACTCTTTGGTTTGCAGATCCTTGTTGAAGGGGGGAAAAAAAAAAAAAAAGTCACCTGGGTAGTGAAAAGCAGACCATTTGTTTGTTATAGATAAAAAGGTGACCTATTTTCAGTAATGCCATATATATTTAACCTTGCCAAAAGTATCACTGCGGCCTTTCTGAGTGTGTTGAACCCCACATCCTCCAGAGAAGGTTTCAGGTGCTCCTTGACACACTTCTGCTCCCTCTGCCTCAGTGTGCCTTGGAGCTGTGATTGATTGTTCTTTGCACAAACAAGAAGATGTTTATTTTTAAATCATCTACCTCTTTCTTACCTTCTAAAACTGTGAGCTATTTCATAGAGTACTGAGCAGATCACAGAAGTCAGAGGAGAGGGAAGAGCTGAAGATTTGTAGAAACCTGGGAAGGTGCTTTTGGGGGAGTTTTTGGTTTGGACAGGGGCTTTTTATTGCATATTTGGGGTGTTTTGTTTTGGTTTGGGTGGTTTTTAAGCTATTTTTCTCAGGAAAAGTACCTCTTGTAGAATGACAAGCCAGTAACTGAGGTGGAAATGTTGACCTGAGCCCCAGAGGGTGCAGGGAAGAGTCTGGAATTCCTGCTCGTGCTGAGAGATTTTGAGGTTGGAAGTTTCAGCACACACCCTTGTCACTCTTGGAGGACTGTCACGTGTCTTCTAGGGTTCAGGTTTAAAAATCAGCTCAAAATTCTGGTGATTGGTGTATTTTTGTTACATAAATTTGTCCCCCCTTTAATCTCGGTGTTGTCGCAGTAACAGTTCTTACATGTGAAAACAAAAGCTTGATTGCTTTAAGGCTGTTAATTGAACTTCTGTGTCTATTGTTTATGCATACCTACATAAGAAATACTCAAATTTGGGAAAGAAAAAGAAAAGAAATCCCCAAACACCTCACCTGGTTAATGTCAGTCATCAAAAGGAAAAAAAAAAAACCTTAAAATTTTAACCTAAGCAAATTTATTGGCAAGAATTTAGCATTCCTTTGATGAATTCTGTGAAACCAGGTGTGAGGAAAATCATTCTAAATCCATTTAAAACTGTGATAGTTTGATTCATCACAAACATAAACTTGAGCTGTTCTCAGGTTTGCCTGGTTTTTTTCATTCTTCATCTGTTTACCACAAGCAGATTCTGCTGATGGTGTCTTGTCTAGTGTAAAAGGAAGACTGAACAGAAGGGAGATTTTGGAGACACCATAAACAGGGAATGTGAATTTCAAAAACAATTCCAAGCCAATTGAATGTATGTGAAAAATATCTGTATTTTCCAAATTATTCCTGAGGTTTTAATTAGTAATGTAGTTGAGACGCATTTTTATTTGTTGAGTCAAAGAGCAACAGTTCCCATAGTATTCCTCCTCTCTTGAAGTGCACACAAGATGGGACTTCACTGAATAGAACAGAGAAAATTTTACAGCAGATAATCTCAGATGTCAGGAAAAGCCAAAATGCAAGAAACAGTTTTCTTGGAGGTTCTGCAAAAAGCTTTCTTTTGGCAGCTAAAGGTCACACAGCTCCAACCTTTGTCTCCTGACAGAGCTTTGAAAGGGATTTCAAAACCTGCTTTGCAGCCTTCTATTTTAACACTTTAAATGCTTTAAGTTTTCTTTCAAAAGGAGGTTTAGGAGAGCTGCTGACTTCTCTGCTTTGTAACACTTCATCCTTGTCTTGATTAGATAATTATCGTATAATTACTTAAAAAAAGCTCAGTGTTCTACCTTCAATGGGTAATTCAGCCATAGAAGGGAGACTTCTAAAAACAAACACTTCCTTAAAAAAATCAAATTAGGAACTAACTTCCTCTCAGTTTTAACATGGACATTTTTTTAGCATCAGAATGATGATTTTTAATTTTAATTGTCTGTGTTTACAAAAAGCTGCACATCCAGTTCTAATTTATTGCTGTTGATTTTTTTTTTTCATAGGGTTTTGAGCACTCCTAGGAAACTAGATGTGTCTCAGACAAGCAAGGGAAGTGGATTTTGGATTAGTTTTTACCATATTACTGAATTTTTTCAGATTAACTAATAGGAAATCATAAAAATGGGAGAAGACTATAGGTAATTTTCTCCGTCTTGCTACGTAAATATTAAATTTTTAAGTATGCACAAAATCTGTAATTGGAAGTTATTAAGGAGCTATGGCATCCTGTCAGGGAACTGGAGAAAAAGCTTGAATTAATTGTGCTGTAAAGTCTGAAGATGCCATAAGGCAACAGTGCCCAGGGTACCCCAAGTGATATCCAGGGTATCTCAGCTAAAATGAGCTGTGGGCTCTGAAATGTGGCAGCCAAGGGTGTTCCAGAAAGCAAAAGAGGGATAACATTGAATCAACTTCACAAAGGAGAATTGCAATGACCTCTGTAACTGTAGATTGATTAATATTTATAATAACTCCAGATAAAATGAATGATAATTGATTTAAATGGGATTTAGAAGGAGGGTAGTTAATGCCAGATTTTTTTTCCACAGATCTCTGCGTCATGAAAATAATTTTTAATCTTTTGAAGGAATTCCACATTTATTTTGTAAAGATAGCAGCACAGACTTTTATGTAACGTCTTTAATGATACTCTGGAAATCACTATAAAAACAGTGGTTTAGAATAGTTATTAATCATAGATTTCAAGTTTACACAAACTGATTGATAAATTTCCAGAGATGTTACATGTAGATGGAGAACCAGCTTGGAATGGAGCTTTTTCCACCAACATTTTTCAGACAGAAGCACTAAATTCAGGGCTAGTCAACACCTTTATTATTTACTGGATAGAAACTTGCCAATCACATGAAAACAACTGATCTCAGTATAAGAATATTCCCTTTTTTAAAAAGAAAAGGATGAAGTAGATAATATAAATGTTGTATTTGGCTTCAGACCCACACTTCTCAATTGTGGCAGAAAGGATGTTACCAGATACATCAGAGTTCTTACATGTGATTTCTAATTTAAATACCAACCATGCACAGTGAATCAACCAGGACAGTGAAAATCATGTTCTGGAGCTCCAGGCTGTTTATAATTTGAAAATATGTGTCTGTGTGTTTGTGCAAATGCACACTTGATTTTGTGTCTGTGAATAAAACTCATGAGCTTAGGAAAACTATTCCTAGCCATACAATTATTTGCATATACAATTATAGCAGTGAGGCCACAGATACAAACTGTAGCAGGTGGAGTGCACAGAGAAAGATTTAATATTGAGGAAAAAATGAGCTCATGTTTACGGGATTCAATAGCTCTAGTCCATTAAAATATATTGGGTTGTGAAGTAAATTTTTTCCACACTGCTGACTAGAATCCACACCTTTGAAAATCCATGTAGATGCTGTATTACTTAGAATTCTCAGAAGTATATGTATATGTAGCATTCATTAGTCTTCCTTACCAGAGTAAATAGCTTTAGAATGCACTTTACTGGATTTGTCAATTTGTTTTCTCTATTGGTGCAGTGCAAACATTTCTCCCTTACAGAGTGTGTGTGTATTGTTTCAGAAAGTTCAGTTTTATTGCCTCAAAATCAACTTTTAAAGATTGGAATTCGGAGGATGAAACCTGAAATATAATGTTATAGGTATTTTTCTTAGATTATATTGTGCAGTAATTAGAAGCTATCAGTTGTCTGTATTGTAGAGCTCTGCTAATCAGTTCTGAAATAAAATACATTATCCTTTCTGTGATTTGCTTGCTAACTGTGAAAAAGCAGTGACATATCCCTGAAACCTTATAATTAAAGCTCCTCATTTTCTTAACAAAGTTTAAATGGTTTTTTTTTTAGTTTTCTAATACTTGACAGTACATAGAAATTACAGGATCCCTGTTCACTGCTATACTTAGGTTTTGGAACTATCTCAGATAATAATCTTAATTTTCAGAGCACAAAGAAACAAATCATTTAGGTGTGTGATGACTTTTGGGTAATAGCTGGCTACTGTATTTTTCACTGAAAATCTTTTCAAAGTTCCTTGGACTAGATCAGATTCATGTTAAAACAGAATGTTAAACCAGATCCTGGTTATAAACATATTTTAATAGTAGTTTTTCAAGTAGTTGAAGTTCTTCTCCCAAGCCCTATTATTTCATAGTTCTTGAAACGAAGTTCAAATGAACTTCTATGGAAACCAGAAAGAAAAAGTCATTTGACCATACGGCTTTCGCTTCTCTAGGTTTTTCTCTTCTCCTTTCCTCACTCCTATTGTTTTCCTGAACAGAGTCAATACCAAGGATGCTTTCTTGTGGTTTAAGTAGATAAAAGTTGGAAGAATCCAGTCAGGAAAAGAGTATTGCAGTACCCCACTGCTGTAAAAATAAAGTCATTTGACATCTTTTGGATGATTTAATTTATCTCACAGTGGAGCCTGGAGACCCGCATTTGTGGTGCTGACACACTTTAATAAATCTGCTTTGTGATTATCTTCCTGAAAAATTCAATTTCTGCAGGTACTTGATACCTTAAGTGCAAATACTGTTATTATGCCATTTGCTCAATTCCCATTGAAGTCCTGAAGAGGGTTTTTATATGAAAAATATGATGGTGGTTTATTGACCTTCATGGTCTGTATGGAGTGGTGGGAGTGACTTTCCATTTCAAAAACTGAAAAATAGGTTTTGTGTGTGGCTTGAAGGGGGCGATTTGTTCATGCATAGTTGCTATTAAGAAGTTTCAGTGTCAGACTGCAGGTTTCAGGGCAAGGTAAAACTCCATCAGCAGTAAATTTGTTTGGCCTTGTTCCAGGCTGGTGCCATGAGGGAAGATTTGCCATAGTGTACTTTACCCATGTATCAGGAGAGGTCTGCCAAAGAATTACTGATTTTCAGTGTTATGTCCCATTAAAAGGTCTCTTCCTTTTGTCTATTGCGACTGAAATACGATCTTTGATTGCAGTAATAAACTCAGAGATTTTGGTGGCAAATTTCTCCCCAGTTTAAAAAACCTGACTGTTGCACTGACTTTACCATGGTTGTTCCTATCTGTGTCCCCTCTTACCAGGATAATGCAAATGGGATGTTGGGGCCTGTCCTACCTCTGTGTGCGTTGTTAGAGGTGTGCAGGATGATTCTGTAGGATTCTTAGATCCCTTAAAAGAGCTGATAAAGCATTGGATATTTGGGATGCTCATAAAGTATTGGATATTGGGAATATGAGGCGTGTAATATGTTCGCTTGCAGGACAAGGATCAGGGATTTTCCTTTACTTTTTCCTAGTGAAACACGTGAGTTTATGTTGTGCTCATAAACAGCAGATGTCAGCAGGGTGGAACAAACCCTTGCTTGGGGAAGGGGTGGCAGAGCTGACCCCTGCAGAGCTGATGGATCTGCTTTTCTGGGTCAGCTTTGTGATGAAGCTCAGGAGGATGTCTGCTGAGCTGATGTGCACGCTGGCAAGTGGTGCCTTTTGGGAAACATTTCTGGTGGAGGTGCCACAGATCCTGAGTTCTGTGTAGCTCAGGAAGCGTGACATGGGAATGCTGATAGCTGGGGAATGTAAATTTGAGTAGTTACAAACTGTAGTACCTGTGTTACACCCACCTGTGGGCCTAGTTTCCAATACTGGGTGCTGCCATACAAGCACAACTTTTGCTCTGTGTGTGGTGTGGTTTGACTTTGTTTTGTTTTCCAGGAGAAGGCTGGAGTTTTGGGGTAGTTTGGGCCATTTCATTCCCTAAAGGAGAGCCATGGCTCATGCAGGTGTGTGCAGTGCACACTGAGGGGGTTGGTCATTAAAAACCCCATAAATTCACTTTGGTGGTTTGCTTTACCAGGTGAGCCTTAATTCACTTTTACTGGAAGGTATGTCGTGGAAACTTTCTCTCCCAGTTTTGTCTCTTTGTGCTCATGTATTGGAGACCAGTGAGCAAAATGATGCTGCATATTCCTGTGACATCCCACCTCCCTGTGACTGACCTGTTTGGGATACTTAGGAGATCCTGAAATACAACTGTTTTTAGGAATGGAGTGAGTGTACATATCTGTCCCCTTCAGAATGATAAGGAACATTTTCTTTTTCCTCCTTGCTTACAGAAGCAAGGCTGTAATCTCACTGGCATGAATTATTTAATATCCATTTGGAGGGCTTGAATGATGAGTCCCAAAAATGAGTAGCACGGCAGAACCTGATCATCACAAAGTTAGACCACACCAAAATGGGTTCACAGTCCTTCTGACTCTACATATTACAGAGTGAGAATGCCTTCGGGCATTTAATATGATTTACAAGCCACGGCTTGGAGTACAAAATATCAACCTTTTGAAAATGAGGCCTTGTTGGGAAATCCTTTTACCCACTTAAGCAGTGCTTTTATATGAGCAACAAACACCACCAGAAAACATTTGGGGAAGACATGCAGCTCTTATCAAGTCCCAGATTATTAGTGTTTTATACTAAACCAAATTAATTTGCATTTTATTAAACCTAGGTTTCACACTATCTCACTGTATATGTGAAAAGTAACACTGACCAGTGTTCCTGCTACGGAATAAAAGCAAGAAAAAGCTTGAGCACCATTAAGTCCAGGAGAGTTCTACTTTTTACATTATCAAAAAACAGATCAACTGCGTCCTTCAATTACAAATGCAACCATTGCATGCTCAAAAATCATTAATATTCAAAACTAGATCAAAAAGCATAATCTCTAAAAGAAAAAAAGCATCCAAAGTTTTGAGTGTTGGGTGTGGAAACAGTTTCTCATTTTTTTTTTTTAAACTTTATAACTGTATTTTTAAGGTACTGAGATACTTGGAACTGCTGGTGACATTCCCATTGCAGTCTTGCCACTTATATAATTCATGCTATGTAATTTTAGCATTAAATATTTGATTGCTCTGAAATTCTCTTATCAAATGGGAACATACTTGCTTGATTTTTACCTTCCTTAGAAAAGCCATTAAAATTCCTAGCAGTTTGTACTGAATGTTGGCTACAGGTACATCTGACTCAATGAGGCATGGGACTTCAATTTTGTTATAGGAAGGATAAATGTAATTCAGAATCATGTAACAAGCATCAGGAATCAGAGAAAGACTGTCAGTAGATAAAGTTAAATGTAGAAAAAGTGCAGGATAGAAAATTAAATTTACACTATATAATTTTTTACTACCTAGCTTTTGTATTTTCTGCCAGTTTGATGTAAATTCTGCATCTAAAATGTGATTTAGTCCTGTGAGGTACCATTTATTATAAAGATTTTTCACTGATGGTCATGTTGCTTTAAAAAATAAGACAAATATTTAAAAGTACGCAAATACTGCTTAACAGAAACCAAAGCCTTGAACAAGAATTAGAGGATTAAGTTTGACTCATGCTTTCTAGCTGTAAACAAAATAAAAATAACTCCAGTTTGCAAAGTAGTACAACATATAACAATATATTTAAATATTTTGTTCCAAGCATAGATATTTTTCCATGCTTTGTTTTCTAACCAGTGGTACTGTAATTTCCCATTTTTTTGGGAAGTCACCATTGAAATGCAAGAATTTCTTCACATGATTTTGAAAGGTAGAACTGTAGTTTTATTTTTGGCAGCTTGTGTTGCTCAGGTAAGGTGTCTTTTCCTTGGTTCAGAAGAAATCTGAATACAATAGCAAAAGTGGGACTTTGCTAATCCTGGTTTGACCTGACCTTTTGAAAGTATTGTGTCTGTCACCATTTTCAGTTTCTTCCCCTCTGGGTGAAAAGGCCTTCTCTGTCATGCAGAGCCCTTGCAGGCTATTTGAAAGAGCAATTATTTTAAAGCCATGAGTTTTATCTAAAAGGCAGGGTTTTTTTTTTTTTTCTTGTGAAAATGCAGTTCTACCTTCCTGCACAGCCTAGAAAACTGTTTACTCTTGGAATTTCCAGGTGTGGTACTTTTGTGTATGAAAATGCAGAGCACTTTGGTGGTGGGGAAGTTTGCAGTGTCTGATGGTGATCCCTGGAGTTGTGGTGATCTGTCTGAGAGTCTCCTGCACTGTCCATCAGTATCAGAGGGGTTCAGATAATCCTGAATGCCTTGTCCCTGATGACTTTCCATAAACACAGCTCTTGAGGGAGTTGTTTTCCCCTGGTGACAAGTTCCTCTCAGTGGAATATGTATCTGTGCAAGGAACATCTCTCACTTCACTGTGCTAGTCCTGAAGAACCCAAACTAGGGGCAGTTTCTGAGATACAAATTTCTCTTTTCTGTGACTGATTTTGCAGTGCTACAGAATTTCATCAGATTCTCCATGTTGCCCTTAAAGATCATTCAATAATGTTAAGGGTTTGGATCATTTCAGTAAGGCCATACATGCTTAAATGAAAAGATGCATAAGCGGGAAGGAAAAATTGCTAAGAAACTAAAGAACCAACATTTTATTCATTTTTAATTAATTACTTCAATCTTAATATAACGTTAATTAAATGCAGCAAGTTAGTCACTCTACCTCATAAGATTTCTTGGTGTAGCTTTAATCAGGCAATCAAATGATTGCATTGTATAAACAGGCAAATACATCACATCAGTGGTGTGTAACATGCAGGCTATTTAAACCACAACTACTCTCCCTCTATAGCATGTTAATTATCACCAGCATATTTAGATTTTCTTTTCTTACCCAGAGAAAGGATGAGTGAATGTAATTTAGAATTATTTTTATGCACATACTTGAATCATGTCAATTTAATAAGGCTCAAAATTGGGGAAATGCTTTGCATTTAGTTTTTATGTAGTTGTTTTGCTCTGTGATATTGAGCAAGACAGAAATGTTAGGTACCTTGCTTGCCTTTGGTTGGTTTGGAAAGCACTCTGAGGTCTATATGGCAGAATGCCATATTAAATTTCCCTAATAATCTCTTGAAGAGCTGAATTGCTCTAATAGCAATATGTGTAATCAATCAAAAAAGACAGAGCAGAACAGGATGTTTATAGCCAAACCTGATAGTCAGCTGGGAGTAAACAGACAAGTGTGCTTGCCACAGAATTAATGCAATTCCTAGGAACACCATGGGTTTTTTCCAATAGCCTTTGGCAGTCATCTATTAATATTTTTTAAGAACCATCAAGCCTTCTGCCATTAATGGTCTGTTTGCCAGAGTGTAGCAGGTGTTTATAGACAGAGACACAGACCTGTGAGTCCTTTGCTGTGCAGCTTCTCTAGCCTTTACTACCTGTTGTTGTTAATTTACATATTTACAGTAATAAAAATGCTAATCTCTTCCTTTCTGCATTTTTACAAGGTCTATGATGAATTAAATAAATTCTGTAGCTCTTTCTTTAGAAAATTTTACTTCACCTAGATGGTCTCATACCTCAGGTCCTTAATTGCACCAGTCCCTGAGACAGGTGTTGTCACAGAAATAGAGATTGATTATTCATGAAGAATAAGCTTCCTTGTAGTTCTGGGATCACTGACATACTGTAAGAATAACTTCATTTTTTACTTTCCCTGTTGAAAGCACCTTAGATGTTTTAATCCATTTTCAAAAGGTGGTAATGTTTTAAATTAAGCTGGAGTCAAGTAAAGAAAAAAAGTAACCAGGACTAACTAATAAGATCTGCAATGAAGTCCCACTTGATTATACTTCAGATGTGTCAGAGCTATTTTAGGACATTAACTCAAATTAAATGTATATGTGACCATATGGCACTCTTAATTTTCTCAAATTTGTAACATAAACCTGTGAGATGATGCTGAAGCCCAAAATGAGCTCCAGAGAAATAAAATTCTTTGATTACAAATAGTGTGGGAGTCCTTGCAGGGACACGAAGCACTCCTTGGTTCCTGGCTCACCAGAGGCTTGGTTTGCCTCCAGTCTGAAGGAAGGGCTTGACTGAGTCCGTGGAGCACAGCCTGAGCAGCTGAGTGCTCTAAATACAGCCAGCCTGTGTTTTTCATGTAAGGTTAACCAGCTGAAGAAATGCAGTTTGGCTACTCTACAACTGGGAGTTAGTTGTGTGTTGCTAATAGTTTATTCTAGATACATTTTTAAAGATCTTTTTTAATTAATTTTATTGGTTTTATTAATTGTTGAACATTTAAGTCCATTAGTCTGGGGAAACATTTCATTTGCTTAAGGAATGCAAAACACACTGTATGAACTTTGCAGTTGTTACCAAGGAGCTGAAGAATGCAGTTGTTGTGGAGTCTGCATAACAATAAAAACAGATTGGAAGAACACAGCATCTTGCATGTAAAGCATTCTCATTGGTGCTGGGTTAAATATTTATTGTTGGGGTTGTGTGTCAGAACAGTGCAAGTGGAATAAAGCAGTTAAACTCTTAAAATGCTGTACTATTGAACTGAACATTGCTGTCATAAAAATATTAATCCTATACGGTCAAGGATAGTGATAAAAACCCCCAAACCACCATATTTTATAGTCCTCTTAACCAAAGCTGTAAACATTTCATATATAAACTTTCATGCATAAGAAAAACTAAATTTCATGGTTGCTTTAGCTACACTTCAGCTCCTGGTAGAAATGGGGTTGGTGGATATTCAGAATTAACTGTCAAAAGCTGTATTTCACAATCTCACATCCTTCAGTGAGCCTTTAAAGGAAGAACAGGCTACTCTTCATTTCTGAAACTTGACCAACTGTGGTGGACAGTATAAAATGAGGAGAGTTTGATCTATGCTGCAGTGTAGAACACTGGGTGATCCTTAAATGCCTTATGATTCCTGGAAGGAGCAGTGGATCTTGTACACAGATATATGCATGAAATCATAAATATGGCTTTTTGCCTGGATGTGTGCTCTGCACTGGGTTTGAGTGGGAGAGACTGTAGGAAATACAAGTGTGTTAATTAAAAACACCTTTTCCAATAAATTTGTTTGGGTTTATGCCATTTCTGTTAGAACTTTTTGACAGACCTTGAATTACTGTGAATTTATGTAAGAATGGCAGGAGCAGAAATGCTTAACAGATAAAAAAAAAAGAGTAATACAACCACCTTTCAAAATTACTTATGAAATGAAAGCTATTTCTTGAAGGTATTTTAAAATAGTTTTCTGTGAGACTCTGCAGCCTAATTTATTTAAACTGTGTATTATGCAATTGCATCCTTCATAGCACTGAAATGAAACTGTGAAGCAATAATTATGCTAATTTTGAAATGGGAAAATACCAAGATTTCTGGGTCTCCGTCTAACATTTTCCTGATAACCTTGGAGACTTTAATATACAGAATTTGCTGTATTTTCTTGTTAATAGCCTAAGATTGGTTCTACTTTCTTTTAGAAAGCCTGTAATTTTGTAGGTAGAGGTGAGGAAGTTATGTTATACTGTATAAACTGTTAGCTAAATGCAAGTAATCATCAGTACTTCAACCTCCTAATATTCTTGAAAAGAAACCTAAGTAGCTTATTTGCTATAATAGATGTTGAAAGCCTTTACACCTCCTGTTTATTAAGTGTTTAATTACCTGATAGATTTAAAAGCTACACAGGTATATAGCACTCAGTCTGGGCTTGATTTCCAGTTTCCATATTTATTACAGTTCTGTTGCTAAGATTTCACCATTAAATACTTACATGGAAGAAATACAAAGATTTCACTGACTAGAATTTTTTTAAGAAACCTACCCAGGAAATGTGTATTACTTACACAGAAGTTGTGTATTAAGTATCTTTAGCCTTTTAATTCTGTTTTTTTCTTAAGCCCTCCTTTGCAATTTTGGGAAGTTCTTTAAATTCTCAGCATTTCACAGACGTATCATAGATTAAATATGAACATCTCATTCAGCTTTTTGCTGTGGCAGAGCATGCTATTAACTGAATAAAAACTTGATTCCTTAGGAGCCATTAAAGATCTCAAAATCTTCCAAAAGGCGCCATGATGCCTCTAATCTTCTGGCCAGCATGAAACATTCCATGTGCCTTAATTCTTCTCTTGCCTCTCCTGCCATCTCAGTTAGATAAGAATTTCCTTGTCCTCTGAAAGACTCAGCCATGCTGCAGCAAAACTTCACTCTCTGCCCTGTTGAAGACACTTCAACCCGAAGAATGCTGTTTAAATGAGATATTGCCACAAGTCTTCAGGAGTCTGACTGCAAATAATTAAGTAGAGCTTTGATTTCTGTTTGTTTCTTTCAGAGCCAGAGCTTGAACTGTGTGGAAAAGGCTAGATGTCCAGGATCCAATGTGAGTTCTGTGCAGATACAGGGGGATTCAGATTATTTCATCAACCACCTCGGAGTACCTGCCACGCAGTTTTCCTATGAGGACATCAAAGCATCAGAGGTAGCTATGACTAAAACTGAAAATAGCAGGAAGGTAGAATGATGTTTTCTCAGGTTATATCCTGTTGTAGTGGAAATTTTTCTCCTCTAAATGCATTTTTTTAGGTCTTCAGAGGATTGCCTGAGAGCTTCAAAGTGACTGGTTTTGTAGGGATATGGTATTCAAAGAAACAGATACACATTGAAGGATGTTATGTTAAAAATGTTAATATTGCTGATAGTTCTATAGGCTACGTCTTCTAACCCAACTTTTCAGACTGCTTTCAGCATAGAGGAAACAGGTATTGAGGTGTATTTCTTTACTGCACAGTAGGATGTGACAGTCTTCAAAATGAACTCTATATCCAGTTTCATACCTTGAGAAAAATAAGATTCTCTAGGATAAGCATTGCTGGTAAAGGTCTGTATGCTTGATTGGAGTCCTCCAGACACCACACTTTATTTCAGTCCTTCATCCTCTGCGAGGTAGGTGGAAGGAAGAGGCATTTTATGCTGTTTGGAGTTTGGGTTGGAATTGGACACAAATTGTTAGGAGGGTTTGTCCTTCGTCCACCTTCACTGCTGTAGGTTATTTGCAGCTGGACATCTCAAACTCACCTTCAGTTGGTGAGCTGAGGATCTGGAAGCCTGGCATCAGCTATTTCAAAACACAGTGGGCAGGAGAAGAGGTGTGTGTTTCCATGCAAATGTAATGATGCACTGACTTCATATTCTCCTCATTTCTTTCTTCTCTTCACTGTGCTCATCTCCTGTGTACACATCTTTCCAAGCTGAGGAGCAAAGCTGAGGCTGGGTTGGAGCTGGAATGTTTCCTGACACTGCATGCTAAAATGCTTTTCTTTCACATATGCAAAACAAAGCAGGGACGTGCCAAGTAGGGAGCGTTGCTGTCATGTCGTGTAGATTAAAATAGATTAAGTCAAGAATTTATATAAATAAGGAGACTTATGTTTCTAAACATCATGGCACCTATCAGGCAAAGTTTTCTGTTTCAGATTAAACACAAGGTGATAGGCTGTAAGGAAAATCTGAAGGCAGAAGATGTGTGAGTGCAATGTTTATGGAAGGCTTGTGGTCCAGAGGAATTTTTTGTTGTCACTTAGCAGCTGTTCCATATAGTTTTCATTCAAGATCTGTGTATTTACAATCTACAGAGCATGAGAAAGAATCTGCAAAGTTCAGTATATCAAAATAGTAAGTATTTTCCAGCAACATTTACAATATAAACACTGAAGGTTCCCTTGGCTATTGTCTACTTTAATCCAAAGTTATTCTTCATGTTCAGTTAACCTTGTAAATGTGCTTTTTTGTCTCTCAGAAGGACTCATCAATTTAATTAACATCATAAAAGACAATATTTCTACATTTGCTTAAACATGACACTCTAAATTTGGTTCTTTGGTTAAAAATTCAGCTGTTGTCCTTCTTGAAAAATAATTTCCTAGAAATAAACTTGGTAAGTGTAATCTGCAGTCTTGAAGTAGACATACTGCACTTCTCAGACTGTAGGAGACCTTGACCCCATGAGATATGTTTTATGTGAGAAATAAATCTGCTTGGCAAAATGTGTAAATTTCTCTTGGCAAGAGGATGGAATTTTTCCCTAAAAGTGAAGTTTCACAGAGTGATTAAATTTGGATTATTTGCTATATCTTTGTTATTTATGGTACAGGTTGTTAACAGTTCTCCAGAAGATAAGCTCATTGTCTCTCCATGTTCTATCAAACAAGCAATCTGCTTATCCTTTACTCTTTATTGCCACTTTTTATTGTGGATTCTGTTCATTGACAGATATTATAAGGCAGACAAATTACTCTGTGTTGACAGCCATATTAATAAACATTGTAGGAATTTCTGTTAGGCAGGTTAGGGGCTGATAAAAATGTGTTGGTTTGCAGGGAGGGATTTTGGCTTGTTTTTTTTCCATCCAGCCTTTTTAACTACGCCTCACCTTTGTCAGCTTCACTGCAAAACAAGATTTGGGCAAACAGGTTCAGAAATGGACTGTTTTGATGTGCTTTTGTAGGCAATCATTTTACCAAGTCGGTTTCCTCTTCTCTCCCTTTCTCTGCTGTGACCTGCTCAAGAATCCCTCTTCCTTCGCAATATCCATCAGTTGTTTATTTTACCCACCTGTCAGCCAGGGTGCAGTGTCAGGTAAAACTGATGCTGTTCCACAGCTGAGAAAAACTGGTTTGGAGTTAAACAGCCCACGACCTCTGCTTGTATTCTCCCTCCTCCAGAGCAGCAGCTCCAGGTCAGCTTTAGAAATGCATTTCTTACACAGCCAGAGCGATGCCAGTCTGCAGAGAGGAGGTTATAAAAGCCTTTCATTGACAGCAACCCGAGGAGTAAATACGAGGAGATAAAAGTTGTAAGAGGAAACATTCAGGCCAGAAGAGTAAGTAAAACTGTCTGGCTTGGAATTACGTAAAACAGTGAACCACAGCCTGGGGGAGGTTAAATCTGCCTGGCCAATGGTTGGGTCTGTGAGCCAGTGAAGTGCATTCTGAGAATTCAGCACTGGGTGAAATGAAGCTCATTTATTCACCAGCAGAAAACATGCAGAATTTTAGTCTCAAAGTAAGTAAACCTGGAAGAATTTCTCAAGTAGGAAAAAAAAAAACCCGCCACATTGCCTCAGATTCCAAGGACTGTCTTGCAGTTGCTGAAGAAAGCCTTCTCCTCCTTACCTCTGGTGCACTGGCTTTTTCCTCCACATGAGGGTCAAATCCTGATTTATAATGTGTTAGATGACAAACTGATCAGATTTTCCTAATACTGCTGATTATTTTGCTTTCAAGAGGATTTATGCTATTCAAGATAATGATTAGTGTGCATCCAAGTGACTCTGTAGAGTCTCCAGAGAGAAACCTTAATGTTTAAAACAGTTTATCTGCTACTGAAAGCCATGATTAGTCTATTAGTCCTCACCTCAGCAGAGAATAGTGTTAGAAACATATTCAGTTAGCTTTACAGCAACAAGGAAGAGTAGCATAAACTAAGAGAGCTTTAAATCCAAGATTTGTCTTAGTCACTCTCTGTACTGCATAAAAGCTGGATATGACTCAAATAACTAGACTGTATGAGCATTGGTACATCAGAAATAATAACATGGAACGGATGAGTATGTTCTGATTTCTTTTTCCCATGTGTGGACTATTTCTGTGCTCTTGAAAATATTAGTCCTGTTTGTATAACAGTGTATTTTCAACCCCCAAAAATGGTGTAACAGGTAGAATACATACATGTCCTCCATAATGATAGAAAATATATGCATGTAACAGACTAAAGTACCTGTTCACAACTCTGCTTGGTGTCTTAGACGTACATTCTTCACGTGTGGAGTTTTAATTTTGTGAACAAAATAATCTTATTTATATGACTGAAGCTCAGCTCTTAGTTACCTGACTGTAAATTAGGAATAACTCTGAAAACACTGGGTATGTCTGTGTATGATCTCAAAGATGTGCACTCAGTTTACATTTGGATTCATGACAGTTCTCATTTTTGAATGGATATGCATGGCTTGTGTGTCTGTGTAATAGAAAATACTGCCCTATCACTTCTAGCTCACGTTTCTCATACTTCTGTCTCTTATTTCCTTAAGATCTGCATTGTTTTTCTTTTTGTATGATCATCATCTCTGTAATTTTCTGTGTTTAATTTTCCTCTTGATGGAGCACCTTAAAGTGTAGTTTGCTCTGCTAGACTCATCATTCTGATGGGTTTTTGTCTTTCATGAAAGGGAACAGGGAAAATTAGTTTTTAAAAGATCTCTGTTTGGGTAGTACTGGGCTTCTTCCCTGAAGGGAAGAAGTCCAACCCCCTAGTTACAAGTTAATTTCTTTTGATGACTTCTTTCATAGCACAGTTTATAGCATAGCTGATGTAGTCCTGGAGCACAAGTAATCACAGAGACTGAGAAAAAGAGCCTTGCTGTGGCTGCCTTATGTTTGGGTAGTGGAGAAAATATAAAGTGGGTTTTCCATGGTTTCAGTCAGAGATTTGATTGTTTCTTCAGCATTGTAATTCAAACATCATTGAACTGTTCAGCATTTTGAGCTCCATCACTTGCAAACTTGAGCTAGTACAGGTGTATTTTGAGCTTTTTTCAAGATGAAAATTAATTGACTGTTCCCATCCATTTCTGTGCCATTGCAGTCAACAGTTTCATGAGGAATCCATTTTTTAAATTATAGTTGGATGATTTCCCATGTTTTCTGCATATTATTCATCCTTCTCAGTGCATCCTGTTACGGAATGATATCTATTTGATAACACAGAATCTGTGATAATGTGGTAGGTTACATCAACATTAGCATTATCACTTTGGGAAAAAAAAATGCTGCACATGCACATTATTAAAAAAAATGAATAACTTACTCTTTTTTGTTGTTATTGCTATTATTATTTATTGATGGACACATAGTCATCATGAAACGTTTCACAGTAGATGTCCACGTTTGGGTATGCAGGACTCACAGAACATTTACTTTTACACCTGAATCATAAAAGTTGTTTTCCGTATCTTCACTCAAACTTAAGTACAGGCAAGAAGTATAAAAATTACCTGTCACATTATTCACAGGCTAGACCAAGGTAGTGTAATACCATGGACCACTAAGCTAATTTAGAAGAAAAATGAAAAGAGGTTTCTTTATAGAAGGCATTTGTGTGTAATATATGTAGAAGAGTTTAGAATTTTGACAGTTTGAGATTGTATCCTCTTTAGAGAGAATGCATAATGATTTTTATTTCTGTTGAAATATGCATAACTTTCTGAAGGTAACTTTCAGCTTTCATTAGGGCCTTTAAAAGTGATTTTCACCCACACTGGTGTAAAACAGAGGGCACTAAATCTTAACTCTTCAGTGAGTGTGGCTTCTCAGCTGTTTTTACCATCAGCCTCTGCATCCTCCCTCCCACCCTGTCCTGCCCTCTTTTCTTCCTTTTTATCACTCTTTGAGGAAACTTACCACAGTGTCTTGATTTCAGTATTTACTGAAATGTTTAGACTGACACATCGTGCATTTCTCTCAAAAGAACTCCAAAGCTTTCCAAGATTTCTTTATTACAGGAAAAGAAACAGAGGAATCGTCCTTGATGGAGAGAACTTAGGGTTTAGTTTCCAAAAAAACAACTCTCATGTTGCAAGCTGCTTTTGTCTCTTTGATGTGCTTCTGTTGGTGTAGAGGGAGAGCTTAGGCAGCTTGGAGTGCTCTTCAGTGCATCTGTCTTGTATCTGTTCTAAAATGAACAGGAAACTGGTGTTTGAACCCCAGACACATTCATTTTTAAATGCATCTGTATATATATAATCAACGTGGCTTTGTGGAAAGAAACAAAGTCTGTGGTATAGTTTCATCTCCACAAATACAACCTTGTACCTGTATGTGCACCTTGAAAGCAAACCTGAGTAGTGTGACCTGCTTTATTGAGAGCTGCTTTTGTATCAGTGATGTAATCACTGCTCAAACAGTTCCAGTGCATAAAGTCAATCCACTTCTATGTTCTGAAGTTGTGGAGCTCTGTATTCTTAGTGCAGTTATCTCACCATGTGGAATCACAGCATTAAACTCATTGTTGCTCCATATCCAGATGATTTTCTGCTTCTGGTGTGTCCTCCAGTCCCTCTCCAGTCAGGAAAGAGTTAGTACATGTACATAGTCTTGAGATTTCTGACTGACTGCCTGGATTATCTGCAGCTGACCAGGCCCTTCTTGTAAATGCTCTGCTGTTTATCTTACATTATTATTTATGTCCTCCTTGATTAAGTGTTGCCCAGTACCAATTAATTTGTCAGAGCCAAGTATATTTATCAAGAAATTCCATTAGAAGCATCACAGCATCATTTTCTTGGAGGGGTCAGGGCAGGCCATATGCAAAGGCACAGGGTGCTTAATTCAGCCTTAGCTGCTCAAAAGAGAACTTCAGGGCTTGTGGCATTTGTGCGAATGTCCTTGGAAGAGATTTAGCACTGGTTGTCTGAGTCTGTAATTCCAGGGAGATTCTTAACCCAAACAGCCCTGTTTCTCCTCTTGGATCTAGACCAGGAGTGAGTTTGCATAACAGCAGTGTGATGCTGTGATGATCTGCAATTCCGTAGCTTTTCCATCTGAAAGTACCGCTCTGCATGGCTCCCCTCATTCCCTGTTTTACTTCTCTTTTCTCCCTGATACATGTTAAATTTTTTAAGGAAATAACACAGCTGGTAGTTGCCCATGGGGAGTTACTGGAGATGTTTCATGCCTGTGTGAAAGAATCAAAGTACCAGTGTGCTTAGGATACCAGAAAGTCTTTGCAAAGGAGCAAATGTGTATCATCCTCAGGATGGTTGCTTGGGAACCCAGGATTCCCTTTTCTGAGCTGCCTCTGGAGAGTTTGATGCTGTTGCAGTTGTTGCTGAGAGAGTTTAACTGTGAACTTCATGGGCAGCAAGGTGGAGCAGTGGGAGGTGGTTGTGTCAAGGTGAAGAGAGAGGTTTCGTTTGTGTTTGTGGACAACAGTGAACTGCCAGTGTGTAACAAGGAATAGTTCCAGGAGTCCCCAGCAGGTTCCCTTGGGACTACCTGTGGGTCCAAACCACAGCTGCCTTCCTCACTCAGGGATTATGCTGTCTTTATAACAGCTGTGCTTTTCTTTATTCACACTGATTTTTTCCTGACCAATGTGTTTTTCTGTCTCTCGCATAAAGGAGTGTTTTCTAATTTCTCAGGTCAGTCAGGGGTTAGTGTAGTACTCACCAATAATTCATTAATTCATTAGTCCATCTGTTCATTTGGACGCTAATTGAGTTGAATTCGGTAGCGAGAGCGTGGTGAAATTGTTAAGGTTAATGACTCGGTGTTTTACAAGACAAAATATATTTGATGTTCAATTGATTGCTTGAGTTGTTTTATTGAATAATATGAATATTTAGCTACTTAATTTCATGGAAGAGCATCTTTGTTATTGCATTGATGCTAGTGAAACTGATGACGTCCTCATCAGCTTGGATACATTACTCTGCTCCAAAAATTTCTGTCTGGCCTCACAAATCCTAGTGCTTTGATGTCCCAAACATCACACAGTGCATCCAGAAGGGTAAAAAGCTTTATGTAAACTTGCCTTATGGTATCAAAATCACACAGCTTCTTTAGCATTCATTCACACTGCATGAGTACATGTTGTTTCTGTGAGCTCTGTCCTTGCAGATTCTCTCAGAGGCTCCTCAGTGTCTTGGAACTGGCTGAGGATTGTTGGAAGTCAATGGAAGAATGACAGCCTGGGAGTTAACAGGATCAGTGGGATATGGGAAAATGTGAAAAACGTGTTTAGACATCAATTAATTGCTTCTGTTTGAAGCACCTAGTTACTGAAAATATGTATTATCCGAGGACAGATGCCACTGAATTCTCTGTTCTTCCCAGAGAATTAAATGCATGTTGCATTCATGGTAATGCTTTACCACTGTCCTCCTGAGTGACTGAAATCAACTGACCAACTACAAATCTTCTGGAAGAGTATCTGGAATAAGTATTAAAACTTGTTCTGTGCCAATAGATATTTGTGGTGTGCCACTCAGTTTGGTCTTTTGGGGGGAAAAAATCAGGATCACTGGACAACCGAAGAGCTGTGGTTTGGGTCAGTGATGCATTCTCACTGATAAAATTTGCAATATTTGATATATCTTATCATGATCATTGAAAAACTGGTTAATAAGGCTTCTGATAAATATTGTCTTGAAGACATTATTATTCTTAGCAAAAGACAATTTTTATTCTTACTGCAAGGTGGTGAGCTGCCCACCTACACAACATCTGTCTAGTGTCTAACATTAGCTCTCTTTGTTCAGTGTAGTAATTTTTTTTTTTGAGCACTAAAAATAAAAGCGGGAAATAGGAAGCATTGAACCAGGAAATAAAAGCATTGATAGCATTTGATTGTGAAAGACATTCTCCCTGGGATTCATGACTTAAAGCAGCACATGGTTGGGGTGATCTTCCCAGAACTTCATGTTTCCACATTATTTGAATGCTCACAGTTGATCATAAAATGGTACAAAATGTCCCTGCACACTTCACACAGCACATCCAAGAAAAGCTGTTCTCTCTTAGATGTACTGAATCTTCCTGAGCCTCCTATTGCTAAGTTCTGAAACTTTGGGAAGATCCTATGTCAGGTTCCAGATTTCTGACTTGGGCCACTCCTACCTAAACTGCTGATTCTGCTTTCAGTGTAAAAAGCACCAAGGGAAAACTGCAGAGGAATAAAGCCAGGCAAGTGTCCTGACATCCTGAAAGTTGCTTTCTTTGTGCTGCAGTCTGTGAATTTACAGCTTTACAGTGATTATTTCAATTCACTTACTAACATAAGGAAGAAAACATTAAATTAAAAGAGATGAGAGGAATGTGCTTATATTCTTTTTCTTATGACTGTTGGCTGGGGTTTTTCTGGCTGCAGTTGAGCTGAATAATAAAATAACTTGTGCAGCAGCGATTCCAGTTCTGCCTCTCCTGTATTCTGTGAAGTCTTGTTTGGCAGGCCTTGCTCATTTTGTCCAGCATTGGGTGGCATTGCAAGGTCACTGCACATCTTTACCAGAATATTCAAACAGAAAATAGATGTGCTTTTGTTTATTTTCTAAAAGTTCTTCAGTAAACTGAAATGGTGAAAATACAGAAGAAAAGACTCTTGTCAGAAACTCCTTCTGACCAGCCTGTTTTCCAGAGTAGGGGCATTCTCACTTTGAAGACACGTGTTAGGCTGTGGCAGTTGCAGAGCTTTGCTTTATAAAAATAATTTTAAAGGGCCTATTTTGTGGTTTTTGCATCAGTGAAACAAACTTTTACGTCATTTTATAATACTTTGTGAATTTGGGAGGTGATATTTAATTAGATATCTACAGCATTTGCTAGAAAGGGTAGCACCAGCCCGCTAGTGATATGGAGAGGCAGGAAATCTCTTCTGTAATATATTTGCAGCCCTATGGGCCGTTCCTGGTGAGAAATCCTATATGCCTGTTACTATTTCATCAATTCAGTTTGACCCACACTTTAGAGAAGCACACTTTGGCTTCAGTCTGTTCTATTCTACATAATCCACTTTTTCAATAAATCTGCTTCAGTCTGCAGTACCCTCCCAAAGTAAAAATAATCCAGATAGCTGATGATAAACTATTTTTGTCAGTCCTGATGCAGCAAAAGCAGCCCCTAAATTCTCACCTTCTAGACATTATTCTTTGGTCTGTATGAAAAAAATAAACATTTTTCCCTTGGCTTCCATCCTTCTTTTGTGTATTTGCCTGGCAGGCTTTAGCAGTGCTAGCACAGTTATACCTCTAGCCTACCTGTACAAATTTCAGAAGGATTTCTACTCTCACTTCTTCTCTGCTTGTACCTTTCCTGGTGCCTTCTTTTGTCTCCTGTGCAATATAAAATTGGTGCCATGGATATTGTGAAGTTCTGAAGGGCAATGCTGGCCTGAGTATGGACAATTCTGACAGGTGTTAAAAAGGGTGAAGTCAAACTGGATAAAGAACTTTAGTCTAAAGGTTATTTTTCCAGATTGAGCGTCTTTATTGTTGAGTGGAGAAACCTCCACTGCCTGTTACTTTCAAAACAAACAATAAAAAACCCTCCCCTCTCCCTCCCCTCAAAAAATTAATTCTGGAGATATTTGTGTATTATTCACCAGGTTAAGAACAGAAGGAGGTCTTCTTGTAAAAGCTGGGGAACATTCAGCAGGCAAGAAAAATCTGTTCAGGTGTGGAATGAGAGCATATTAAGGAATTATTACTTACATAATTTAAGTACATAAGTTCACAATTTCTCTAACTGATAATTTTGCTACTTCTCAAGTAATAGTCAAGAAAACAGAATCTCTTGTGGATTCAGCATTGTCCTGGCCTAGTAAAAAAAAAAAACAAAAAAACCATACGTATTTACAGAAATAATTCCAGATCTAAGACAATGTGTGGCAGAATTTGATATTTTTTAAACTTTTTTATTTAATGACAGCAGAATAGATCTCTAAAGCCTGTCTTGGTATTTATTGTTTTACATTAAATCACCAGGAGTGCTGTGGGATTTTATTCGTGATTTAAAATGCATTGGTTGAAAGTTGGCATATAAATTGAAGGTATATTATAAGACAGTACACAAGGGATGGCAAATTTAGTACCTTCAGAAGGTGAAACATTTTGTTCACTTAATTAGTTGAGGAAGAATAAGTTAAGTTAGAAAAATGAGTGTAGAAAATCAGAAGTGAATTTTAGTGCAATGTCCATCATAAATAAGCAAGAGTAAGCCAGATTTGGGGTTTTAAGAGATTTTTGCCTGCATTTTCGATCTCCATTTAATTGATTCATAAATCAATTAATTACTGTCACAAGACCCGAGGGCAGCAGGAAATTGGGTTCAAATTAAAAAGAAGAGGAGGCAATTTGTTTTAAGATTGAAAGTTGAATGTTCAATCGAAGTTTAATCAGAAGTGACCCATTATTTGAAAAGTGGAACATCAATGTCGTTCTAATTTCACAGAATGCTTCATTAAATGAGTATTGAAAAGACCAGGTTAACTGATCATTCCAAAAGGAACACGAGACAAAGGGATGGTTTGGAAACTCACTTCCAAAGACGTGTTATGCTTGTTCATTTCTCTGCTGAAGAGCCCATAGAGATAACCAGATAATTTTGTTGGGAATTCAAGCAGATCATTGAGGTGATCCTTTGCAGATTGTAAAGTTCATTTGATAAAACCATAACTTCATATCAGAAGAGAAAATGTTCTTAATCCATTTGGATAGCCATGAACTGAAAGAAAAATCAACAGAATGTGATGAAAAGCAAAGGAGAAAGTTTTCAAAGCAGTAGCGGAAGTTGGACTTCCTAAATTTCAGGGTGTTGCACAGTGATCCGACCTTGAAAAGGTTTTTCTATAATTTGATGCCACCTCCAGAGTATTCACAATGCACTGAAGACTCTGCCCTCTGTACAAGGTGGGGCAGAGGTGATAATCTGTGTTTAGGAGGTGAGTGGGGGAGGGAACGATGACAGCAACTGCAGCTGTAGCTCCTACTGTGGCTGAAAAGCAGAAAGGAATAATACAGCTGGTTTTAAGGGTTTTGGATTAGTAAGTCTTTCTTTTGGTGTGATTTACTAGAAATTTGCTTAGCAAATTGCTCTTCAAAAAAAGCCAAAATACAACGCTCACTTGTTGTGAGCTTGGTGAAAGAATGAGAGAAGTGTGATTCAGTTTCCAGCTCTTGAAAGGTGTTGCTCTTGCTGTTAAATGCTGAGGGGTGCTCTTGGAACATCACCTGGATTCATCTCTCTGCCCTGTGCTCCCTGGGATAAAGAATGGGCCTCTGTTGGAAAGCTCATGCAGCTTTCTCTGGTGAGCATGGTGCTTGAAAAACAACAGAGGGCAAGAGAATCAAAGTTGGCTGCTCTAGCAGTTCTTCATGGAGGAGTCTTTTATGAGGGGAAAAAAAAAAGAGCAGCCACAGCTGTTTTAAACATTTGCTTTTACAAGTGCACAGCAAGATGATTTCAGATGTCAGCAAGTTATTTCAAACAGCAATCCTTTTCAATATCTTTGCAAGAGGGTCTTGATTCCTTCATGAGCAAAGCAACTCATCACTGGTGATGTCCAGGTTGTTCTGACTCATTTGCTGGTCGTTACCCTGTGTATGTTGAGTTCCTCCAGAGGTGTTACCTGGCCCAGGTGGGGTCTGGAGTGCAGTGGGAGAGAAGCCAGGTGAGCAGTGCCTCCCTGCCTCCCAGGCAGCTGATCCACCACGCTTTACTTCCAAAAGAAGAATATTTGTCTACATGGAGCAATAATCTGACCCTGGGTAGCAAATCTGCTTTGGTAGTTGCTCCCTGCAATGACTCAGTGAGATACTCAGGAGTGAATATAAATAATGTAGCTCTCTTTAAGTTGTTGATTGCATTTATGTGACTGATGATTAGCACCACCACAGCAGGATGAGGGTGTTCCTCAGCAGCCCCCCACTCAAGTGACACAGCTCTGTAAATGAGCGTGCAGACTTGAAACAAAGATGAATAGTTATGAGTTAATGCTGAAGTATGTGTTTTATGTTTGTAATAAATGACTTCGTGCATCTTCTCCCTGAGATCTAAAAAAAAAAATTCTGAAAGAAAAGATTACTTCATTTATTTTTGTGCTGCTTGTGTGACAAGTTATGCAACACACAGATGCATCACTGAACACAAAAACTTATATGTTGCAGTGCTAATTATATATATATATATTTAAGAAAGTGGTGGGAGTTTGCTACCAGAAATAATCTCCTAGAAGTGCATGGAAGTACTGATAGACTGTTGATCATGAAGGCATTAATTTATAGAAAAATTTAACAAGCAAATTTACCAGAAATGTAATGTAATTCCTGTTTTAGGCATCTGGGCACCTTTGAGGCTTAGAGGTATGTTTTACAATGTTTTGCCTTTTTTTTTCCAGTTCACTCCTTGGTATTGGTTTTTAGTTTCCTTTTGACAACAAATATGCGTATAATGTCTTTCTTTTTTACAGTACAAGAAGAGGTGAACATTTTGTACAAACAATATATTGTTTGGTGTTAAAAGAGTAGTCAACCTAAAGTGTATCATTTTAGGGAATTGGCAAAAATTCCTTATTATGTAGATGGTGATACTTGATAGAGAAGTAGGATGGGTGCAGAAGATAAAAGAGTATTCCTTGATTATTGTGGTTACATTTCTTCTGAAGACTTAAATCATAATGTAGTTAATAGTGTCTAGTTGCTGCTTAGCTCAGAAGGAAGCTGTGTGGATATTTTTTTCCTCCCTGTAGGCAAAATTTTTAGCTGCTTTGAGAAGCATAATTACAGAGACAACTGCCATTCCAGAAATAAAGTCATAAGACTTGGAGGTTTTTTGCCTTTTTTGGGGGTTTGGAATCACTTTATGAGATCATAAGTTTCATAAAATAAGTTAATTATAATTCTCATTATAATGAGAAATAAGTTTCATAATCATCAAAATTTAAGAAATATTTGAAGGATTTTTCAATCTATCAACAAAATTCAATAACCACTTGAAGGAGGAAATCAATATGAAATCTTAAAAAGCCCCTTACTTCTTTCTCACAGAACTCCAGCTTTCTCTCTGAAGCTCTTTTTCCTGTACATGCAACAAGAACTGAAGAGCTGGATCCCTCCTTCAGCCTGCACGAGACCATTGCAAAGGTAGGAGAAATGGAGATCTCATTTATACATACCTCCTCTTGAATTTGCTGATAATTTTGAAATATAATCTTTTTTTTTTTCCTGTGAATCCTTTGAATATAGTTAAAAATTGTGGATTTCACTGGGATCTACGTTGGGAATATTCTTTACATGGGTCAACTCGTGTTGATCAAAGCAGTTTCACGTGCAAATGCTTCTTTTTGTGTGATTCAGTTGTGTTTTGCGTGTTTCACATTAAACTTCCTAAACTTCCTGGCATGAGAGCAGGGCACTGAGCCCCAGCTGCTGGCAGGAAATAGCAAATCAAGCAAATAAACAAACAAAAAACTAACAAACCCAACAAAACAAAGAAAGCAAAGAATAACCCACAAAAACCCCCAACCAAAAACTAGTGAGAAATTATCTTGTAGTTAAAATTTACAGTCCTTCAGCGGCAAAGAACCAAAACATTCAGTAGTGTGATGCAGTACAAAACTTGGTGGTACCGTGAGATTTACAGACCTTGTAATTTCAATATGTTAATGTATATAATATCAAGTATTGAAGTGGAGGACTGTGTGCCTCTGTGGCAGAAAAGGGATTTTCCCACCTGACCAGTCAGACAGAACTCCCTTTTGATCAAATGCACACTCAGAAAAGAATGTGCTATTTTTCAACTAAATTTCATGACTGTTACTCAGCACAGTGGTTCATGGCAACCAGTCAATACAGTGATTAACCAGTTTGAAAATACTTTTATGTCCACTGTGTGCTCACCAGAGCATCCTCATAAGACTGGGATCATGCAGCTCTGAGAGCTTGAATGGCAGAGCCCTATTGGGGATGCCACTGGAGCCACTTACCCAGGACCAGCCATTAAATAATCTCATCATTATTATTATTATTATTATTATTATTATTATTATTACTCTGTCAGATTTTTACCCTGTCAGGCACCAAAGTCATGAAAGGCACGCCAGAAGTGACAAAATTGGTTTTATGATGAGTTACGGGTGCTGACAGATAACTCTTGAGAAAATTATTAGTGAACCTGATTATTCTACACTCCAATTAAGGAATTGCATAAAGCAGAACTACTCTAGTGCAATTAACTTCTGAACATTAAACAAAACAGCAAGAGGGAGGAGTGTTTCCATTTCTAGAGGAAATAAGGGGGGTTTGTGTAACATACTGTGATATTTCCATTTTTTTAAAATATAAACACTTCCAAGGAGATGACAGGCAGGTTCTCTTCCTGAAGCAAATGGAATGAAAAGTATGCAAATGGAATGAAGAGACTGCTGGACTATTGGTAAATGAAATTTACATTTTGACCACAGATAAGGTGCAGCACAAGATTGTTGACTTGAGGCATTTTCTAACTGGATCATACTGTTCTGTTCCTTTGAAGCATGGAAGGGATATATATTCCCATTTACCCGTTGTTTAGTCCCATTAATTCTCTAATATAGGAAACATTCAAATTGGCAATGCAGTGATGTCCATAACTTTGGTGGTTTCGTTCTCTGTAATCTCTCTAAAAATTAAAATCTGTGGTTTGGTGCATGCCACCTCTGCCAATTATTTTAATCTTCCTGCATCGTGTCTGCAAATGAGGGGGTTTTTTGTTTTCTTTTTTTGTTGTTGTTTGGGGTTTTTTGGGGGGGAAGGATGGGGTGTTTGTTTTGTTGGTTGGCTTTTGGATTTTTTTGCCTGCCGAGATAATGCAACCTATCTAAATTAACATGAAGGTCTCAGACTCTTAAAATCCCAAAGACTTTTGGGATTTTGCAGATTTTGAATCAGTAGACTAGTACTGTGAACAGAATGTCTGTGTGGCAGAGTTTTATCAGAGGCATTTCTAACAGTGTATTATTATTCCTGGTGTAGATATTTCAACAGAGTACATTCATATTCCTGTGTTATTCCTACTATATTGTGCCCTTTTGGGAATCAGATCATTCTTGAAAAAGCTCTGTGGCATTGTGCCTGGGCATACCAATAGCTTCTGCATCGAGGCACCTCTACATCTGTACATTCCATTGAGGTATTTTCTGCTTCCATTTAGAAATTGCCTCTGTGTAGAGACAGAGGATTTGGCAGAACCATTTGAGCAGCAGAGACACAATATTACTGCAGTCACAGTTACAGCATCTAAAGTGTTAAAGAGTTTGTTTGGTGTGGGCAGAGCTCATCTGAAATATTGAGCAAACAGAAGGCTGATGCACCTGAAAATATCTCATATCCAAGGCCAGCCCAGAAAACCCTTTGTCCTTGCAAGGCCCTGGCAGGTACATGGCAGCCTTCCCCCACCTCCCTGTGTGCAGTGCTGGCTGAAAATTTTTCCTATATGCTCTGACTTCCATCACGAAAATGTGGCACTTTGGAGTGTCAATTTTCACAGGTAATTTCTCCAGTTAGCTTTCTTCAGTGATGTATTCTGTTCGATGTAATTTTTAAAATTCCTGTCTTCAGCCGTGTGTGCCAGACTTTCCCGTCATCTCTCAGTCTCTTCATCAAAGGCACGACTTCTGCACAGACCAGCAGAACTCTCTTGTCTTTTTGGAGGTGAATTATGGTTCTGTTCTTTCAAAGGGAATTGTTCAAGCCTCGTTAACAAGCAGGAGTGTGGACTGGGGTAGGTGACAGAGGTGCTGAATGAAGGTAGCGGAGCAGAACAGGTCTCAGTGTATGGAGCAAGGACCAAGGTGGGGGCCTGATCAATATCCATATTTCACAGTCTACTGTTGATACTGAATTTTTAGATGTGGAGTTTGACCTTGTGCATCTACCACAAATGTCTGGGGTACCATTTGTGTGCTCTGTCATGCATGAAAACTTGGGTTTTGGGCTGAGAAATTGCACTATGACTTGGGGCATCTCAGTTTTTCTCTTTGTCCTCTCACAGCTGGCAGCAATTCACGTTTTTTTCAGAGCTCTCATCTGCTCCAAGGGGATGGAGCAGCATAGGTGCAGTGTAATGTGCCGGTGGCTGTAGTGACTCCCTAAGTTAATTTGCTTTTTTTTCTGACCAACATCTCATATCCTAGCTCTGAGAATCTTACTGGTATTTATGGTTGGATGGTATTTGAGATGTTCAGAGCACAACTCCATTGTCTGTGGTGACACTATGAATACAAACAAAGCCAAACTTCGTGTTTTCCTGCAAAGCAGCTCAAGCACCCACATTTCACAGGAATGGTTTGATTTAGCACATATGCTCTTAAGCACACAAGTGAGACTCTTTGTTTTACCTTTAGCCTTCGTGCATGAAAGAACATATAATCCAGTTCAAGCAGAGCGTAAATAAAAACCTGCTGAAAACTCCCTTCTACCAATGTGTATTTTATTCTGTGGCTATTGTCAGCAGCAATAAAAAGAAGAGCAAATCTGGTGATATAACCTGGCACAGTAACTTTGAGGATGTTCTATTAATTGTGGTGAATAGGGAAGTAAACAACATCCAAAGGAGGGGGAAAAAAAGCTGTCTAGGGATTTTCTCAGCATTAGATGTGAGAGAGGTGGCTTTGCTGCTAAAGACATGAGGTTTTCTGACAGACAGTCATACTGTGTTTGGCCAGACAGCATATTCTTTATCTGCTCCAGCCTAGTTAGGGGAGATATGCTTGGAATTTTTCAGTAGTTCTTTGCTCCTAAAAGCAAGTAGCCTCGAGGACTCTTGCACTTTATAGTTGAACTCTGATGGATAAAGACTAGGTAATAAAAATAAGCTGAAATTGCAGAACCCCTGGTAAAAATTTGATGAACCAGCTGTACCATCCAACACAGCTCAACTTGGTAAAGTCAGGTATTAAAAAGCAGCTCTATTCCCCTACCCTCTGAAATTGTCCATATCTTTTCTGCTGATATGCTAATATGCTTCCTTCAAAATAGAAGAATTATTACAGGACAGAACTAATTACATTTCCTCCTGTGACATAAATTTGTGAGGTTGTGGGAAGATGTCAAGGCTCTGGTATTACAATATTGTTTCTGGGCTGTTTTCTTTTTTTTTTTTTTTTTTTTTTTTTTGAGTCACTGGAATGTAATGCTTTCAGCTTAGAGAACTGTGACAACTGTGAAAATATCAAAACAACCAGGAACTGTGGTTTCAGTGAACAAGAGAAAAATCAACAAAAAAATACAGCAGCCATTATGGCATGGCATGTGTAGAAACCATCCCTAAGGATTGTCTGTGAACATTCTTACCTGTTCAGTTCTCTGACTGGAAACAGAGAATTATTTCTACATTCCTTCAGTATTTTTGATATTGCAGTAAGACTGTATGTTCTTTAAAAAAGTTACCATTGGCTTCTGTCAGAACGTTTCTTAACCAGCTTGCTCTTAAAAACCAGGGGTTCCTGAAGTCCTCTTTTAGACCTAAATTGTACTTGGTTACTCTCGAGATTTGTCTTCCAACTGTCAGTAAAAGGGAAAAAAAATCATCATTTTTCAAACTAGAGTTGGAATTGAAGTGAAGGAAGCAAATATGTCAGCTCCATCTGATCCAATCAAACCACAGGATAAGCACATAAGCTGATACATAATGTATCATCCTAAATCTTAGGATAGAAAGCCAAGATTGATGTTGTTTGTGCATCTCATGGAACACACTTTTTACTGCAAATTACAGCAATCTGATTTAGCAAAAGAAGATAGGTAGGAGTGAGAGGAAACATTGTTTAATCCCCATTTTATATACGTGAAAATGAAATACCATGAGTCAAAAATGGTACTTACAGTAACTCAGTAAGCTCTTCCTCACCTAAATACACAATGAACTTGTAAAATCTGATTTGTTTGATGCTGTAGACAAGGACTGGACCATTTCAAAGCTGGAGCTAGATTTCTGAAGGTCAATACAACACATATTTGGGATTTGCTGAAATTTCAGCTGCTGGCTGTGACCAAGGGAACTTTTTCTCTGTACTGAGACAATGTGAGTGCCTGTGTTAGTGGGACTCACCTGCCTTGGAAAGAAGTTACATTTTCCACAGCAATTGCTTCCCTTGCTCTGCCTTGTTTTGGTTTAGATCTGACTGCAGATGGTTTAGATTTATCTGCATTGGTGACAAGCTCTCAGCAAAGATATCTGTGACAGGTGTCTTATTTTTGGGGGGATGTTTTGTCTGCTGGTTGATGATCCTGACTGTACAAAGAAGTCACTGTATATTTATTGCACAAGTCAAATAATTGTTTTCAGTTTGTCCAATAGTGGCTTTTTAATGTGTAATGAGAAAAATCTATTTTACATCCTTTGCTTTTATTTCAAAAATATAAATTTTCTGTGAGGGATGTCAAACAACTGGACAAGTGCATGCATTTTTGAAGGAAAGTCAACACATATGTTTATGGAATCATAGAAGAATTTGATTTGTATTCAACCACTGAAATCCAACAAATTTAAATCTGAACAAATCTAAAAAAACAAATCTGAAGCTTGCTTCTCTAATAAGTAGGAATATGCCTGGGGCTGTTTGAATATTCCCCTGTTTCCCACTATCCTGTTCTTCACACACTTAGTTACTGAATTTGTCAGACTCTAATTTTATTAATCCATTCTTTAGCATCAGTACTACCGTAGGCATTTGTTATTGGCACACATGTACTGAATTGGTGGCTTTACAAGGAAGATGAATTTTTCTTTAAAGACGATGCCAACATTCTAGAGGAATAGTTCCTCTGGGTACTCTAAAAGTACCTTGTCTGTTGTAGCAGCTCTCTGTAGGAGCTCTTTTCTGTCTACAGATCTTTTGACAAAGATGTCAAATCAGACAGTTCTTTCCCCAGTGCATGCCTCTTAAAACATGAAGTTTCTACTAACAATGATGTAGTAACTACTTTCTTTTTTCTTTTCTTTTTTTTTTTTTTTTAATTTAGCATATACCAATTTACATTTGAGTGAATATGAGGTAAAGTCAGTGGAACTTCAGTATATGCTCAAGTGACAAGGGATGGAAATAGGTGCTTTTGTACTGAGAGTTAATTAGCTGGTTTTGCAAACAAATTGCAGAAAGACCTGGGGAAATACAACTGCTAAAGTGGATGTTTCTTTATTTGTTTTAGTTTTTAGACTATACTTATAACTTCCTGTGGTGTACAGTTGTACAGTGTATTCTAGATGTGTTTTTCTTCATATTCTTCCATTACAGAGCTTGCAGATGCTGAAGTTTATAGATACTGAATTTTGCTTCATGAGCTCAATCCTGAATTCAAAACCAAATTTCCAAGACTTTGGGTTGTCTTAAGGAATTTTAAAATGACAGGTTTCCTGAGGGGACTTAGCCCAATCCATAGTGGTTTTAATCATGTCTTTAAATGTGGACACCTATTTTGGCATCAGAGTGATGACTGAACTTTTCTGCAACCATGCTCCTGATGCTGAGCATTTCTTGGGATTGCTGCCATCCAGAGGGGGAAGGATAAGACCAAAATTAAACATCTAGACCATGCATCAGAAATGTATCCTGGGAAAAAGCTCCTGAGAACCAACATACTGAGCTGAGGGATGGGATGCCTGAAGGAACCTACAAGTATAAATAAAGCACAAACTAGTGTCTGCCCTTATTTAAATTTAGCTCTTAAATCCTGGAAAGAAACAGCTGAAACTTCAAATTTCAATGTGCAGCACCATGAAATTCTCTACTTGCATTTTACATTATGTAGCACTAGTAGGAGTGGCTGGGGCTGGTTCAGATCTCTGCTCTTTGATGCCTTCATTGCAGATGTGCTGTGAAAATCTGATCCCAGTGGCAGATAGTCTTTATTTGAAATTCTCATTCTGAATTGTTTTTTAACTGGTTGTGTGTGACAAGCCTGATGTATTCTCAGTGATAAAAATCTTAAAAATGCTTTTGTAACATAATCCTGTGCATGAAATTGTACTCTGCCCTTGTTCTTTATTTTCTTATATTTTGTCTCCTAATATGCTGATATGCAGAAAGTTCAACTGGGTATAACTAAAAAGCAAAATTACGTGTTTTTTAAATAGATCTCCTGAAATGAAGGATTGCAAAATTAGCGTGAAGACTGTCTTTTCAAATACAACTGGACAACATGAAGAAATTTTGTCAAGTGTAGAAGTTGTGAGACAAAACTAGTGTATACTTAAAAAATTTATGAGTCAAAAGACAATGTAAATGAAGGTACTGCAAAATCCCAGCAAGAACATCTTGTTTGTAGAGCTGTTCTTGTTACCAGTGTAGTCAATAAGAGAGTATTGCCAGTTTGCTGAGACACCCAAGTATTAAAACAGCCAGCTTTACACCAATTAATGTATTTTCAGAACAGATGATGAGCCTTGAACTAGAATTACCAAATTGGAAGTGTCTTTCAGAGAATTGAGGGCTGAAGACGCTGTATCAGAAAGAGTGGGGATGGCTAAACTCTGTTTTCTTATTTGAGTAGAGACAAGGAAAGAGATCAGCCTGCAATGACATCAGGGTTGGGTTTTCAATCTGTCCAACACCTTTGAGAAGAGAAAGGCTCTGCTGAGCAGCAGGGAATAATCTGTCTCCCTGTTTCACCTTTGCGAGCCTGAAACCACATTTCTGTTGGATGGAGTTGTAAAAGAGAACTTCATTCTCTGCCCCAGAGTGTAGGTGTTCACAGCACTGAAAAAATTTAAGCATGTGATGTAGAAAAGCAGCACCCACTTTCTCGAGTCCATTCCAGCTGAAGGTCACTGTGTGGGACCAGAGTAAAGCAGGGATGAGTATTCCCACCTGGATAACGAGGAGGGGCACAGGCAAATAAATCAGACTCCTCCTGACCAGAATCACATGCTCGAGTAGGATCCCATTTTCCACTTGAGTCCAAGAGAATTTCATAGATTCCAGCCTGTGCTTTAACATTAATGAGATTTAATTAACCAACAGGAGTGATCACCCCACCCACCAGCAGTTCCTTGGGCCAGGGGCTGGGTTTTATCTGTAGCAAACTAACCATAAAACCAAAGCAGTATAAAAGATATACCTTCCCACAGTGGAAATGGTATTTCTATTTCATAAGCAGAGATCATATGCTGGCTATGAAGCTATTTTTTATTTTAATAACTTCTTGTAAAACAAATGGCTAGGAGTTTCATAAATTGCAGCCTAATTCCAACCGTGCACATATAATATTGATTTTTAAATATACAGCATCTGTATTATCTATTGAAATAATTTTAGTTCAAAATTTAAACTAATATTACAAAGTACTGCATTTTGACCTAAAATGTTTCAGGACCAGAATCCAGTAGCCAATAAATGAAAAACAACATTTCAGAAGGGTAGAAGGGAAGAAGGATAGAAGTTGTTCTGGGGTAATGGAATAGTATATTCTAGTGTGCTGCAGCCTTTTCCTCATCTAAAATTGATATTACTGCAGAAATAGAGAGAAATTTCTTCAAAATCAGGTTATCAATAAAACTATATGTCCTGAATGGTGCTTACTTTGAGAAGTCATTCATGAAAAAGTAGTTTTTTCTTAGTTATGTGATAATTCTTCAATCTCTGACAGTGCTTATCTTTTCCTTAGATGAAAGAATAGCCCATTTATTTTGATGCTGATATATCAGTAATAGGTGTGCATGGATATTGGATGATATTCTGAGACAGTGCCAAAGTTCTACTTAATCTGTTCTAAATTATCACAGATAAGCAGCAAAATAATCTCCATGTTGCTACCATCAGGTGTGACCCATCCACACTTGGGTGCTTACATCTTAAGAACAATCAAACTCTGAATGGATAACATTTATTTTCTCGTGACAAAACAGTTCAAAGTCCTAAATGGCCAAATAAATAGCAACACATTTGCATCTGACTGGGGTTTTTAAAATTTATTTTAGGCAGTTAATTGCCTTATTTGAGCTGTGTATACACGCAGACTTCATGAAATTTAAATACTTGGAAAAAGATACTACTAAAGATTATCTACTCAGTGATATTTTCTATATTTTATAAGATGTGTTAAATGTAACACAATTCAATTTTCAGTATTAATTAAGAGAGTACTGACAGTTGTAGACTCTGGCAAACTGGCAGACCTTTAATCACAGCTTTGCAAAACATCCAAAGCAACAAAAAATTCACTGTCTTGTCAAATTAGCTTATTTTTGCAACATATCATGATTCTAAGGGGTGTATTACTATTTTTTTTTAATAACAGCTTTAAAACACAAAGGTGGAGATAGCGTAATTTTTACTTTTTATTTTTTAATGTCCTCTCTAAGGTGTTTACTTGAGCTTCCATTTTGAGGAATCTATTTTTAATAACATTGTGGCATCTGACAAAGGTGCCAGCATTTCTTAATCATTCAGATTTCCCCTTTATAATACTACTGGTTAGTGCCCTCTGTTAGACAAATGCACCTGACACAAACAGATGAGCCAAATAATTCAATTACAGTCCTGGTTCCCTGTACTTCAGTGAAGTTCACTCAGGCTTCTCCCAGTACAGGAGCCAATGGTCGACAGGAAGGGTCCATATAAAAATTATTTGTCAGTTTTTTAGCTGCTCATGAAGTGTTTGAGCCTGTAAGTGCAGATGCACTCTCAGATTATCAGGTGCAAACTGAGAAGCAGCAGCTGCAGATCCAACTCTTTATATTTCAGAATAAACCATCTGGTTTAGGCTTTGTGAATGCCAGACCTGTTGGGAATTCCATTCACAGCCATATTCTGGATCCTGTTGGTAATCCCCCAGCTCTGTGCCATGCTTGAGACGGGAATTCAGTCCCAAGGCTTAAAAGGATGCAGAGGAGCACTCTGCAGACAAAAGGCTAAATACTTGGATTTATGCAGCTGAAAAACTTGATTAGACTCAGTGGAATAAGTGCTCTGCTGCAGAAATTTTAAGTGTCATTAAAAAGCCAAATTGATTGAATCAACATGGAGAAAAAGTTCCTTTTTCTCGTCTTTATTTTCACTTCAAATAAGGAGAACATTCCCTTGGATGGGCAGAGCCTGGGCCTCAGCACATTATACCCCTTTCATTTTTGGGTACTGCTCTGTCATGAGATGATTTGGCAAATGACTTTTTAATAAAAAGCCTGTATTTAATACAAGGAATTATATAAATAGTATTCAAGTAAAATAATTTTTATAAGTACTTAAAGAAGATGTAGCAACTTTCACTTTTACATATCTTATTTTTAATATAATTTATTAACCTTACCATGGAGGAACATTTTTGGAATTTAAGCTGTCGGTTCAACTTCTTTCCTGCTTTTCAGAAGTGTCTGAGGAAGAGTAAACAATTCTTAAAATAACAGCACCTACTTTCTTCCACCTGTCTTTGCTACATCACTTTTGTTTCCTTACCTCTTCCCATCCTGTCGCCTCTATCCCATCAAATTCTGAGCTGAATGCCAAGTTTTACCACCTGCTGTTGGAGTTGGATTTTCCAAAGGCTTTGAGGCTAATGTAATAATGAAGATCACCAGACACCTCCATCAGCTGAACATTGCTGACTGTGGTTTCCCAGTTCCCCTGAGCCAGTCTGGATGCTGCCAGCGAGTGAGCAGGGTTTGGTTCTGTCTGTCAGAAGAGTAATCAGTTGGGTTTGCTGTTGGTTTTGCTCTGGGCTTTGTTTTGTTTTCAGCCCTCAGATCTGATTTGCCACACGAGCTTTGGTGCCTGTGGAAAGGTGACAGTGAAAAGTGCACGTGGAACGTGGCACAGGGGTTATTCCTGCGACAGCATCATTCCTGTGAGGCTTTGAAATCTGAACTGAGAGGGTGTTAAAATTGGCCTGAGGAGGATCAGTTCTTTGCACGCCAGTTCTATGGCAAGTTGATTCCAAGATCTGCTTAAAAATGCATGCCTTAAATCTAAATAGTCCTTTCTGCATCTGTTGTTGATGTTATTCCAATAGAATTGTAGAAGAATCATGGCTAAACATGCCATATAATGAAAAATTGCTGTTTTTACAAAAAAACCCCAACATCTGAAGAGCTTTGTGGATGGAATATGATTTATTTTGAACTTTGAAGGAGAACATGAGAAACAGATTACAGAGCCTTTTATGAAACTCATTATTACATCTGGACTTCAGGAACTCACTGTAGAAATTCCGATTGGAATTTATAGAACATGATTAAGAGTTAATGTGTAAGGGCTGTGTGTGTAATTTTAAATTCTGATGCTAACATCCGAGCCCCAAAACTGTGATTTAGAACTAAATCTATTGCTTGTACTGGCAAAATACACGGGAAAAATCAAAAACTAATCAAAACTTTATTTATGTTTTATTGGTAAGATTTACATATCTGTTATGGTTTGTATAAATCTGTTGTGGGGTTTGTAAATATGCTTTCAGATTAGTAAATCCATTTGGACAATATTTGCTGAAAACCTAAGGGATATGCATTACTTGGCATTTAGGGAAGTATATGCTTTAGTGAAATTCCTGAAAATGCTTTCCTGTTTTAGTTCTGGCAATTTTTATGATGAGTTATTGAAAACTGAGCTCTATCAAAGCAGATTTGCATCTCCCAGTTTTATTAGAGAACCACTGTTTTTATTCACCACTAATAAACTGGTTTCATAATGCAGCTGTAGTGTTGCTCAGTACTTAAAGAAAAACTAGTTTCTGTGCTGTATGTTTAAGAAAGCTCCTTTTCAGAGTTAAACACAGATCTAGCCAAGCTTGACTTGTAGTGTTTAGTTTGCTGTTTATTGCTCAGACTCCAGTGTTTTTGTTGTGTGCTTTTCAATTTTTGCAAACTGTGTGACTTGCCACAAGCTGTAGTTAAATAATCACAGTTTATGTAATTGGGGAAATTATATGAATAAATCAAAGACAAATTAATATTTTTTTTTAACAGAAAGCTGCGTGTTCAAGAGTGCGTGGTTTTGGTTAGAATGGCACTGCCAGATGATCATTTTCTATAGCCAGGTGATCAGGTACAGAGATTGTGCTATACAGCCATTTAAAGGTTTTTGCATTCCCATTCTGGGTATTCAAGACAAGGAGTGTCAGCAGGAGGACAGAGTTGGTGGAAGGGCTGGAACACGGGTCCTGTGAGGAGCAGCCAAGGGCTTTGGGGTTGTCTTGTTGGGAGAAAAGGAGGCTGAAAGGAACCTCCAGTGAAAGGAGCTGTGGGAAGGGTGCTGAGCTGTCCAGTGGAGGTTTGGACTGGATATTAAAATGCATTTCTTTAGCAAGAGGGTGGTCAGACATTGGAACCCTCCCTAGAGGTGTGCTCGCTCCCCCAAGCCTGTCAGTGTTTAAAAGGCAATGCCCTTAACAGCATTCTGCACCCTGGTCAGCCCTGAGTTGTCCAGGCAGCCACACAGAATGATCCTTGTGGGTCATTTCCAAATGAAACAGTCAAATCCATTCTGTGCCTTCTGCTAGGCTTTTCCTTTAACACTGTTCACCAGCCTGGGAAGGTTTGAAAATGAGTTTTACACGAGCTCTGTGAAGTCTCATGATTTACAATCTGGTTACCCAGCACACAGAACATGTTTGTAATGGTTGACTCCAGAAATTCACCTGTTCCAAACATCAGCACTAAGCAGATCACACAAAGCAAAAGGGTTGAACTCCTAGTGAGAAAAACATTTTGTATATCTGCTTCATCTTCATTCTCTTTTATTTAAAGTGGCAGCAAAGTGAAATGCATTAATTTGCCATGTCAGAGGCCACATTGCACGAGGTGAAAGCACAGGACACAGTGCTGCAAAGTTCCTGGGAATTTCTGCATTCCTCTTCAGCCAGTTCATGGGAACTTCCTTCTGGAAGAAAGAGCTGTGCTCCTATAGCAGTGCTCTGCCCTCAATCAATACTTCCATCTTGGCATAAAAACTAATAATTCATGCAGTCTCCAGTACTAACAGTTGCCATTCCTGACAGCTCTATTGGAATATAAAAAGCACAACATGATAATGAATAAGAGATTATAAAATTATATGAGCACATTAAGGCAGGTATGATGATCTGATATGAGGAGCTGTTTAGCAACTGTTGCAAATGCAATAAAAACAGAGCTGCATGAAAGAACATGAATAACAGGAGTGTGTCTTTAGTACATGACTGAAAATCAAGGATTAAATTTGAATTTAAATTTGAATCCACATGAGGTCAGCCTGCAGAATATCCTGAGTCATGTCATGAGAATTTTTGAATTAATAATTTTCACATAGCCAAGAAATGCTTTAAGATTGAATATCTGGTCTCCCTGGCCAGTTCAAATTTGAATACTATTTATCTTTCATGGAACTGTGATCCTAGAAGAAGTACTTCTCATCTAGGAAAAGAGCACAAAATGAGAAATACGTGATGGAATCATTGACTGAACCCTTCTATACAGCACAGTTTGATTTTGGGGTAATTGCAAGGCAAGGTTGGGCCTTTACATAAATATCATCTTTTCTAAAAGTGATGGAGAAAATGGGCCCACAGAAAGATTCTGTCTCTACTGACATGAGCAATATTCTTCTGAACTGGGAGTTCCAGCCAGTGCACTGCTTTTGATTGACATATCTAAGGGAAATTTTAAGCTTTTTTCTTCCTTTTTTCTTGAGATAAACCGAACAAACTTGCAGCTGACAGGATCTCATATGAGATCCTAATGAGGCAAAGAGAATGAAACATTTCTTTTTATGCTGAAGTGCCAAAACTGTAATGACATTGTATCATGGTCTCCAAAAAAATACAAAGATAAAAAATCTTGCTTGTAACTCAATAGATATTTTGCATAATGTAGTGGACTGAATGCTGAATGTTGAGGAAACGAGTTAATCAAAACTCTTCTGTCTCACCTCTTTTTTTCCTTTTTCCACATGAGGTTGGGAATATTCCGTTGTGTTCCCTTTCTCTTAGGTTGGATATTGGGAGGGAATTGTTCCCTGTGAGGGTGGGGAGGTCCTGGCACAGGGTGCCCAGAGAAGCTGTGGCTGCCTCTGGATCCCTGGAAGTGCCCCAGGCGAGGCTGGACAGGGCTTGGAGCAACCTGGGATAGTGGAAGGTGCCCCTGCCCATGGCATGGGATGTTACAAGATGAACTCTGTAACATATTTGATTATAGCCGACCTTAGAGAGGTTACTTTATTCCAAATTACAATGTGCAGTTAACAGATAAGATGAATTTCTAACGGGAGAATTCAATTTCAAATTTTGTTTCCTGTTATCTGGCACATTTTTTAATTGATCTGTATTTGCTGGAGAAGGACCAGGATACTCCAGAGCCATTTTTTAAACAGAAGCAAACAAAAATAAACCTTGAGATCCTTGGCTACGGCCAATGTCTGAATCCACAGCAAGTGCTTTTATCTCATCATACCATTAGAGTGATGAAAAATTATCAGTCTCTCATTGCCTAGGTGTCACAAAAGAAATTCAGCCTGTTTATTTTTTCAAAGCAAAACTCTGAAACATGCAATTTTTCTGCTCTTGGTGCCTCTAGAGCCACCATTTTTCCAGAGTGCAGGAGAGGGAAGGCCTGGATAAAGGTGCCTGGCTGGTGCCTTCAGCCCCCATAAGTGTCCTGCTGGCAGATGTGTCCTGTGGATGGGAAGGCCTTGACTTTGGTCTTGCTCAGCACTCGTGTCCTGACAAGAGAAATTAATGTCTTGCTTGCCTGAGAAAACAGGTTCTTACCTTGGCAGGAGCACCCAAATTCTGGCAAGCTTTGGACAGTAGTGTTGAGATTGTGTAACAGAAGACAGTGACTGCATGGGCACGTTTTTAAACACTGAGCTCTGTTCCAAAATAAAGAGATATAAATCTGTGTCCCATTTAACACCCCATGCATTCAGCCTGCCCAGAAACAGGTGATATGTTGTTGGTAATGATCTACTTTTCATCTTCTATTTCTATGCACAGTAAATTGCTGGTAGGTTTTCCTGGTAGACTTTTAAGAACGGAGATCAATACTTGCAAATTTATACCAAGTTTTTAAAATAGCAAGCCCTCAGAAAATATTACAGTGCATAAAGTTGTTTCCCAGTGTATTCTAAATTGGATCAGAAACCAAAACAAGGAAGTGAGAGTCTTGGTGAGGAGCACAAAAAAAGGAAACATGTGGGTTTGATCAGTACATTCAATTTTTTCTCTTTTTCCCCTGATTATAGTTCAGCCATGTACTTTTATTCTGTTCTATCATTTGGAGGAGAGAAAAGGAAGCAGAAATGATAACAAGAATTTCTTGCTTTTTCAGTAAATTGGGTTCTCAGTTGTCTTGCTTCTGTAGAGATATTTTATCCAGTAGCCTAGTCCTAGATTAGGGATAATTTTGCTACACAGTAAGAAACTATTAAATAAATTTAGTGGACATGCAGCTGGGTGGGGTTTGGATTTGTGCTCTTTTTTAGATATCATCAAGAAACACTTTTTAAAGGCTTGTAGTCTCTTCATATTCCATCATGCTCATTGTGTCACTGTTGGAAGCAGGATGATTCTATTTGCTGCTTGTGCTTTCTTTGCCTTCGTTACTATTAAGGCTTACATCTAAATTAAGGATAATTATGAGCATATATGAAATAAAAAACTTGCATCAGTGGAGAATGAATACAGCCTTAGTGTATCACCCAGAAAAGCTGTGACATATGCTGCTGAAATATGTTTCATTTAATTAAAAACCTTCAAGTTTTGTACATTTCTGCTTGAATTGCTTCTCTGATGTAGATCACAGAAGTAGAGCTGGTCTTGTGGGAATAGTCTTGGAACAACAAAAACTACTCCTTTGCCTTAAAATACACCCTTCTCATGAGTTTCTGGTATCTCATTGAAAGCTATTTATATCCTCATGCCTTTTATCGTATTTAAGGAAGGGGGATTTTAGTGGAACATCCTAGAGCTTCTATAAGGAAAGGATGTAATTGGACAAATTACCACTGTCCCAGTCCTCACTGCTATCCAGCATTACTCTACAAACCTTGGCAGTGATCATTTGCTGGATACAGGTCCTAAACATACCAGGAAAGGCAATTCACTGTTACACGTGAATTATTCTGAAATCGCTGTACTTATTACTGGAGACTGAATCTCCAAATTCGTGTTTGGGGAATCTACACAGCAATTCAGATATTGTAACTGGGTTGTTCTGCCTGTCTTTTTTACTTGCTTACCTACAGCATCTCATACTGGCTATCAATGTTCTGTGACACTGCAGAACATCTCCACTGTCCAGCAGCTGGGCTCCTTGTTTGTGCCTAAGGGTGCCTTGTAAGCAGAACCCTCAAGAAGCTGCTAATGAGCATTTTCCATATTCTTATTCCCCTTTATTTCTTCCTAATTTCATATTGTCAAGTGTAATCAGTTAAAGGTGTGTAAATTGCTTTCAGAGGAGTGAAATACATAATACCTTGCATAATCACGTTTGTCTTTAGTACATTACTTGCAAGTTGTTTTCCAGACCCTCAGATAGTCACACCTTAATTTTTAAACAGCAACTTCAAAGGAACCTAACACATAAAGAACTCCCTCCAAAATAGCCCTACACTGTGAAAGATTGTTTTAATTTAATTTCCTTGTAAACAGCTTAAGGTGGAAATTTAATTTCTCTGTAAACAGTTTAAGGTGTAAGCTTGCTTTTTCTTTTTTATTTGGGGTATGTTTGTTCAGTGTTTTTCAGATAGTCCATGCATTTCTGTTGGAGGCTGTTTGCAGGGTATTAACCTGAAAACTCTACTTTAGAGCTCAGTTTTTCCCCATCAGAACACAGGTCTTGTCTGTCACTCACAGGAGAAATATGGAAGCAGTCATGAAAAATTGGAAAGTAAACAGAAAGAAATATAGTAATTTGATTTACAGGCTGACACTTGTTATTTTCCTGAAGAGGCAAAGAAAACAGTGAACTTCCAAAGGTTGTAAGAGTTGAACAGAGTATTTTTTAAAAATATCTATTCTCAGCTTGGACTGTTCCCTAAACTTTCATAGAAACTGTATTAAACATGTCCTTGTTAGTAAGCTATTTCTACCAACTTTTGAGTTTTATTTGAACATGTGAAGCAATACAGCTTTTTTGGAGGGAAACTAACCAATATTTAGGAAATGGTTTTTCTAACCTGACTTTGAGCCTGGTTCATTCATTGAAATCTTTCTTAATTAGAAGAAAAAAAAAAATATGGTGACCATTCGTTCTTCTCACTCTGCATGAGCATTTCAGAGCTACTTGAACTTAAGCTAAGCAACTCATTAGCAAAGTCCTATGAACTTCTACTTTTTGGATGTATGTATTTCCTGAAAAACAGAACAAATCATTGGGGAGTATGTATTTCCCCAGTGAAAAATCCTGCAGTCTCTTCTGAAATTGTGTTTCTTGGACTGTTTTAACCGTAATTGCCTTAGTTGCAGTGGATTTTCAAGCTTCCATTCTTGTACAACTAGGTAGGCAATAAAATTATTGAAGTGTGACTTTGAGAATGAGCAGCTAATAACTTTAAATTTACTGCCTGCTCCAATAATCTTAGTTTTCAAAGTGTCTCAAAAAGCGGCCTAGGAATCTTGATTTTAGTGTCCATGTAGGCAATGCTTAGGATGATCTTGAGCCATGTGGTTTTAATAGGAAGATTTTTAATGTTAAGAAAGAAGCTCTTTCTCACTTTCAGTTTGGTTGGTTTAGTCCACTCAGTTGTGTTGCTTTTCTTTCTAGGCTTAGTGGTTTTAATTCAAAGAAAGTAATGAAGAGAAAAATGCAAAAGACATCCTTTACACTGCTAAACAACCACAGTAATATGTTTAGAAAATGTATTGAGCTGCCTAATCCAAAGCTCATGGAAACTGCATGCAGATTGATAGCAGTAGGATGTAATTAGGCTTTGGTGACTTTTTTTTTTTACCCTTGTGAGTTAAGTAAGGTCACTTTTCCTGAGAAGCAGACAGTGAGGGAAGGGATGACAATACCAGAACTAAGAGCCAGGGTTGCCTGGTGTCCATCTTTGAGCCAATAGCTGCTTTTGAAAGGTTATTTCAGAGCTCAGCATCCATTTTCAGAGGGACTGGTGGCACTGGCAGATAAACAGTCTGGGATCTTGCTCACTCCATTCCTTTTAGTTACCAGCTTTATTTAGTACCTGCCAGCTAACCTGGGTGGGGAAACACACACTCCATTTAACATCCCCAGCAACGCAAGAGGATTCTTTTTAGTGGACTAAAACCCAAAATTAGTTCAGATTATTTTAGGTTTTATTTTCAAGTCAAGTTTTGGCCACACTGAGCAGTAAAACACAAGACTGTGGTAAGAGCTCTGCTGACCTTCAGTGTTTAGAATGATGGTTGTAGGTAGTGCAGATGATTTTTTATTTGCATTTGTCTAGACAGACTTTGTGACATGCTGCTGACTTTCTTTCCCCTCAAATGTGAATTCAGAATGAAAATAAAATACCATGGATGAGATACTGTGAACCATTATGATAACTCATGCTAATTGAAGTTAGATTTCAGGATTTATGAATTATCTCTGCTCATTAGATGAAACCAAAGAACTTTGAGGTCATTTGGTGCATTTGTGCTGGTACAATATGCTCACTTCCTTTCTTCCCAGATTGTATTTAACTACAAAGAGAAAACTCTTATGCTGCTTTATTTGATGAACTGTTCCACAATCCAAAATGACTTCTCACAAAGTTTTTTCCTTCTCTTGTTCAATTGAAATAGTTTTCCCTTAATTACATCATTTTTGGTTGTTTTTTTTTAATTTTTACTTGGAAACTTGAATTTTCTGTAACTTCTGTGTTCTTAATTTCTTTGGTAAAAGAATCCTTTATTTTGAGATCAAAGAATTCTGATATACATTAGCACTTTAATTATAAGCTACAGAATGATAACTGAATGAATAGGGTGAAGGTTTTTTTAGACTAGCAGGGATGACAATTAAAAAGGCTTTTGCATGACTTGCAGCGTAGCCTATTCTTTTTTTTGTTAAATATGGCTATTATTGTAAATGAAGATTAATAATCACTAATAGCTACTGGGCTCCTTTAGTGTAATATTCTGCACAAATAAACCCTTCAGCTTAGATGGTGCTGGTGCCCCCTTCACATCCCCTCTTCTGCAAATGTCAGTTGTTACTTAAGCAGAGTATGCAGAAAATTAACTCTGTCTTCAGTCAAGTTTAACCTCTGTCTCAGGGACAGGGGGGTTCTGTGCAGAGAATTTCTGGAGGACTGGAGGTAAAATAAATACTAACAAATCAGCATAATATAGTGGTCTGATCTAATATTGTGTCTGGAGTCTGCTGTTCTCGGAATGGAAAATTTAAACATTTGGGAATGGGCAGACACAGCGATGCCTCCCGACTCCCTTGGGACAGCCCTGACTGTGACCCTCAGTGCCTAAAAATTGCAAGGTTGAGTGTAATTCCCAGTTTTCCTGTTTCAAATATCTTGAGAGGTCAGTATTGATAAAGTGAAATGGAGTTTCAATGGTTAGGAAACTTGGAGTTTGTTATTTGTTACTCACTCATTTTGCCTAACGAGTGAATTCTAAAATCTGTCATTTTCTAAAACTTGTCTGTAAGTGAAAACTATTTTTTTCTTTAATCCCAGTGTCAAATATGCATTCTGATCAATTCCTCATTCCAAAAAATGTCCCATATAATTAGTATTGGATGAAGCTTGGATGATTATATTGTTTGTTAGAGTTCAGAATCTTGCAGCATTATCCTATACCCAAAAGATCGGAACAGTTCCTGGAAGGCTTTTGAGTTTTTCTGAAAATAATAATGAAAGACTTAAAAATGTGTTTCGTGTTTTTGATGTATGATGTAGACATAGTGCAGTATCTTCTAGAAATTTCACTCTGATATCAAAATTCTTTTGAAGGTTATTTTTGTTGAGTTTAAAGCTATTCAGAGTACATCAAATGCCCATACACATTGCCTTCCTACTGGCTGGGCGAGGGGGAGTCCTCAGAGTCTAGAAAGTCTTAATGTATTTCTAAGTATGAAAATTAATATTATCTGTAATTGCATCTGTCTTCAATTTTAACATATGGAAGAGTTTTGAGAGGAGTTTTTCTCTAATCTGTGAATTGAAGTGCACTTACTACACAGGTGCATGCCCATATCATTTGGATGCTCCCACTAATTTATTTGTTCACTCTGGGTCAGTGCCATATTCCACAGGACTTTTTCACTTTGGGGGACAATTTATGTGGAATTTTACATGAAATGGGGTAACTATGCTGCGTGCACATGCATTACAGTATGCTAAAGGACATTTTAGGATTCTGATACATTTCAGTTCTATAAATTTTTTTTAGTTCCATCCTTTTCTCCCTGGCCTTGTGATCAAACCACTTCTCTGCGTTGAATTGTCTCTCGTCTTGACATACTTGCCTTGCAGGTCTTTTTTTCCTCCTGTAATTCATCTATAGTGTTATGTCAAAATGATGTTCCTCAGCTGTCCTTTTAATCTTGCTTTCTTCTCTTTCAGACATTGCCCAGGCTCCTGTTGATGTTGTGCAGCAAATTCCAACTTGGTCTTTTTCTAAATAGTTTGCTTTTTTCAGACTCCATCCCTTTCAGTCTCCAGACTCCTCAACTACTTCCTTTCCATCATAGCTTTCACTAAAGTGGTCAGATCTTCATTCCTTGTTGTCCTTATATTTGCAATAGCAAGTAGTAACATTTCCTGCAGTATTGTAAGATTATATTCTTTTAAAATCTGCTTCTCTGTGTAATATTTGCTGCTTCCATCAGGTCATGTTACCTTTGCCCCTTTCACACAGAACCCACCTATAGATACAGTGGAATGAAATGCCCATCATAATTTAATGATTTTAGTAACAGGTGTATGATTATAGACCCAGATGTGCTAATAAACCTCAATTTTGCCTTCAGACACTTCAAGCTTTACAGCTAGTGTTCCTTATGAATTTCAAGGGCCATTCTATGATCTGAGTTTTCTTTTTCTGTTTTATATAAATATTCTATATTGGGAAAGATTGTTTATTATATCTTTAATCAGTGTTTTACAGGGACAGGTTAGAAAGATTTCTTTTTCAGGTAAAAAGGCAGTCTCAGGAACATGCCAGCTAATTACAAAATACTTCAGTAAGTTCATCAAACTGACCTGGGATTTCTTAAGACTCAAAGAGTTTGTCAGACTTGGCATTTGCCCCAGGCCTTAGGGGAGGTTACTCAGGCCCACACACATTCATCTTTAATTAATGTTTTCTTTTAAAAATAAAACAAGCAACTTTACCCCACCTTTATTTGTGAAGTTATACTGTTTAATTACAGGTCCCCTTTTGAGGTTTAAATTTCAAATTATTACTGTAAGTCAGCTGATTACTTCTTATTTTAGTTACACTGAAGATTGAATGTTCTGATATGAACAACAGTGGGAAAAAATTCACAGAAATTCCACCTTTGAATTCTGATACTAGTAAGAAGCTTAAATACTTTTCTGGCATGGTAAATCCTATGCAAGTAAATCCAAGAGCAGGATCTAACCCTAATTGAAGTCATTGCCCAAGAAGGAAATTGAGCCTCTGTGAAAGTTGCAGCAAATATTGGTGTCTGGGGGTAGCCCTAGTGAATTGTCCCCTGAGGTGGAATGTGCCTTTTGATGTTGATGGATCTCTCTGTGAGCTCTGTACTGCAGCACAGTGTATTTTCAGCTTCCCTGGGATCCTCAGCACTGTGGTTCACTGGTGTCTCTCCCTCAGGGCCAGTCTGTCGTGTTTAATGAACTGTCAGTGCTCCAATCCTGACTGATTAGAGTGACCTAAGAGGAAAAATTTGTTGTACCTTTGCATCAAGAGCTGGCAAGACAGAAAAGAGCAATATTTTCTCTGTATAACTGTTAAATATCTCAGCTTTTCTGAGTTTGAGAGGATAGGAGACTTTAATATGTTATGTCATTAATCTTTCCATAATGCTTATTCTGTTGAGTATGCTGAATTGACTGTCCAAGTTTGACAAGTTCCTCAAGGAACTATTTCCTTAACCCATGGTGGATGATTTTCCTCAGGTGTTTCAACTCCTAAATTCAGTTTATTTCTTTCATTGTCCCTGATTCTCCCTAAATTCTGTGTAAGGACTGGCTGCTGCCTAGCATATATTCCTCTTTCAGTACGGCTGCTTAGAAGACATAATTGCAAATAAAATGTGGGCTAAATAGAGTTTAGTTTGAGGCTCCTCTGATAGCATTTTCTCATCCTCATCTCACAATCCCCATAGTCAGGTCTGACTCATTTTGAAGGTCATGCAATGCAAAATTTAAGAATGGTGGTATATTAATGCATCTCAGTGTCCTGACATCATGATCATTAATGTTGAAAAAGTGTATAAATGAAATTGAGATAGATGAGGAAAAGTAGGAAAAAAAAAATGTATTGTCACAATAACAGAAAAAAAAAATAATGAACATCAAGGAGAATGACTGTTCAGTGCTGAAGCAGATTATATGCATTATTTTAATTAAGAGTGCTTAATAGTACATATGGTTTCCCTTGAATAATAATTGCATGCTGATGAAGTATGATTAGAGATTTTTTTTATTTGGAGTTCAATTAAATCAAATCCATTTCTGTAAAAGGAGAGTGATTAAAAAGATGATATCAAGGTCTAAACTGAAAGCTGTGGTTGAAGCTTCCTATTTCAGATTTCTTTATTATTACTCTCCTCTGATGACTATTATCTAGTTTTTAACAATGCCACAAGTTTCAAACCAAGTCGTGTAGATGCAGCAGCAGAAGTGGCTTTACAGATCTAATAGAAACTTGGGAAGTACTTGGATGTCCTTGAATGTGTGATCCTGGGATTGTTTCCAGTCTGGGAGGACTCTTGGTTCATGCATGTATCTTGAAGCGAGTGAGCAGATACTCTGATTAATTAGGGCTGTAAGGCAACATACAGTTTTCTGGGCTGATCTGTTTCTGTGGAGTGCTTGTGAACCTGGGTGATTAAATGCAGACTTGCACTGCTGCTTTTTTTATCTGTAAGTCATTACTGTCTGCCTTGGAAGGCTCCGAGACCAGCAGGGCCCAGCCAACTGTCTGGCAACTGTTAACAAAATTATCAATTATCTTGTTGAGTCCCATCATCTTGTGCTTCGATTGTGCTGTGAGTAAGGAGGGCTGGTTGTGCCAACATCCTGATTGGTGTCCTAAGCACACACATAAGGCAGGGAAAGGGAATGGTGCTCATTAACTGGGAGCAAACACAGGGAAGGCTGTCTGGTAGCTTGGGAGAGAGATCGTGGTGTCCAGGCTCTTAATCGCAGCCTGGTTTGTGTTTTCATACCAGTCCACAGGAATCTGCACTGACGCCTCTTGTCTGTTATTATGAGAGGATTTTACTGTCTTTACTTCAAACTTCCCTTTATGACAAGAAAAAAATGCTGGTTTTGTTCTTAAGCATGTACACTGATAGCTAACTGCATGTTTTACCCTGCAGATCTCTTTATTACGCATGAAAATAAACAAGCGATGTAGTTTTGGTTTAAGGTAGTTAACATCTGTCCAAGATGCAATTTCTCTACATGATCATTGTCATTGGAGATCTTCCACTCTGATCTATGGAGATAAATTTTGCTTCATATTTCATTATATATTTCTCTTTGTACCAGAACAATAGCTAAATCTGTTTCCTCAGGACTGCCTGTAGCCAGCTTCAGGCAGCTAACATTGCTTCTTTAGAAAGGATCCAGCACTGCTTCCCTCTCCTCCTCCACACCTGAAGAGGGGCAGAGAATGAAAAGATCTAAGAGGTCATTTCCTGTGCAGTGATGGTGTCTGGGTTTGTGGGAATGCAATGTGCAGATCATTCTGCTTTAAAGCAAACTTTTCAGTATTTGTCACCCTTAGAGTCTGCAGCTGGTAACCAGAGCAACCTGGCTTTAACACTGAAGCTAAAAAAGAATTAACACTAGAGCAAATTTTTAAATTTCTCTATGAGAAATCCAGCATGAGGGTTTGTAAAGATGTCAAGATCTGTATTGTCAGGGTGTGGCCTCCTCAGCCAGAGCTCAAGAATTGCACAGACCATTCTGCTTCCTATTTTGTATGCTCATAACCATGCAGGCTGGGGAAAAGTCTGGCTAACTCTTTTTCCTAAGATTTTAATCTAGTGGCCCTTCTAGAAGTCAATTCAACCGTCTTTGCGTGCAGATGCCACAAGGATTTGACATGCATAAATATGAAATAGATGGTTAGAAAATCATCTCGAGATTGTTGCTGTTGACATTTGTGTTCTCCACAGTTGACTTCATGGCTTGCTGTGTGAGCAGTAACCCTGTGCAGACAGAAAGTGGCTCTGCCTCAGTTCCAAACAAACTGGGTTGAGCACAGGTTAATTTACACAGTGCCAAGCCTAACTCAGTAAAGCCATTTTCTTGAAAGTGAGTTAATCAATCCCTCTTCTCTGTCCCTGTGGTAACAAGAGCACGGGAACTGCAAAAAATTGGCCAAGCTCTGTGTGAGGAGCAGCATGAAGGTAGGAGTGGAAAGAAACTCTGGATGATACCAAGGAGTTATAACCTGGAGCATGGGGAATCATTCCTCACTATAAATTAATGCAATTTAAAATATTTTTTAATAGAATTGTTTAAAATCCTGAGTTGGAAGAGATCTACAAGGATCATCGAAGTCAAACTCCTGGGACAACCCCATCAATCACACTGATATTAGAAAATTCACATAAATGCATTGGGATACACAAAAAACATATATCTCCATATACTTTTAATCTGAAACACAGTAATTTCTACAACGTGTATACAAAAAGCAAAGCAGAGATAAGCAGGAGTTTCTTTTTTGTGCAAGAAACTGAAAGTAGTGGGATGGATGATCACTCCCAGCTGTGAATGAAATGCAGACAAAATGTGCTTTCACTGCTCAAAGTGCTGTATATAACTAAATTGGCCAACAAATTAGATTTTAAGGAAATTAATCACTTAAGAGGATACTTTTGACCTTAATTTATCAGTGCCTCAGAATATCATCATGAATCATGTAGAAATCATAGTGTATGATCATGTAAATAGAGATCTGCATTCCAGAGCCAGCCCAAGCTATCCTCATTCTGGATTATCTTAATATGTAATTTTGGGGATGCCCAGTGCAGTGTGCCACCCTAATACAGTCAAGTGCTGCTTGCTGTGCACAGGAGACCTGAAGAGAGGAAAACTCCATGTTTTATTCACAATCACTTTTATTTCCTAATCAATATTTTCTGTGCTAAGAGTAAATAAAACAATATTAAACTATTTGGGGGCGAGGGGTGTTGAAATAAAATATTTAATATTTGCAAGACCTTACACTTTCATTGTTCAGAAATTGATATTTCTGATGAATTACTGTGCTCTGGTTCACCTACTGTAGCACAGACTCTCCACAGTCCTTTCTCAGAGAGCCCTCTACTGTCCTAAAATACAGCATGTTCCAGTTAGTGTCCGATACCCCAAAATATCACTTGATCTGTGGTGGGAATACATGCCCTGGTGCCAAGGTAGATTTCAGTAAGGGGAAAAAACCCAAAAAACAAAAAGCAACAAACACGTGGTATTACTGAATATTTAAGGATTTTGAATTTTTGATGTTTGACAGCTTTAAGGCAAAACAAACATGTTTATGGCCAGATTTCTGTTTCTTTGCCTGATCATGGGAATGTGGTTTTCAGAAAGATAGAGGGTCAAAGAACTGGTTGTTTTCTCATGTTCTTGCCTCTGATTTTTCTTGTGTGAATCAGCTAACTTTTTTGGAAAGTGATGAATATAAAAAACCTGCTGTGTAGACTGGTTCTACAGGAAATTTTTGCACAGTAAATTGAGACCCCACTATTAAAAATGCTCATTAATTTATCATGAGTCTCACGACTGCTGCCATTCATCTGGTAGCACTAGGTGCTGAAAATCTTATTGCCAGGGAATCACAGATTTCATTTAAATAGACTCAATTTCTCATGTTTAATTAAAGCAGTCTGATAACATTAAGGAAATTGAGTGGATAGGGGGAACTGGAAGAAAACATTTTCATGAAATTTGCCTGTATTAATAAAAATGTTTCTTCAGTTTTGATGTGGGGAGAAGGTGAGTAAGGCTGATTATTTTAACATTTGGGATTACTAATGCCATGGTTCTGAGGGGGCCATTAATATATGCAGATATTCATCCCTTATTTACATGGGTGTGGAGGCTGAAGCTGTTGTTTATAATTTGTTTAATGTCAGAAGATCTCAGCAGGTCACTCTGCTCATCAGTACGTGTGGGAAGAGAGACCCTTGATGCAAAAGATCTCTTCAAACCTGAGATTAGACAGTGCAACAGCCAGTCACGAAACTTAAACCTTTCCACTCACCTTAGGGAAGGGAAAAGAGGAAAAAAGTGTTATTTTCAACACAGTGTTATTGATCCCTCTAAACAGCACAGAATTTTTCCATGTTCTTTCCTCATCCATGAACCCCAGGGGTAATGTATGAAGGGAGAGGTGCCAGGTGTGAGGGCAAACATGACTTGGAAAAAAAAAAAAAAATCATGCTGCTATCAAAGGAAATTGAGGCTCAGAGCTGCTGAGAGCTGAGGATTGTTTTGGTCTGTAGTGAACAGTCTTAGGGACAGGGGGATGTTGAGGCTGCAGCTGAGAATCTGCACGTCTGCCACACTACCATGTTACATTACCTCTCCTCTCACATGGTTTCTCCAGGTTTTGGTGGGCTGGCTGCCATGTGTGTGCTGCTTTCCTCTGGAAGTGCACACAGGTCAGTAAAGTGTTGTTAACATGCACAGAATAAAATTTAAAAAGTATGTTGCAGAGGCATAGGGCTCAAAATTCAAAGGAGCTGCTGCTGCAAAAGTCAGGTTTCAAGCAGCTGAGCCTAATTCTTTCCAGCAGGTAAAACTGGAGTGTGGCACTGCTGAAGACAGTGGTTACAGAAGGATAAACATGGCACTTTACCTGATTTTTTAAGTTATGTTGTTTGTAACTTGGCATATGAAGAGATCTGAGATGTCTGTTTGGATTTTTAACACTCCTAATGGAACTAAAAATGTCCTAAAGGCTCAGCACTTCCACCCACTGAGGTTTGCACAGCACAGGCTGGCACAGTTTCAAATTTCACTGAACAAAAAACACCCAAAAAACCCCCAAGACTGGCATGTAAACTTCTGTGTTAAAGAAACTGCCTGCACGCTGCATGCTGATGTTTGTTCTAGCAGATCAATCTCTCTCACACATAATATTTTTGTATCTTCATACCCATAAATATATTTTAATGTTATTCATTTGCAAGTTTCTGCTGCTGGGGCAGAGTGGAGGATGGGTGCCTGCCTTGTCAGTAAACCAGACAGCTTTATGTCACCCTGGTTTTGAGGATTTTTCGAAGCCTTCTGATTTGTCTTTCATATTGGAGTCAGAATTTTTATTTTCCCACACTTTTGCTACAAACAAGAGCTTTGTTTTCCTAACTGTCCTTTGTTGTTTACATATTTTTAGGTAGGAGGAGAAAGTTGATTGACAGTTGTCTTGACCCATGGGGTTTTGGAGGTGGGATTTCGTCTTCCAATCCACAGAAACCTTTAGAAATGTATAAAATCGAATTTTGTAAATAAACTCAGGCTTTTTCCTGCTTTGCTCATCACCGTGCCCTCGTGAGGTTCTCTCATGTCCTGTTGTGACAGCTCTGCTGTCCCTGCAAGGAAGGCTCAGTAACAGCACATTCCCAAAGCAAAACTGAATGTGTGTAAGGACCTTTCACATTTATCTAGCCTGGGCTTAAAGTATTCATATTTTTTTAAAAAAAAATTAAATTTGTGTGCCACTAGACGTGTTTTATGTTGCTAGTAGGCAGCTTGGATGTTTGAGGAAGAAAGTTGTTTTGAACACTGAGTTTAACTCCCTGAGAAAACAGCTGTGACATACAAAGAAACCCATCCAAACCTGTGGTGAATCCCCCTGAACTCCACTTTGTTTCATTTCCTTATTTGCATTGTAAAACAGCTAAAACAGTAAATATATTTATAATTTATATAAAAGAACATATTTTGCCTGTTTAATCCAGGTATTATTTTTTTATGTCACAGACCTTTAGAAAGTGTTGTGGATCCACCTGATGTTCCTGAAAATTGGCTTTTGTAGTCTGATTGGACTCACAGATAGATAGAATTGCAAGAACACATAGTTCCTGAAGGAATAGTTTGTAAAACTCTGGAAAAGAACCTACAGCATCTTTTGGAAATGTCACGTGATACTGAATCATCCTTAACACCAGCATTTTTTTTTAAGTTTGTTGTTTTTCTTTTTATCTTTTGGGATCTCTACAGTGTCAGAGAGGTAAAGGCAGGGACAGCAGTTCTTTCCTTCCTACAAAGATGTTTATGCCTTAGGGTAAAATACCTTGAAATAATGTTAATTTGGTATAAACCTATTTTAAATATTCAGATTTGTTTTGCAGTATGCATAGAATCAACAATGGTTTGAGTTGAAAGGGACCTTAAAACTAATCTTTGAGCTTTGCCATGGGCAGGGACACCTTCCATTGTCCCAGGCTGCTCCAAGCCAAATCCCAACCTGGCCTTGGACATTTCCAGGGATGGAGCAGCCACAGCTTCTCTGGGCAACCTGTGCCAGGGCTTCCCCCCCCTCACAGAGAACAAATATAGTATAACTCTACAATTATTGTTACTTTTTATATTAATACTTATTTTTAAAGTAATTGGAAATTCATCAAATAAATTTTTGTTTACTGAAAAACACCTTTCCCACAACCAAGTGCAGTGGAAGATTTAGTCATTATTTTTTTCTTCTTAAAATAAGAAAATCATTATGAGCTGAATTAACATTTGAACTCTGAAGATCTTTTCTTAGACTTGATAATTGTGTAAATGTTACATCAATTATTGTGTGCATTGTGTGTGTGTTATGTAGAAATGCTATTTGAGAAGTTGTCATTAGTGTTTTAACCACTTCAGTAGGGGGATAGAATCAATCATGCTGCTTTAGCTTTTCACTTCATGAGAAAATTGTTGTCTTTACTCTTTGCTAAATTATTCTTGCATTTAATAATTCAGTAGTCAGTCTGAGGCATTTTTCACCTGGGAGAAGGGGGCCAAAGCTTGTCTTTATTTTCCATGTATATTCAGTGTCGCGCTCAGGGGAATAGTATATCCAAAAATAAGACTATAAATAAGAAATCAGTAGCCTTTTCTGTCTTACTGCTTTATGTGGGTTTGATATATGCTTCTGCAGCATTATTACTTACTCTGTTCAAATCAATGCTCTGAGCTTTCCTTTACATGATTGATTTCTTCCAGATTAGCCCAAAGTACGTGATTTAATAAACACCACTGCTACCTGCTTGCTAACACACAGATGTCTGCAGTGTTAGACAAAGACTATAAAGTTTCTAAAAGTGCTTCAGTCAGTCATAAGATTTGGATGGTATCACTTTATTTAAGTAGGAAAAAGAAAACAGATTTGGTCTGCTGTAGTCAAAAGCAAACTAAAATTCCTTGGAATAAAGAGAAATAAGGCAAGAAAGTATAAAAATGAAGCCAGATTCTGCAGGAGATAATGATAAAAAGGAAAGTTGCTTAGTAGGGTATTGTCCTCTTTAAATGCCACTTTCCTGCTTCACAAAAGAAGCATTTTTTCCTTGCTTTTGTGTTCTTAAACATTGTGCTAACAGATTGTAAAGTATCAGCAACAACATATAACTGGTGATGTCCCTTCCTAAAATACCTATGAATATGTGTTTGTGTTACCATGTAGTGAAAGTTCTGGCAGAAATGGGCTGTCAAGGAAGAGTGTAAGTGCTTGGTGTGCCCTGGTGCTGTCCTGGGGCTGTGGGGTCCATGCAGAATACCTGCTTTTTTTAGGATGTTATTTCAATGTCACAGTTGCTTACCTGTAGCAACTCACAGGGTTGTCACAGGGTTCATGTTCTGGGCAGCATATCTTGCAAAGTTCCTTGCAGGATATGGAAAGATTTTGTGTGGCATTTGGATATTAAGAACCAGATTTTTTACAGTTTCTTTTGGCTGGATTATATGGACCTGGATTAACCTTGTACAGGTTTTAGTTTGCCCTAACAGTTTCATTTTTTGTCTTTCCATTATACGTTTCTGATATCTCTGAGACCAATGTTTTTTAGTGCTTTTCAGACACTTTTTGTGTATAATCACTGATAGATAATGTAATAGCCTTTGAGCATTGATGCCTGAGGAATTGGGGAGTTTCTTTATAAGAAGTTACTGGGTAATACTTCAACACAGCTGTCCAGACATAGTATTTTTTATCTTTAAGTTCACTCTTAGTTCTTGGGTTAGTTTGCTCTTAGTTAGTTCAGGCTCAATAGTGGCCTGACATAACATTATTCCTCCCCATATTTTCTCTGTCTATGTAAGGTAGGGTTGTTTTTTTTCCTTTGTGCCTTCTGTGATTTTGCTTTCTCTAGAGGTAACTGTCCATAGCTTCGCAGCACACCTGTGCTCAGGTGTGGGCTGCAGTCTGATACCCAGCATGTTCCCTCGGCTCTCTCCCCAAACCAGGCTGTGGCCAGGTCATTTCTTCTGTGCTTTCTGAGAAATGTTGTGAGGTTCTATTAATGTTTCTCCAGGAAACTTGTATTTCTGATATTACCCTTCTTTCATCCACTTTCCTGGGAGAGGGTTTTCCTTTTCAATTGCTGTACTATTGTTTTTAATATTACTGAGGCTTGTTGTCTTTTCCTGCTACTTTCTATTGCAAAATTAAAATGCTACTTTTGGCACAGAAGCTATCATATTGCTTTTGAAGGATAGATATTATTCTTGCTCCCACAACACCTTGGGAAGAATTGTACAATACGATTCTATTCAGTCCACATTTTTATCAACACGGTCACCATCACCTGCAGCCATCATTCCATTTTAGAGCACAGCCTCACAGATATTTTTTTCCCTTTTTGCAATACCAAGATATGAAGAAGATGAATGAAAGTTTCTTGCATGTTTTTGTCAGTGTGTTTTTATAGCTGCCCTGAACAGTGATGGACTTGGCAGCCTGGAGACTGAAATCCTCTGTTTAATCACAGCTAGGTGTAGTTCAGCAGAAAGATGTATTTCTGTGCACAGCCCCTGTAGCATGTCTAAGCCTCGAGCTGGAGAACTGACCTTCTGTAAGCAGAAAAAAGCTCTCAGGCCACTCAGCCCCTGCCTTATCTGTGAGCTGCTCAAAAAGAAGCATTCATGCCATTGAGTTTTTGTGACAGGTGCTGACATCTAGTCTGGAGTGGACTGACTTCTCCCTGGGGAATTTCTTTCCCTGAGTTCCTGAGAGAAAGCAGTGTTCTATCCAGTCTGGAAGTCGTACATCTGCGTGCATCAAGTTGTCACATAACACTTCAAAAGGCAGTGGGTTTTCAGGTCAGCTTGCATTTAGCCCCAGGCTTGATCTTCTGATCATTAATGTCTGCGATGCTTTATTTTAGTTGTGAAAACTCTCAAAATCTGATAGCTAAGACCAGAGAACTAAGCAAAACTGTAAACTTCATTCCCATGTTTAGAGTACTGAGATATTGTATTTGAAAACAAAGCAGAAATGTCCTCCAGAGAATCCTGCAGCGTCCTGGGTCCAGAGAAGACACACTGCACAGAATTCATGTGTGTGGTCATAAATTGTATTCTCTGAACATTTTGTAATGTTGTATAGAAAGGCAATGGACCTGGTCATATTCCTTTTCATAAATATGTGCTTACGGGCTTTTAATCACATTTCCCTGAAAATCCAACGTAATGAAAACATGTGCCATTCCAAAAGAAGTGCTGGCTATTAAATCTGGAAATAATTTGACTGGGTTTGGTGTCTTTTTGTAATTTTCAGCTAACAGGACAAGTGACTTTGCAAATTGCTGCTGATCCGGTTTTGCCGTTCAATGCCCTCGACATCGCGCTGGAAGTCCAGAACAGTCTGAAAGGTAATTTTCATTAGAGGAATATTTTTCTCCTGGAAAAAAAGCATCATCTGATCCCTGATACGTATTTTCAATACTTGAATAGTAGCCAGTGATTTTACTATTTAAATAGAGTCATCATATAATGCTGAATAAAATGCGGGTTTTGTTGTTAGAGAAAGCCATAAAGTTTTTAGATTTTTTTTTCTGATGTTTCTTTGACATTTAAGCAATACAGGTTACCTGTAGTGCCCTAAAGACCTTTGAAAAATATTTCTGTTTATAGCTTTATGAAACTCTCAAGTTGATCTGTTAAATGAAGAAGTAAGTTCTATAAAATCACACCCAAACTTCACAAATCTTTCATCAGATTGTGAGATTGTATCTCAGATGTAAAGACTTTTTGCAATCTTGAGGTGCCACCTCTGCATTTCATTCATTCCCTACACTTATAAAGCACCACTTTTCTGTAACACATACTCATAGAAGTATTATACCTTTTCTTTAATCTTTGCCATCCATCATTCTGAAGACGTAGGAGTCAGTAGGCAAGTATTGGTCTGGAATCAGTGAGCATCTAAAGAGACAAGTAATTTTAGCTCTGTTGTGCCACATGAACATTGGTTTAGTTCAGCCTAAACACAGCAGGGGATGATCATCAAATGAAAAGTGTGGCTCAGCTGGTATTCCTTCAACTGAGCATGAGATATCTTCTATTGTTCTTCCTTTTCTTTATTTTGAGTAACAGGAAACGTTGATTTAAATGGACTGTTTTTCTCTAACTTCAATTAAATCATTTATCTTTACCACTTCAGGGGAGAGAAAATTATTTCCTAGGCTGTTGGGCCAGCAGGATAAATTTCTCCCAGCTGTTTATTTTGGAGTTTTGTTTAATGATTTTTCTCATGCCTTTCATCTCTTGTCCATCTCTGACTTGTATAAAAGAACAGTTTATTTTCATTTTGCAAAACATTAAGACGATGGGCCTTTTTCAGTTACTTAAATGAGAAGTTGCACTTTTTTATGTGGCTCATGGGTTTGTTCATTCTTCAAAAGATTTTATGTTGTCCAAACTTTCCAGTTCAAAGTTGGAATGTCTTAGTAAGCTGTTTTCTTCTCCAACTCAGTGCAAACTGTAAATGTAGAAAAGATGAAGGTAAATCAGCATGACATGTAAAATATTTGCTCATTAGCCTTAATTTTGTGCCTCTGGGATCTGGTTCAGCCAGTTCCTTGAACACAGATTTTATTGCCTGTTGGACTTTCTCACATGCTCCAAGTTAAATTCTGTGTAAATATTTGAGTCACTGTTTGCAGTCTCCTGGATGTGCTCACAGAAGGTTGTGTATACCTTGATACTTGTTAATACTGCATTTATTTACATTTCTAAAGGATTTAACACTGTAACGTGGTGGGTGTCTGTACAATTAGCTCTGCTAAATTCCCTGGGATATTACTCAGCACTTCACAGACCATTTCTTACATTCAGGATAGTGTGGATGGCAAGTTATGTCATCCCCAACACATTCCTATGGCTCTGGCCTGTTCCACAGAAAGATGGGGAGAGGCTGTGACACGTGTTCTGTCCCCTTGCACACACCAGAACTCTTGGAAACAAACCACTGCTTTTGGGTTCATCTGAAAAGAAGGGCTGAGACTGCCGAGATTTCTTTTTCTGCCTCTGCTGATGGTCTGATGTTTAACAGGAAACCTTGTGGTCATAAATGATGGGAGGTGGGGGTTCCAAGACTGAAATCCGGGTCCCCAGGGCTAGTCAGGCTGTTGCCTGTCTGTTCACAGATGTGATATTTTAGACAAATTCTTAAATAAGTGACTGCTTAGAATATTCTCTGTAGCTACACCTTGCAGATGTGCGGGATTTGTGCCTTCTATACATTTAAAATCAAGACCCATTTTAACTTGAATTAAATGCATGAGTATCTTGCTAGGCCTTGTGTCCTATGAAAATCCAATTTATCTTTTGAGGTCAGGTGCAGACAAGATGTCAAATCTGGTGTGTGAATGATACCAACAGTGCTTTTAAGCATTCCTGTATGTACAGTGCTTTGTATGTACATGCAAGTAAAAATGTATAGTCATTTGTATAGAAGTGTTTTGTATGCATACAAGCATTTTTGTCCAGATAATATTTGTATTTTCTGCTGAAAGCTCTTAGCACTGTGCTCCTTGTAGCCTGTCTTTAAAATCTAGTGAATGTTACAGCAAGTTTCAGGGGTTGATGATGGAGATTTTCAGGTGTCTCATCAGGATTAAAAGCATTTCTGTATGACTGTGCCAGCAATAACAAGTTCAGCCACCCAGATTACAAAAATAAACTGAGCCAGGTTGGTGGTGTCCCTCACTTGGGTGCTGTAGAGGCTGATGTCAGTTTTTATTGCCAGCCACTTGACTCAAGCAAACCTTCCAGACGTGGTGTCTGTGCCCAGCTCTGAATTGTGGCTGTGCAGTGCCAGGCAGGAGAGGTGAGATATCCACTTGTGGCTGTCAGCACAGGCTGCTGGTGCAAATTGTAGCCATCTCTGATAGGCACTGGCTGAGAGGGAGAGGCTTATGAAGGCAAATTAAGGGTGGATGAGACTTTCTGGTTTTGCAGAAGTGCAGGAGCTGTGATTTAAAGCTCCTTGGCTGACGCAGTGTCAGCTGTGTGTGGCTTCCTATCAGTGAGGGCCTTCCTCCTCCCCAGAATGGATGTTTTACAGATGTTACAGCAGCTGAAGTACTTGGGGTGATAATAGTAGGCAGCACTAGCAGAAGTTTAAAATAATCTGGTTTGCAATAAGTCGTTCCCAGGGAAGTCTCTGTGACTTTCCACAGCCCTGTCTCTACCCATACATTTCAAAACATCAGGCTAAACTCTCTGTCCTTAAAAAATCAATAGAGAAACATATCTCTCTCATTTATTTGATGGCTGCATGCTCATTGCCTACAGCTATCTGCTGCTCTTCATCTTGGCATCATTCTACCTGCTTGACTGTATTTCCCTGATTATTTTGGGTGCTTTTCAGAGTTACTGTCTTCTCCTGTCTGTAATGTTCAGAAAATTTCCCTCTTTACTGTTCCCACCCTTTATTCTTGACTGCAACAGAGGTGAAAAATGCAACAAATCTGTGTATAAGACAGAAATATCTCTTTTGTCATGAGACACTGAGCATCTTCAGTATCCTTTCAAGGTTATTATGTATTTGTACTTTTCTTCAGTCTGTAAAAAAACAGTCGTGGAAAAACGCATTTTCCATGGACAGACATTCAGTTCTGAAGGGCAAGGCTGAGCATCTACTCTATGTTAGTAGGCAATAAGTTTCAGCAGCTCTGTACAAAGTCATTGATAATTTCACACAGAATTGGTTTGGGTTGGAAGGGACCTTTTAAAGGTCATGTAGTCTGATGCAATGAGCAGGAAAATCTTCCAGTAGATCCAGATGCTCAGAGCCTCATCCAGCCTGGCACTAAATGTTTGTATCCACCACCTCCCTGGGCAACCCAGTGTTCCACCATGCTCATCATAAAAAATCTCTTCCTTACACCCAGTGTAGATCTAATCTTTTGGTTTAAAACTCTTACCCCTTGTCCTATTTCAAAAGTTTGTCCCAAATTTTCTTACAAAGCCCCCTTTCAGTATTGAAAGACCACAATAAAGTCTCCCTGGAGCCTGCTGTTCTCCAGGCTCCTGTACTGACATGCACATAGTAAAATGTCACAACATTCCTCTTTAACACAACTTCTTTGAAAAAAGACTTGGAGCAACACCAGATTAGTTTACTTGGGCTATGGCAGTCATGGTAGCAAAACTGAAGCTGATGGCAACATACTCTTTGCACTAAGGATGCCTGTGGATTTGTGTTTCTGCCCCTTTAGGGTGCTTCCTACAAAGCTTTCCCATTCAGATTTTCTGCTGCCAGGTCTGCTTATCCTATTTTGCAGAGCATGAAAAATTTTCCTAGAGAATACAGCAGCACATCATAGCTGATTCAGAATTTGCAAGTTAATCAAAACCTGAAGCAATTTCCCTTCTCTCTTACATGGAAACACATGTTCACATATATGGTAAGCAGTCATCATGCCTTAAAATGCTGATTTCTCTGTGCTTCCTTTCCTAAAAGTACTTGTAGGCAGGTACTTTCATAATAGAGGGCACAAACACAAATTAAAAATGTAAAATTTCTAGCTGTGCTTTTCATAAGAGCAATCAGTTACACAGGGAAAGGCTATTGTATTCAGTGTCTATAAAAATATCTGTTTGGTGTAACTTGTTTCTGAATAGGATCCAGTTACATTTAGCAAATGCAATGAAATTCAACAGTGTAATTCCCTGATCAAGAGTGCACATGCTCTTGAGTCACTTTCCTGTGTTTGCAATTTTATTTTTATAGCAACCAAACAACTAGCTTAGATGATTCATCGTGATTCACATTGGAGACAAAAGGACAAAGAATACAAAATATAATAATGTGGCATTGTTTTCTCTTATACAAGGTAACACTTGTGCTTGATTTTCTCTGTAAAAGCATCACAAGGTGCCTAAGACGTTATTAGTTAATGCAGGGTTTTCTTGAAGAATCATTTGCCGTTCCATTCCCATCTTCTCAGCCTGAGAAAAGTATAAATGTTTCCCTTGGTGGTGTAGCTCAGTGTGTTGTGATGCCTGTTCTGTCCTTAGGTGGCTGAGGTAACCCTGCCCATACCTGCAGGTTTTGTACTGAAGCATGAAAAAGGGACTGGGTGTGTGTTTTAACAAGTGCTGGCTTAGAGTGTAGAACAAACAGTTGGTTTAGGGGCTGTGGAGAACAAGTGAGAGCATATACAGGATTTTTTATATTTGAAAGGATGGTCTGGTTGGCTTTATTTCCAAATACAGAAAGATGTATTTTCCTTTTGTCTCACCTTCCCTATTGAAAAGGCAAAGCTGACATTTGCATTTGTTTATATAAGATTCAGAATAAAGACTATAAAAGTTTTATGTTACTTGGAATATGAAGTGCTTTGCTGAAACCAAAGGATTCTCTCTAACAGGGTGAATTTAAACATTTCCATACGGACACGAGTCCCAGGGTAATGTGTGCACGTTGCCTGCATTATATACTTGGCAATGGGAAGTTCCTCAGCTGCACAGGATGTTTGCCAGAGATTTGAAAATTAAGGATAATGATATTTTGCAAATATCTTAAATGTAGCAAGCTTATATGCTTGAAGAATATTTTTCTGAGGCATCAACCTAACTTGATCAGAATTTCAATTACTGCAGACTCAGAGAGATACCAGCACACCTGTTATCCATTCTACTTAGGGAGAGGTGGATTGGTCAAGTGTCATTAGCAAAGGAACCTTGTCCCAACCCAGGGCAGACATAAACCATCTTCTCTCACTCCTGTTCCCCCAGGGAGCTTCTGTTCATTGTTAAAATTCATCTTGATACCAGGAAATCTGACAGTTTCTATCACCAGCATCTTGTCTCTCTGTGTATTCTGGATCATTTCATGTTTTGCTAGATTGGAATGTGCTAGTCAGCTGAATGACAGGAGTGTATGGGGTCTATGAACTCCTTTTCCTTTGCTGGAATGTATCCAATAGCAAATCTCTTTTTCCATATGAGAGGGAGAATATGTTACATTCAGGCATTTCCTTGGATTTCTTAGTTATACCTGTTTGCTTTTCCATTCCTATTACGTGCTCACCTTTCAGACTCCAACCATGAATAATTGAGAAATGGGTTGGTGTTTGTCCTGATTTTAATTAGAATAGAGTTATTTTCTTTCTAGTAGCTGGTACTGTGTTTTGGATTTAGGATGAGGTGAAGGTTGGTAACTCACTGATGGTTCAGTTGTTCCTTAGTAGTGCTTACCCTGAGGACTTTCCAGTTTTCTGTGTTTTGCCAGAGAGGAGTTACAGGAAGCTGGGAGGGAGCATGGCCAGGACAGCTGACCTGAACTGGTCAAAGGGGTATTTCATACCAGAGGACATCATGCTCACTTTAAACTGAGGTGGCCAAGGAGGCTGATTGCTGCTGGGGCCAGGCTGAATGTGGTCAGCCCAATAAAATTGCTCTTTACTTGTCTGTCTTGGGTTTTAGGTCTCTTTTTTGGTTTTCTCCCATTTTGATGCTGTATTATTGCTATTGTTATTAGGATCATCATCATTATATATCGATTATTAAACTCTTCTAATCTCAACCTATGGGTTTTAACTTTTTGTTTCTTCTCCCCATTCCATCAGGGAAGCCAGTGGGTATGAGTGAGCAGCTGCATGGTACTTCCTTGCCAGATGAGGTTGAAGCATGTCAGTGTTCCCCAATTATTATTTGTGATTTTTCCATGTGCATTTTAGACGAGGAAGTTGAAAATTCATTGAACTTGAGTCCAGAACCACTTTCTTGGCTTAATTATCTCAGTCACTAAGGTACAGAACTCTCTGAGGTTTGCACATTCATGTAGAGCTGAGGCAGCTCCTAGGCCTGCATGGTTTATGTTAAGGCATTATTTGAAAGATCTAAGGATAGTTGGATTTCTTGTCAATAGGCAAAGTGAATCTTGGCCTTTAAAAAATTTCTGCATCCTGGCAATGTTTGTGCTGACTGATATTGCTTTTGACTTTCTATCAGGTTCATGCTCTGCTTTCTCTCTCCATGTGCTTGTAAAGATGAAGCACACACTGGAAAAGGAGGGCACACTCTTCACCTGCACTGCAGGTGGGAGGAAGCTGCACATTCACAGTGCTCCAATTCACATTTCTCTTCCTGCACTATGAACAGGGAAATACTGAAATTGTGGTGTGCTCCTAGGTGCTACAGGCTTTTATTCTTTTGCTGTCTGAGTGGGGTTGCTAACAAAGCAATAGTTAACACTCCAAGTTTAAAAAGTTTTGAAAATATTGACTGGATTAGAATATGCATTAGGATATCAATTAAAATTGGCTCATTGGCATATGACTTAAGTGATTAAGAGGAGCAATTTCACATACCCTCCACAATTGCTGTTAACCTCTAAGATTCTAAAAGGTTGAATCAAATTCAATTAAACTCTGTATTTTACAATATTCTATAGAGCAGCCATTATGGAATCCAAGCACAGGCTTTCAGACTCGAGCAACAGCATCAAATGGCATTGAATAAATTCAGTCTCAGAAGGAGATGTTACAGTTCTTGATTTATAACCATTGCTTCCTGCATGCCTGTTTTTCCAGTGCCAGATTTCAAGCTGCACCCCAAAAATCATTCCTCACAGCTTATTAGATCTTAAAGCACCAGAGCCCAAATTGATCTTTGAGAAGGAGATCAGAGGTTACACGGAGTGATCTATGACCCGTTCCGTGCTGCTCACAAGGGAGAAAGAGGCTCAGGTTTTAATTGGGCTATTAATTTTGACTCGGAAGCGAGAGTGATAAGTGGTGTGTGAATCACTGGTGAGTGTCTGTCTGGCTGTCCCTGTTCCCAGGTGATGAGGCAGGCCTCGCTCCGCTGCTGGCAGCGGCCGCGCGCCTCAGGGACACGGCGGAGCTGTTCCAGTCCGACGAGATGCGCCCGGCCAATGACCCCGAGGAGAGAGCCCCTGTCAGAGTCAGGATGCTCAATGATGTGCTGCAAGGCTTGGAGAAAGGCTTCCTGGTTCATCAGGCTCCTCCAGGACTCTACAGGTACGGTGTTCCACACGTTCTGTGCCTGAGCTGAAATGGTGTTGGCCACTGCTTGGTTTGCAGAACCGTCTCTAAAAAGAAAACCTCAGTGAGTACCCAAAATTAAAGCTACTTTTTTTCTCCTATCACATCCTTTCTGCAGAAAACATTAATTCATTACAATGCAAGGGGTCATTAGAATGCAGCACTGTAGCATTTCTGTCATGACATTGCTGCTAACAAGACGTACAGTGTGATGGCAGCCCAGGCAGCGTGGCAGAAACACGTGTCAGACGGTGCAGGAAGCTTTCAGAAGAAGAAGAAAATATTTTGAAGTCTAACACTGCTTGACAAGCTCCACCTATATTTTATTTAAAACTTGGTACAGTTCATTGAAGATTCAGAATTGTACAAGATACTCCGTAGCATTATTTAACATATTTAATTATATAGCAGAGTTTTTGGATGCATTTCAGCGAGTTAAAGGCAGTACATTTTGGTTAATGAGGAGGCCTGAGTCAGTCACTGTTCATAACATCTTGTCTCTGCTTGGAATTATTCTCTGATATGTATTCAGCTGCACTACCCAGGTTGGTTTTAAGATGTCGTAGTCATCCCATCTTTTACTTTCTGAGAAGTCTGCAGGTCTCTTGTCTCTCACCAGAACCAACTAAAGCAGCAAAACTGTACTTTGATTTCAGCTGATGGGAAAAATTATCCAATGTCCCACACAAGTGAACGTGTAAAGTGGACATCAAACAGACAGGTGGTAGAGGTGGGGAAGGAAGGCAGAAAGCTCCAGCCACAGGAGGGATTCTGACAATTATTAACAATGTGTAAAACAAAGGCTTTTAACAAAAGCAAAGGGGGAAAAAATGCAAGGTAGTTATGGGTAACTCAAAAGTGTCAGTGAATGAAAGCCCTACAGCTGTAATAAAGGAAATAGAATAATTACATTTGGGGAGGGGCTAATTCACTTCCTTCCTGCCGTGAGTGGATTTATAACATAAAGAAATAAGCCAAAATGGGATTAGATAAAGTCTAATATTCCAGGTTTAGCAGTGCTGTCTGTCTTGTCAGAACTGGTACGTCTTGCAACAGAGCCACAAAACTGTTTAATAATAATGTAATATGTATGTGTTGCATTGCAACAGCAACATGCAACATTGTTGAATCTGGCCCAATTCTTTATTTGTAAAAATAAATTATATCAAAACTTAAGATTATAAGGAGAAGGTTTTTGAGGTCTTCTAATATTTCAATTCTTGCCGTGCTTGCATTATTGTTTGTTATTTACCAAAATGTAATTACTAGATATGCAAACATAATGTAACAAATTTTTCACCTGCTCTCCACAGTATTTAGCACAGAGCAAAAGTACTTTCACACTGGCTAAGTAGACACTGTAGAAGTGAAGATGTTGTGCTTGTTGCCCTCCAATTTAATTAAATTTGATACAAGATTTAACAGTACAAGATTTCAAAGTCTAGGAGAAAACATTGGCTTTGACTTTACTCTGAATAATTTCACCTGACATCATCTGGAATATACAACAGTAAAGGACACCTTGTGTATAATCATTCAGATGTTCATTTAAAAGGAGTGCAACCTTTGTATAGTGCCAAGGTGTGTAATTGTTACCTTTAATGGTAAATCTACACAGATAAACAGAATCAAGGACACCCTTAGATTGCTGATGTCCTTTGCTGCCATTTAAAATCTGAAGTACGTTTGCTTAATTAAAAAAATAAAAAGCATCTAGCTAGAAGTCTTGTTTAGATTATTTTTCATTTTTTAGGGATTGAAAGTCCTTCTGTTAGTTGATGAAGTTACGTGAATATGTTTTGTGTTCTGAAGTTATAATTGTGTCCTGAGAACACTAGAAATGCTTGAAAAACCTGATGCACTTTTTTTTTTGGTTTAAAAATTTTAACCTTATTCTTTTTGTCACTTGGTAAAGAAAACAAACAAACAAAAAAATCAGTCTCACAGCCAGGACCTTGTATGCCATGTTTCATCCCAGTCAGAAGATTGATAGGCAAGTTATAAACCCCTGAAATAGTGGTTTATAATGGAAATGCTGGCAGCCCTTTAACTACAGCAGCACAAGCAGTACAGCAATAAATACTGTGCTTCATCTGTAAACAGAAATTTAGGATGCAGTTTGCAGCCTTGACCTTCAGGCTCCAACTGTGTTTAGATCATTAAGATTCCATAAATACTGTAATTTACAGCCTTCTGAAGGAAGAATTTGTGTGCACAGTAAAGGACGTATTCTTCATGAAAAAATGATTGCTTCCTGTATACCCATTTGGACTCATATTCTCAACCTCAATCAAAGCACTTGACAAATTTGCTGAAGTTTTAGGCATCATTTTTAGCCTTGTGTTTGTCCTAATTCACAGCTCTCTGGCTCTATACTATGTTTTCTGTCCTAGAACTTGAATTAAAAAGAAAGGTGGATTTTTTCTTTATTGCAGGAGTGTTACAACCTTCCTTCCTGTGCTTCTCCACTACAGGGGAACTGATACATCTTGTATATATATTTTTTTTTTCTAGTTTGCACACAAATTCCCATAGCTATAGCCTCTCACTGTACATAGGCACTTAAAAAAAAATAAATGCCTCCTTCCACTCAATGTCACAGGGCAATATTTGGGCATAATTGATACCCTATGCATCTACAATGAGAAGTAATATTATTAAAATTAGTAGCAGAATTCAAATTACAGATTTTTTTTAGTAATTGGATTAGGCTATTTGACTAAATTTAAGTAATCATGATTGACATTGTCAGGTTGTTCAGCACAGTAAATGCTGTAGTTTTGATTCTCATCCCTCTTGCCTGAACTTCCTGACATTGAACTGCAAATTTGACAACAGCACATGTTCCCCATGATCTCTGTTTCCAACTGAGCTGGAAATACACAAGTACAGCTTTAATCAGGGTATTTTAGTCTTATCCAGAAATTTAGGTAGAATGAAAAATAATAGGTTGAGGAATATCCTGCTTTGCAAAAGTTACCCTGGGACTTGATTTGGGGTTAGGAGAAAATTGCTGAGCTTTATTGAATCTGAAATATTTCTTTGATTCCCAGAGGTAACCCTGGGTAGATTTTTTATTTCCAGAATAAATGTCTAAGAACAAAATAGGATTGCTGTTGGTATTTTTCATTTATGTCTCTTGGTTTCTCATAGCATAATCATAGCACTGATAATTATTTGGATTTATAATTTGTCATTATTTTAATGGAATAATCAGTAGAAATCCAATTGTTTCTTACCTTTAGCCATTTCTTGCTTTCCAGTCTTGCAGTATATACTTGTGTGTGTTTTCTGATGATTGTATTTTGCTACTAAAGGTACTAATCATAGATTACACAGCAGTGGTATCTACAAGGTTAATGTAAGGCCAGAAGCTTTGTTACTTTAGGCACTGTACAGGGGGGAAAAAAATTTCAAGCATATTGTTCTCTCCATGAGATGATCAGCCTCACCAGAGCCATAAAAAGACTCCATAAATACTGATCATGTCATGCTTTTGCACGCTTTTCCCTCTACAGAAATACCAACCAAAACACTGACAGCAATGTCAGGGATAGCAGCACAGCCTGGATCTTCCTGGTGTTCATTTCATAAATCCCCAGTTCAAATCTTGTGTTTGCCTAGGCTCAGAGAGAGGGTTCTCCCTGTTCCTTGTATATTTTGTTGTACTTCTTGTATTTGCTGATCCATCTCTCAGGTCTGTGTGTGCACTCCTTAGGTGCTCACAGAGAGCCTCTCCCTGTGCTGAAAGGCAGAGCTCTTCAATGCACAAGAATAATGAAAAAAAAATGAGATAGTAAAATAAACTTCATGGAGTATCAGGCACACTCAGTGCAGAGAGATCTCCAGTCTCAGTGAAAGTCTCACATTTCTTCAGGTTCAGGTCTAATTTTCAGATATGATGGGTGCTGTTGATACCAGATGGTATGCAGGATTTCCTAGAATCCCCTGGGATACTCCCCCAAAATTTTCAAACCTGAAAGAGTTACTAAAATTACAGTTTGTGTCTTCAGTACTTAAAATTAAAGCCAAAAAGAGGTGTACAAGGACTCAGGCTGTCATTTCTGCTCCAGTTAGGTGCATTTTTTTCTTAATGGACCCTTGCCTAAGGATCAGTTATGTCCTGACTGATAGTTCTTTTACCAGTTTTATAAAAAAATCAAGGTCAGCTTGTGTAAAATAATTCTTTTACTAGTTTTAACTTACCATGGCAAGTTTATCTTCTCCATTAAGGCTGTATGCATCTGCAACCACTATTTATGGAATTGTTACAGGGGTGATTGTGCTTTGTCTAATAGATGTAATTGAGTGAATTGAGTAGTAAGTAGGTGAAAAGCAAGGATTTTGAAAGCAATCTGTGTCTTCAGCAAAGACCTCCAGCAGTTTTTATTGCTCATTTGTACCAGTTAAACTTCTTCATTTTGCTTCTTTTCGTCATGGATATCCAAGTGTGACATTAGCACTTCATTGGGCTAAAGAATTACAACAAACGGCTGCATTTTAATGCACTGAAGAAAATACTGGCAGTAAGCAAAGGTAAATTGTGCACCCTGAGTTTGACATAGTGAAATGAAAGAACAATCAAAAGGTGGTTTTAGTACCATTCAAAAAAGGCAACTTACATTGCTGCTGAACTCGTGTCACTCGTGTGTGTATTGTACACCAGAATAAATATTTTTCTTTCAGATTGAGATTTGTATGTACATTCCTGACATGTGTATTCAGCGTGTATATTCTACAGGGTTTATTTCTGCTTTGCTGGTAAACTGCAGCAGATTCTCAGGTTTCAAAACACACATGCCCTAAGAGTCTAGTTTCTAGAGATATGTTTAGTAGGAGAATTAAAGACTTTATTATATCTCCATGTGTAAACAAGCTGCTCATTGGATTTACAGAGGACAAGCATTAAAGATGCAAATTCCCTGCTAATCTTAAAGAGTAACGTGGGTAAACATGGAGTGCAATGTCACCTGCAAAATAAAACAAAACCCTAGCCCAGAGTTTCTGCTGAAGACAGGAGTTCTGTCTTCTTGTAAAAACTCTGGAGATTTGTTTTTTCATTTTGAATTTTTTGTTTATGACTTCAAGTAGAAAACATTCCTGTCTCCTTTGAAGTAATATTTGAGATGTTTTTTGACCGACCTGAACCAAATGTGTGGAGTATTTTTATTGTTCTGCTTTGTATTATGTGGAGCAGAGTGATTTGATATGGTGTCAATGATCCTTAGTGGGGGAAATACTGAAATAATTCATCTTTCACTGGCAGCAGTAGATAATGTTCTGTCTCTGTTATCTGCCATGTGCAATTTGTAAATACAATGCTAGAATTATGTTGGGGGAGAAGGAAAGTATTGTGTGCTTGTTGTAGAGCAGTGTATCTCAGATTTTGCCCTTCAGTCAGAATAAATGAATTGTTGTCTTCTGACACAGCAAGGATTTCCTAAATGACTTTTGACCCCCATATTTTGCATCTTTCAAAACTTGCAACTCCTTTTCTTGTATGATTTTTTTTCACGGCTTGTAAATGGAGTTATGAACAGTGGCATTACTTGTTTCACTGTCTAATCCTTCTCTGGTGTTTCTCAGTTCTGCAGTTGCTGTTCAGCTCCCTTCTCTCTGATAAACATTTGTCCAAAGGTATTTTTTTACACCCAAAATGCCTCCCCATTTTCTTCTGCCTAATTCCTTTGAACTTGGCAGTGTTTGAGCAGTGTGACTGTGGTTTTTGCAGTTGTAAGTAAGGAGCAGCACATTTATCCCAGCACACACCAGTAGCATTTTCTAGGCTGATAATGCTCTTACCAATTCCTGCTATGGTTATTATTTTTCTCATCACTGATAACAGTGCTGAATTATGCCCTTTCTTAATCCTGAGGAGATGCAATAAAGTGAGTGATAGTCACACTCAAAACACCTGATCCATCTGAGTGGCAATTGAGATGTTTTTTCCCTTTGGAATCACCGATACATGTAATGGCCACGAATTAATGACTGTATTTGTTGTCTTGTAAATTTTTACTATTTAAAGAGCATTTGCTGCATAAATACTACTGAATTAGCCATCTGCAGAGCTGTAATTATGGCAGACTTTAAAGCTTATTTAAACAGGGAACATGAAAATCTTTTCATTACACCTGCAAAAGCAGAAAACTTCTGTAATCACAGATTATGTCATTGCTTGAGAACAGATTTCTCACTTCCCTGATAGGAAGGGAAACCTGGTTTTACATCTATTAATTTATTTTTCCTCTATGTACTTCTCATGAATTTTCTTCCAACTTTTTAATCAAGTTGATTTGTATACTTGCAGAATTCTCTCTGTACAGTACATCAGACCCATTATGTTTGTGATCCCGTAAATATTATTATATTGTAATTTTACTCAGCATTAGTTGTCCTGAAGACAAGAATGTGTCCAGGAAATAATATTCCTCATGCTTCCCACTAATGTGCACGGTCTTGGCCTTGCAAAAGAAAAAAAACCAAAAGTTGGCTTTTTTTCTGGTCAAATGACATTTATTTTAATCTGTGTCCTTACTGGATGTTTTAGCCCATTTCACAGCAGTTGTTGTGCTGACTGTAAAAGCCCTGTCACAGCTGTTGTGTGAGCTCAGTGCAGAGCTCTCATGCCAACCTCCAGCAAGTCTTGTGGTTAGGATGCAGCTCCACTCCGTGTCCCTTGCTGGCACATTTTGCTTGGTGTGCACTTATGGTGCTAAATAGGGCAAAAATATTTAGTTCCAGAAAAAAAAAATCCACTGTGATCTCAGAAAGCGATGCAAAGTATTAGATTCTGATTCATTTATTAAATGTGACAGAAACTTCATATTTTATACATTATTTTATCTTTATTATAGACAGTAGGACTGGTAATATTTTTTAGAAATATATGAATCCACATTTTTGATCATGACAGATAAGAATCACTCATGTGTGGTTGAACACTTCTTGAATATAGCAGAAAAATAAATGGAATTCATTGGGATAATAGTTAATATGCAATGTTCCCCCACTAACATATTACCCAGGCAGTAGAGCTTAGAAATGTGTTGATGAGATCATTAACAGGAAAATTACCTTAACTGGGACTTAAAAGTAGTGTTAATTTTGTGTGTGTACCTGCCACTGAAGGTAATAATGACCTAACTTTAGCCATTTCTTTAAAGATGTATTATGCATTGTGACATAATCTTTTATCCCTCATTGACTCTTATCGTAATGACCTGTGGTAATGGTCTCATGTGACATGGCACGGAGTTATTTAGGGTGATAAACCCAGTCAGGATCAGGACTGGAGATCAAGGTCAAGCCAGTTTCCTGCATTAGGCACTGGACACTGCCTGCTGCTTTGTTTAGGAATGGGATTCCTCCTTAGGAAGAGGATGTTTTACATGATTTCTAAATAAAAAGCCCTACGAAGCCATCAGAGCATCAGCTGTGAGCCATTTGGAAATAATTTTATTAATTCACTTCCCTCAAGTTCTTCAAAATAGTAGCACATCTGCTTTGAATTCAAGTGTTTCAGACTGAGACATCCTTAAAAGACAGATAGTTTCCTCCAAATTATTCACACAAGCATATGTTTCTTTCACTTAAAAAGCAAGTGTAGCATAAATCATTCAGAGAACAACATGCTTACATTTGTAACCAACAGCTACATTATTTGAAATTTAACAAAGAATATTTCATACCAGTTGCTGCCAGCAAATAACATTTTAAAATACGGTTATATCAGTTTTGTTCAATGCATCATCACTCTTTTAAGTATAAATGTAAGTCCTTGTTCTGAGGAACCACAGAAAAACTACTGGTGGATTTTCAAGGAATTTTACATCTCCATGGGGTATACATCATTCTCTCATCATGCATACAGGGTTTGGAAGCTCTGTGGAAAAGACTCTGACAGTGGCTTCTGTGGCTTCTTCAGGAATTTCTGCATGAAGTTGCTTAATTAATTTCTGTAAAACCGTAGAGAAAAAATGCCTAATTAGAGGACTGCTCTTTAGTACTGGTAAATAGTGACTTGCATCTTCTGAAGAGCAAATGTATCCTATTTTTATTTTTTTATTTCTCTTCTGCAAAGTCATTCTGTACTGTTGGAGCTGTAGATTGGATTCGTCCTCAATACTGATCTTGTTTACTCCAAAGCAAGAAAGAAATCAACTCCTAAACTCAGCAAATTTTCACCAGGAAAAAAAAAAACAAAAACCTATGAGTGCATGGTAATGTTGATGTTCAGCACTGGCAAAAAGATATTTCATTGCAGCCTGATTTTACTCAAACTCAGTCTTTAAGCTAGGCAGGCTTTTTAGCTCCATTATTCTTATTTGAGGCTATTCCAGAACATCAGTCCTCTTATGATCTGCTACTTGCCTCAAGTTGCCAGCTTCCATTTTTTCATGGTTATTATATATTATACTAGACACTCTTTGATATCAGAAGTCACAAAAATTAGGAAGTGATGTAATTACTGTTGATTTAACAAAAGTGACAGAGTTTGGCTACAGGTTGTCATAGATTCAGTATTTCGTTTTTTTCTCAGCCATTGCAGAACACTGGCCTGTTATCAGAAAATCAAACTCAGCATTGTTAACTTTACTTTATGTCAATCTTCTCTGTTGGCAGAAAATATTAGGCAATCAAAAGAATTCTTTCCTTGTGCATCTTTCAGAACAGAAACGAAAGTGAATATTTTCTGTGAATGTTGAGTTTTGGTCATAAAAAGTCCTCAAGCAATCTTTCTTGGCTTCAATTCTTTGATAGACTTCTTTCTCATTAGGATTCTGAATGCTCCTATATGTGCTTTGGAATCTGGTCCTGGTGCACTCACAAAGATTTAAAGTTGTCAAGGTGCATCGAGCTGAAACTTAGGCTGGAGTTAGGGTTAGGTTAGGCTTTAATGATCCTTCAGTGAGAGATTGCTGTCTTTCAGGACAGTGCATCCCTTACCTTCAAAAAGGACTGTAATCAAAGAGAAGTGTAGGGAAATAAAAGATAATGTGTCTTGTAACTCAGTGCTCTTCCAGTTTGGCTTCTCTTTCTCCCTTTGTTTATTTGGCAGGCAGTCAAGCCAAGTGTCAAGACACTTCACAGAGCTGCCAAAATCAGGATTAAATTTTTAAAGAAGCCCTATTTAAAACTGACCTCTCAGAAATATACTCAAACCTGGAATAATTACCTCCTTATGGTCCCGCGTCCCAACAGGATTCTGTCCATGCACACTTACCACAACCTCCATTTGCTATAATTGACTCAATTAGAGGTGTCCTAATGCCTGTCTTTTATGCAAGAAAAATTTGAGTTTAGCAGGAAGAGAGTTTATCTGGTTTACCACTGTCACATAGAGATGCCTTTGAAATGCCTTTCACTTGGTTCGTTTATTTGGGTTTGATATCTCAATTATCAGCTTATCAACTGCTGATAACATGCAAATACATCCCTTTCAGGCAGACACTCACCTCTGAGTGTACATGATTTTAAATCTGTCACCTTCTGGAATGTGTACTGGTAGAACCACTTGCAGCCTGGAGCTGACGGCTCCTTAAAAAAGGAGAGATGTGTAGGAAACAAAAGTCAGGAACAGCACATTACAAACAGGGGATCCTTGAAGATGCAGTGCTGGGTTTGTGGGGACTTAGGGCAGTGTGGGAATGGTGACATTTACAGCTGAGTTGCCCTGAGTGCTTGGGTGGCACATCCCCAGTTTCCCTGGCTCTGTGTGTGTTGTTCCATCCCAGAGCTGGAGACTTCCAGCGTTCAGTCCAGCAGGGAACAGGCATTGTTGGAAAACAAAACAAACAAAAAAAGGGTTCCTCTGGATCAGCTCTAATGACATGTAATGGCACTTCACCAGGGCATATATTTCCTCCTGATAAAAGCTAATCTTTCATGGCCAGCAGCTATCATTTTATAATTATAAACCTTCTGCCACAATGTAGCTGTGAAATAAAATAGGTAAGATAACAAAACTGCATGTGGGTGTCAAAAAGGTTTAAAAAATAAGAGAAGAAAGGAGAAGAACCATTGGAGATCAAAGGATAAGGATCCCAGAGGAAGAAAGGAAACTTTCTGCATGTTCACTGCAAAATTTTCTGAGGTGCAAACTTGTGTAACTAAACCAGTATAAATCCTCTTGTGCTGTTTCCTGAGAAGCTTTTGTGATACTTTTACATTCTACAGTGAATAACCACTGTATGGAATTGGAAGTCCTGACATGTAAATATTGTTATTAGAATGCATTTACTTATTTAGCAAAGTAATCGTATTTTATGTCTTACAAACATGAATGAAAACAGACTCCTAAATGTAAGAAAAGTGCATTCAAAATTGAACAGTATCAGGAGAAAGGGGAATTCAGAGAATCCTTGTTCTGCTGTGCCCTTTTTTTTTTTTTCCCCTTGGGGAGTACAAGAAAAAACAATTCAGGGAATTATAAAATTGAGTTTGTGAGGATGCTGCATAGCACATTATGTTATAACTGGAATAGACAAAGGCTGCCCTCAGCATTTATCTCTAAACAATTTTACTGTGATTCCGCAGAGAAAGCCTGCACTCATTTTCATGTGGGACAGTAGACTTACCATCATGTCCTAATGATTTAATAATTACTTATCAAAATCTCAAATGTGGGCTGTTAGATAGGAGTCTGTTTGTAAGTGCCTGAATAATTCATCTTGTGTTGTACATTACCTACAGACAAAATTTTCTTGCAGGCTGAAAAATCATTTTTCGTGACAAGAATAATGAGGTAATCTTGTTTCATCTTGTACTGTCCAGTTGCTCCAATATTGAAGTTGTGTTAAAGTCAATATATTTCTAGTGTGATCTGTCATTCAAGAAAATGTCAACTTCCTTCTGGTCTGGTGGGTGTGACAGTACCTCCTTATTTGTGGTTATGTAGAACAAGGTTTAATGGCATTATTTTGATCATTTTGTGTTCCCAGACCTGCCAAGGACTTATAAAAGTTAGAGAGGAGGCTCTGTTTATGGTTTCTTTACTTTGCTAAGGCTGTTTGTTTTGTTTGTAGCCCTTTTATCTCTTTCAGTGGTATTGCCTGAAGTTATTAATTAGGTTTCCTACCTCAGTGTTACACTTTTCAGGTCACTGGGATGTGTCATAGAAACAAGCCCATTAGGATGAATGATGTCTGCTGTAATTTCATCAGTGTCATCAATAATGTGTGGCAGCTTTCTGTTTAGGAGTCTTTTTGTTTTGTGGGGCTCAGGCTGACTGTGTGAATTATATGTATAAGATGAAATAGTTAAAGATGAAGGTAGATACTTAAGCAATTAGGCCGGAGGCTGGAATTGTTGTTTTAAGGGTGTAGGCTACAAAACCAATTTGTGTTGAGGAATGTTTAAGTAATTGAATTTCACAGTGTAAATTAAAGTCTCTTGCTATCATTCTGCATGTTGTGGGCACATGGTGATACCTTGTGTCAATGAAATGGCTGAGGTTTATTTTTCAGTCCCTGTGTAATCTTTAATGAAAACACTTTTTTGACTTGTAAAGGCTTGGAAGTAATAAACTGAACTGACCATTTTTTTTCATTTGATGAAGCTTCAACAGAGATAAGAAGTAAACTTGTATAAATTGACTCTCATGAACATGCATAAGGAGAGAAATTATTTTATTCAATAAAGGGGTGGCATGGCTTGCCAAGCAATGATAAGTAATTGGAAAATACAAGATCCAGTGAGAACTCCTAGCAGAAAATTTGAAAAAAGCCAGGTGCTGTATTATGTTACTTATTATTATTTGCATACATAAAAATATTAATGAGGTTCTGTCATACTGTGTAATCGGCTATTCTGAAGTCATGTTATTATTTCAGAAGTTAAGATGTTACATTAAAATTAAGACAGTAGACTGCTTGTCTCATTCATCAAACAACTGAGCTCTCATCAGACACTAATTTGCCCTGCATTCAGGTGAGGTGGACTAGCAATACTTGTTTTCACTTGGATCACATGATTGTGTATTTCCTGTGGAATCAGCAGTGATTCCAAAACCACAGCAGTAGATTTGAGCTGTATTAACACCCTTATTAGGATCAGGGCAAACTATCTTTTTTTAGCTTGTGTGCCTTGTTTAGAGCATGTTTGATGATGGGACATGAGTGGGGAATGTTCCTATTCACCACCAACACTGTCTCAGCAGTTCCCCAGTGTTCCAATGTTCAGACTATCCTTCCTTAGAGTTGTTTCTGTCAGTCTGAGTCAGTGTTGCTCTGCTGGTGGTTGCTGTCTTAGGATGTTTTCACAAGTTGTCCTAAAGGGATAGAGGGATCCTGACACAGATCAGGGTGCCAGTGTTGTAGGCACTGGGAGTAGAATTCCAGCTCGGTCAAACCCTCCCAGCCACCAGCAACCAGATCTCTCCTGAGGGGAGAAAGAAATGTGATTATTTCTAGCACTGTCCTTGCTGTTGGAGGTGTTTGAGGGGCTGTGAGCAGGCTTCTTTCTCCCTGTGAACTACAGGAACTATAGAGGAGAGTTCTTCAAAAGTCTGGTTCTGCTTGCACTGATCTCAGCAGGAGTCCCTGAACTAAGGCAGCAAAATCAATCCCTGCTTTGAAAAATGCAGTATTTCCCGTAGCACAGCCTATCCTTAAAAACCAACCAACCAAGAATTTATCTGGCTCTCAGCACACACAATTTTCATTTACTGTATCACAGAGACTGCTTTGGGACAGTCCACGAGGTAACTCGAGTCACCTTTGAGTATGAGGTGCAGCATAGTTAGGGGACAGGGGTTTGTCCTGTGGCTGCTGCAGTGCAAGCTGAGGAAGTTATTGCCACATCTGCCTGTTCCTGCCCTCCTGATGGGGCTTTCTGAGCTGTTCTTGCTCATACTCCTAACCTCTTTCTGTCTAAATGGTCTTTGTCAGTGGTGACCTATTGTTTAAACTGTCTTTCTGCTGCAGTGTTGGATTCAAACCCTTTCCCTCCTCTGTTTAGATCTCCAGTGCATTGCATTGCAGACCCCTTGGACTGTCTGGATCTATTGCTGTCAGGGGATGAAAAACTCATCATTCCTTCTGCACACTGCTGGGTTTGGATGTATACCCAATACTGGGGGGAAAAACGTAGACTGAAAAATTGGTTTATGAGGACAGGAGTTATTTCATATCTCTGGGAAAAAAATGGCCTCTCATTCAAAACATTTTTTAATGCTGAAAAACTTGGCAAAAGATTGTGGGTGTTCTGTGGTGTCATTTACTGGGCTACTTTGTTCCTTTCCCCCAGGCAGAGTTGCAGTTTGGTGATCCATAGAATGATAAGGTGCATTTCTGTGTTCATCTGTCTTCTGTAAATAAACTTGGCAGTTTTATTACTAATTTGGAGCTGCCATTTGGCCTGTTCTGTCGTGCCATTAGGTTACTAACAAAGTGTGTGAGTTGTCCTGTTTCTTGCTGGGTTCTCCATGAGCCTGCCCTGAACACCTGTACTGTGTTTAAGGATAAGGTCCTGCACCAAATCACTGTAGCCTTCCTGCTTCAAATTTCATTCACTTCTGTTTGCAATCAAAGGAGCTCCTGGGTGGAGATTTATGATATTTATGTGCTCTTCTAATTAGTATAATGATTACACCTGTTTTTGGATAACATTTATAGCCTGCTTCAAAGAGTCCCATTAAAATCAGTGACTAGCTTTGAATTTTGAGCCTTCCACACCTCATACAGGTAACATTTCCAAGGGATCACACAATACTCTTGCATCTGTTTTTCTACAAACCATTAAAATTTCTTGCAGGTACTACTGGAAAACACAGATTTTGTTTCACAAGGGTTTAGCTGTGTGTGCTGTTTCTTTCCTCTAGTATGGGACATTAAAGATGCGTTACTCTTGTTCTGAAATCACAAAGGATTATTGATGAAATAAAGTCTCTGCTGAGGGCAAGGAGAGTTTTACCATTGGCTTCAGTGCAGCTGGAATTTCATCTCTGAAGTGTGAAATAAATAACGTGAGCAGATAAGAAAAACGAAAACAAAACCAAACCTGTGCTGAGGGTTCACAGCAATAACCAAACTCTTTTTAGAGGGCAGTAAATGGAATTCATCTGAGACACAAAATCGTTCATAAGAGGTGTGATAGGTCTAGGCTCATGCTTTTGAATAAAATCTTGAATGGTCAAAGAGGAATGTGAGATTTCTTTGATGGATTTAGTAACTGTTCCAGTGTAAGTACACATAGTTCAGTGAATAGATTCAGTTTATAGAGGCATAATAAATATGCATTTGTCTCTCAATCTGCCAGGGGTCAGCTTTAGTGTGCATAATATGTATCATCTGTAAGCTGTGGCTGATACTTGCAGGGTTTCTTGATGGCATCTGATGGATTGTTTTTGAGTAAAAATTTTACCATTCTCTCCATCGTTCTCTTTCAGAAATATTCTTTACAGACTGGATGACAGGACCAGCCAGTTTTCAGTACTGCTGGAGGCACTGGAGCACTGCAAACTACATCAGTCAAATGAGACCGTTCAAGCAGCCTTGTCAGAGGTGCTGAACAGCATCAATTCAGCTCAGGTTTACTTCAAAGCAGGACTTGATGTGTTTGAGACTACCTTAGCTGGAAAGAAATGAGAGGATTCTCTGCATTCTAAGACACTTGTTTACAACTCACTAAACAAAAGTTTGACTTGGACCAGAATTGCTCTGAGGATCAAACCTTGCTCAGCCTTTCCTTCAGCTGGCGCTTAAAGGTACTGCAGCACGTGGTTTATGAAATGTAAAACAGTATTTTGCACTGTTCACAATATATCTCAAATGTCTGTTGCTGAATGTGTAAAACCTAAAGAGAGGAAATAACACTTCAGAGATGATTTTTGGAAGGGCATCTGCTGTATTTTTGTATGTAAAGTATGTTTTTATGGCTAAGAGCTCAATCTTGCGAAGTACCAAGCACGTCCTGCGACGTGCTGAAGCCCTGGTTCTGTGACACCCCAGATGTGCACCCAGGGGACATTTCCTCTGTCAGAAAAATCTGGCTCAAGTTTCTTAATGTTTTCAGGAAGCTCATCTTCTTCCTTACTCCATTCAGAGTAAGCAGTTGAAGGATGTGGTGTTTCCATGAGTATCCAGCACCGGAGTGGAAATGCACAGAACACCTTTACTCCTGTGGAACAATAAATACCTCAGTTCTGAGAATACAGATAAACTTTGATTCTTCCATTTCTGTATGAAAATAAAGAGTTGTTTTCTCTAATGTTTCTTGGAGAGGAAATTTTTGTGATCATTTCCAATTATTTGAAAAGTGTGAATCAGTAATTACACTTGCACAAAAATGCTTTGAATGTTTATGCTCAGTGAAAGAACTGCCTAGTCTTTATAAGGCTACAGGCCTTAAAAATTTTCACCAAACATTCCCAAAACATCCCACTTCAAGGTCTCTAAATTTCCAGAGAGTTGTTCATAGAAGCAAGACCTCCAAGACCTGGGAAAGCTTTTGGGATTCCATCACTCTTTGCCACACCACCTGCTATTCCAGGCTGGATCATTCCATCACGCCTGGCATGTAGGACCTGGATTGTTGTCAAAAAAGCAGAAGGAAAACATACATTTATTCCCTGTATGAACCAGAAATTCACGTGTGGAGGCACAAGCTGGTGAAACATGTTGCAGAGCTAAAATGCACATCTGTTTTTCCATTGGTAGAAGGCTCTAATAACACCATTGCCTCTTGGCCAAAGTAATCTGTGAGAGAAAGGATCAAGAGGTTCACTGTCCTCTGAGGGAGGACACATTTGAGAACTGCAGGTCTTAATAATATAAAGAGTTGAAATTGTTAAGCCCTGTTTGGTTTTTACAGTCTCAAATGATTCTAGGTTTGGAGCTTAAATAATTAATTTTAAATAGATACCTTAAAATTTAAATATAATTTATTTGATGGAAATGTTAAATGTATTGTTACTCAGTTTGCCATGTAAACATTACGGGAACATTTCAGGTTGCAATAAAAATGGGAAAAGTGTCTGTACTAATGTTTAAAAATTGCCTTCAGGAAAATTTCTGAGTGCACAATTTGGTGAAAACTTTTTAAAGTTCACATAACAAGAAATGAGCTGTTTGCAGATCTGCGTTTCTGTTTCCAAAGTCCTTAGCAAAGGGATCTGTCCAAGCACTGGCCCAGGACTGGGTACACACAGCTGTGCTGTTGCTGCATGTCTTTACAAGTTACGATTGAATGGTGGGCAAAAGCCCCCCAGGCCTGACCAGAGGCAGAGCTGTGCTGTGTTACAGCAGCCTCTGCAGTGGGAATTTGTTCAGCACCACTCAGTGGGACTGCAGGGACTCAGACATCATTATCTCCCAGCTTTCTGTAGCATCTGATCAGCAAAAGTTGATGATGATTCTTTTGCTAATGCTGGCATAAGTTTTGTTTAGTGCAGAGAGAATTTGACTTCTGGAGAGTGACATTTTTTATGATGTAGGTTCACCCCCTGTTTGCATAGTTTTTATTATTGTAAGATTTAAGTGGTTGGAATATCCACATTTGAATGGTGTGTTTATTTTGGGGACAGGGGGATGCTACACTTGAATTGTGTCTGTGACAGGGACCACTCCTCTAACAGTTCATTGAGTGACATAATTTCTTTAGAGTGCTGCCTCACTGTGGAGCTTTGGATAGTATTAAATAATAAAGGGTCAGGTACCACTAGGAGACCAAAAGAGAGATTAACACCTCGGCTAACTCTACCAGATGAATATAATAACAGCTCCCTCATCCTTAGAACGTTCCACCAAACCCACCTCTAATGCAACCAAAGTGTACTCAGCAAAATCAGTGAAATCTGGCGGGAGCAGCATCCCCCATGGATGATTTCTCAACCCTGTAATTCCAAAATAAAATATTTATCTTGTTTTCTCACAGATGTCCTTCTGTAACCACTTCAAAAATAGCAGACTCCAAAGTACTCCACTAGAAAAGCACTGCTGTTGTAAATGTCTGTCTGTTCTAGAGACAATCAGATGTTCTTGTTGGTGAGATGAATCAGATGAAGGTAGGCTTTTATTTGAATGTTCAGGTCTTACATATAAGTGAGTGCTCAGTGATAATATTTGTACCATTATAGCTTTGGAAAAAAAGCACTTTTGAGCCGTGTCCTTCCATTGATTTTTAAATCCTACCTATTGACTTCAAGGAATTTATAGCAAGTTAAGGTCCTAAGCACTCAGTGTGTGTCCAACATGGAGTTTTTGCCCAACCAGCTGTGGAACATCAGCTAAAGGAAGGTGTTAGTAAATCACAGCAGCTTACCCAGACTGACTTCATTCCTGTGTTGTACTGGAATGAACAGAGTGCCCTTAAAGGCACGAGTATGTTTGCAAATTGCCTGAATGATACTAAAAATGTGTTAGCTTTTCAGAAGCACCCATTGCCAGACACAGTATAACAAATGCATTGATTGCTATTTAATCTAGAGTCATGCTCACAGTGACCAGAAAATCCCTGCAGCCTGCAATATTTGTATGTTGAGACAGTTGATAATAAAAAGCCAATAAGGTTTTATTAGTATGTATTTTAAAGAGTCCATAAAAAAGCTAAAGTACAATCAAGTCAGATGAATAGAAAGTACATGGGAGCTGGATTTTGAGTACTAACCTTAAAAAAGGCAGTGAATTGTTTTTATCATCCAAGAAAAATAGTACCTGTGAAAATATGCAAACACACAAATGCCTTATGCATCCAAAAGGTTGTGCAAACATTAATTTACTTGCAGTGATATGATACATCTACATAAACACAGATGTAAATAATTACATGAGAAAAATAGCAAACACTGCACTGCCTCACTTGCCTTTTAGGAAAGTAATTCAGTTCAGAGATGTGAAAGGAGGCATTGCAGCTGACCTCAGTTCTTGCAACAGTAGGTGGGGAAAGGTTAAATCTCAGGTTTTACAGAAGGAACCACTGGAGGTTATTTATTCCAACCTTGCTGCTCAAGCAGGGCCAGCTAAAAACAGCCTCCCAGGAGGGGCTGTGTTCAGGCTATTGCTGAACACCTTCCAGGGATGGAGATTCCTCAACCTCTCTGGGCAATCTGTGCCAGTGCATGGTCACCCTCACAGGGAAAGTGTTTAATTCTTCCGTGGAAACAGTTCCTCCAAATTTCTCCCTCTGTTTCTGAGTTATTAAATTATTGTAATTGAAAACATTCAAAAGGTAACCATCATTTCATTCAGCAAAAACTCTCAGACACCATCTCTAGGATTTCACAGGTATAATGTGTTGGAAAGTTTGTATGAGATTTGTCCTTCAAGACATAAAGATTTTATAGGTCATAGAAACTAATGTCCTTACCTTTTGAGGTCTTTTGTACAGTCCCTGGTCCCCAGTCATGGGATTTCTCTATACTTTAGGAGGCTGATGGAGAACAAAAGATGCATTAGAAAATGCAGGGAGGGAAATAACCCATCAGCACGTGTGTAGCTATAAATGCATCGACTTTTTACCAAGTTTTTTTAAGTTTACCCAAACTTTGGGAGCTCACTGTGGCTTGAGTGGAAAGGCAGGCAAGATAATTGTATGGCTCACTCTGGCTTTAAAAGCCATGAGATGCTCTAAAAACGTCTGGTCTGTGCTCTCCAAGGAGCAGCTCAGATCTCCCTGGCAGGCCCTGCTGTCTGTGTCTCTCAGGGCTGGGCACCTCTGTGTCCCTGTCTCAGCAAACAAATCCAGTGTGGGAGATGTTCTTTCCCTTTGCCACTCTGTAACATTTTAGCAGCATCATGCCAGTCCCAGAAAAGTGAGGGACAGGAAACAAAGCTCATTTCAAGGTGCTTGGAAAACAGCCTTGTGCAGCACTATCAGTGTTCAAAACAAAGTAAGGTGTAGTCTTTTGGAGCTCTGAATCTACGAAATTTGAGATAGGGTCTCCAGCAGCACAAGTAAATGTCTCAAATATAGAATGCAAACATATTTGTGGTCTATTACATGTTATAATAATGATCAAAATTACTTGGATACCAATGCAGTGATAGTTTTGGGTGGCTTTAACTATCTGGTTGTTTTTTCTCCCTCTGACTCCAATCCTCTGCATTCACCCTCTCTCACATCTTTTTGCAATGTGATGATTTTTCCCATCCTCACCACCTTTTCCTCAGCCATTCCCACTGGGTTTCTGTCTCCATTCTACTTCCTTATCACTTCTTAAGCTCCCCTTTAATTTGCCAACCACCAAGTTAATCCCCCTCTTTTTCTCTTTCTGATCTCAGTTATGCCTTTTGTCCCCCATTCAGTTCTCAGCTCACCTCCCTCCAGTTTAAATTATTATTCCTGGTACAGCTGACCATAATAAAGAGCTCAAAGTGGTGGAAAAGTCCTGCTCAGATCCAGATGGATAAAGTGTAAGGAGACATCATCTGTTAAATTCAAAGTACTCACTTCTGAGTCCATGCAAGCAGCAGGTTTTCAGTTATAGCTTGGTTGAATGGAAACAGATTTTTTTTCCTGTCTTCTTTCTCTCTAATGTCTGGACCAGGAAATTCCCTCAAAAGTAGCAGTGTAGAAAGGTGATCATCTTGAAAGTTTTGAAATAAACTTTTGAAATTTATTTGAATCCAGTTCTGAAGCTGAATGAACAAGAAATTGTAGACAAAGAATCAGAATTGGTGCTCCCTGTCTACAGAATACAACAGGCAGTATCTGAGCATGGAATTTCTCTTTCCTTGCAGGAAATTCCTTGCAGCAGTCTCTACATGTTGGCTACATACCAAACTTGTGTGTGTAATTATGCTGTCCTACTGTGTTGTACATTATTAAGGATGACAGGGACTAAAGCCACATGCACAAACCTGTGCTTGAACATGCACATTTGAGCCTAAGAAGTGCCTAAGAATAATGAATGCTCATCCAGGGAGCAAAGGCTTTAAAAATATCTCAATTAGACTGCATGTTTACTAAAGCTATGGTGCTGTTAAGCCTTTGGTTTTTTCCTAATTATAATCCCACTGTTGCTGGTTATTTCTACTATCGCTCATCCACACTTGTCATAACTGGAGAAAATGTTCACCTGCATGGATTTGCAAAAATGAAAATGATGCTCCTCAGTCTTACTGAACTTACTGGGCTGTTTTTTTCAACAGGGTTGACTTAACCATGGTTATTTACCAGAGTACTATTCCACAGAAGCAAGGTCAGCAGAATTTGGCCATTACTCATGAAATTTCCCAAAAAAATTGGGATCAGAAGATCAATTATTTCTGTTTCATCTATTTTTGTTAATCTCTCAACGTAGATTATTACAAGCAAGATTGTATTTATTTTTTTTTTTAATTGGGAGGAGTCTCTTGGTCAATGTTAAGTAAGCCCACAGGGCAGAATATGAATGTGTATGTACAAGTGATATAATCTAGAATTAACTTTAAACCTATTACGAATGCTGGATTAATGCAGGCATACTTTTATAAACTTCACAGGTTGGAATTAATACAAGGGCTTAATTTAAGAAATTTAATCAGAATAAAGGCGTGGAACAGTAGTTTTGCTGTGGAAATGTAGTATATGCTTCCTCATCTGCCTAATCCATTTGGTTAAAAAAAAATAGGGTTTTATTTAAGCTGCTTCTCTCTGATTCGTTTTCCAGCAAGCCTTTGAAAATGAAGTCTTGGTCTTTATTATTCTTTTAAATGTGTTCTGCCTTTAATGTTTATGGAATACTTCTCAAGTGTTCAGTGTGACACCACCTTGTCTGATCACTCTTGGATTATTTGATAGGATTGAGTGGAATTTCAAAGCTTTAGAAGGAGGTCCTTTACTGACTGTTACTATATATTATATGATATTATATACTAGAGTGGCTGCCTTTACCCTTCAGTGCTGTGGGTGTGCAATGTGATGCTTTGAGGCACTAAATTTTGGAGAATTTTTATTTTGTCGGTCGTTTTGCAGAGACCAGTTAATTTTCTCCCGTTTGGGGCTGTAGTCCCCTGACCATGCTGGTGACAGAGCAGGGCAGTGCCAAGTGCTCTTAGCCCAGGTACATGCCACGTTGAGGGTTTGTCTGAGCTCCCAGTGCATTTCCAGGTTTTAATTAGTAAATTGTAGCTCCACTTTGCTTTTGTGTATCCTGATACCAGTGTGAGTGACCCCAAGGAGAGGTGGATGGGTCTGACTTTTGGGGGAAATTGCTACAGAAACTGCTGATGCCCTATCCCTAAAAAAAGTAAATTAAATACTTGGCAAGGGCTTCCCAAACATTTGCTGTTTTCAGCCTGTACACTGAGGATTCTGAAATAGTTTTGGATTTTTTTCATGCAGTCTCATTTCATGTTCTCAGCAGCTGAAACACCTTGTAGTGTATGAATCCACTAGAGGGGAAATAAGGAGATCCTTAATATTTTATACTTAGAGCAAATAAGATGAACACAAATTCCCTGTGTTTTCCATTTGCAGTTTGCATGAGGTAATATGCAACATACTCTTATCACACATTCTGTGATTTGTTATTCTGAGACAAATAGAAAATGAATGTGATTCCCTGTCCAGAGGAACTATATCGAATTCAGGAAATGTTTCACATCCAAGCATCTTAACTGCTTGCATACAGTGTGAGCAAGCACAAGTTAAGGTACTTGAAACAGATACTTTGGGGGGTTTTAACAAGGTGTGGAAACCAATATCCTTCTGTGTAAGGGCGGATTTTTAATTGGGAAGAAGTAAAAACTGCATTCATACCCAGGTGTGTGTGAATGTATCGTGTGTCCTCATTGCTGTACCTGTGGGACTCATGTTCAAGTGCTGCTATCAGTGTCCATGCTGGTCTCAGTACAAACTGAGTATTTTGTTAGGCAGTAGCACCTTGCAGAGTTTACCTACTCAGATGGAATATGCAAGTATTTCTGCTTTTTGTATGCAAAAGAGCAGCTGTCAAGTTATGTTACCTTTATCAAGCTTTGACACAATTTGAGATGCCTGAGTGATGACTCTGTCATTCCATCCACTTCTTCATTTTCAAGTCATAAAATCACGTTGCCAAAAATGGTAGCTAGTCAATGCAGAATATTAAGTAACTACTCTTTTTTGTTGTTTTTTTTTACCATGAAATAATATAAACTTGATGCAAACCTATAAATATCATGTTATGTGGAAATGTGCAATGAAAGGTTGATTTTTATAACACTTTATAGAATGTTGAGTCTGAATAAAACAGCTTATTTGCAAAATTAGTTTACTTTGTATCAATTCGTATTTTTTATAGCATAATGCAATAAAAAGGGAACATTGGCCATTAATGTAAGTAGATTCTATATGCTTTGATTAAGAAGCACATTTTATTTGTTTGTGCTCTGAATATGATTTTTGGAGTTTGTGAGACTGTTTGTACAGAAGTCACCGTGGGCTGGAATTCAATAAGAGGCATTTTGTGAGAGCAGAATGAGTTAGACAATTTTTTTTTCCCCATAGTTACATTGTTGCCAGAAATTAAACTGGAATATGAAGAGGTGTATAATGTACATTGCACTGAATGGCTTGGAATTACATTAATTTGCTTTTTTGTTTGCTTTCCTTTCTTATTTATGATTGGTTCTGCCAGTAAGCTGAAGCATATGCCTCTCAAGCTGCTGATTCAGTAATGGAGATCCCAGGGCATTAAAGCATAATGGGAAGAAGAAAAAAGGCAAGGAAGGAAAAAAATAGCTAGGCAGAACCTCAGAAGCTGGGATGGGATAATTTACTGACAGGTAAATTTTGAACTATCCACATTTTTAGGTGCTGGTATGTAGAAAGGCCAGATATTCAGGTAATTTGTCTTCCAGGAGGGAAAAAATTGTCCTTGTATTTTTTTGAGAACATAGATTTTGAAAACTAGTCAGAGACTTTGGGTCAAATGCCCAATATTCAGGGTGAGACTCCTAAAATATGTAAAAGAAAGCTACTGAACAGCCTCATTGTTATCTGAAGAAAGAAACCAGTCCATTCTGAAAATCTTGATTATAGGTAGCATTCAGATTATATGAAATTGAGATGATCAGGCTTTTTCCTGTAGTTCAGAGGTCTAGAGATTAAAAAGTGGGGTTTAGCTCATGAAAATATGAATTCCATTTTTTTGCTTATATTATATGAGAACTTGGAAGCTTTTGTGTGCTTACAATGAACTTGAGAGGTGTAATGAAATCGTGCCATTATAAAAGAGTGTGCATTTCCAAATTTTATTTCCAATTTGTGTAGGGTTTTGGTTTTGAAATTGCTTTCCTGTTCACCATATTGAAAGGAAAAATAAAAGGAATAGCTTGTTAATATGGCTAGATAGTTAACCTCATTTGATAAATTAACTCCCTATAAAATGCAGCTCTGACTGGAATATCTCATGTAATGTTAAAAACTAATTTGTGAAAAATATTCCTTCAGGATATGTTTCCTTTAAGCAATGTAGACCTGTGCCATGAAAATAAAAGCCCCCTGTATATCAACAGTTTGAGGTAAATCCCTGATATTCAATTCCTGCTGATATATCTGTGGTAGTCAATACTAATGAGAAATGCCATTGAAACAAAATGTTTTTTGCCTTCCTCTCAGGCTCTGATTAAGAGATGGGACCATTATCCTCTCACCAAGGACTTATCTGAGCAGGAATTTTTTAAAAAAAAATATTTCACACCTAAGCATTCCAAGTAGTCAGGCTTAGTATAGAACAGAGGATTTCCCAAGAGAATGGAGCTATATATATCCAATTTTTTTCACTGATTTCTTTAACCGTGAGATTGCCATGGCATTAGGAAATGTATTTCTCACCCAGTCGTAGCACAGAGATCCATGTGGGATTCAGGTATGTAGGATCATGTAATTATGAAGGCATTTGCTTTTTTACATGAAGAGCAGGTTCGGTAACCAGGAGAGTGAAGTAATGAATCATTTGATGCTGTCACAGTGAAGTGTTTCTGCACCTGGCTGATGAGCACTAAGGGAGCAGAAACAGATTCTGGCCAGGGTCTGGTGGGACCAGCAGTGGGTTGGAAGTCCCAGGTGCCAGAAGTGGGTGGGCACTGGGAAAGGCAGTGTTGGTAGGGCAGTTCTGGTGCTCCAGGAGGTGCAGGATGGAGGATTGGCTCTCTCCCAAACAGAACAGGATGGAGGACTGGCTCTCTCCCAGACCACTCTGGTGCCTGTTTGCCAGCACTGAATCTGCTCTGAGTGCACTGCAGCCCAGCTCCAGCAGTTCATGCCATCAGCTGAGAGTGGTGCTGGGAGCCACATGGATTTGGGGATACTTGGTGCAAACTGGATCATCATTTCCTTCCAAAAGGTGAGAACAGGAATGGATGCTCCCAGGTAAGCTGGGTGTAAATACTTGGACTTAAAAAGCCTCGAAGCCTTTGTTGAGCCAGATGCCCAAAGGCACCAAAGCAAAGATTTCTCTCAGTAGAGTGACCTTGAGGAGTCCATTGGCCTTATTTGTACCCAGGCTCAGTGTGTGCTGCTGTGCCTGCTCTGGTGCAGAGGCTCTGGGCTGTATCCCGAGGGCTGCACTCCAGATCACTCCTCTGGGCTCTCAGCTCACACCAGGGGAAGGGCTGATCCCTGCTTGGAGCTCAGCTCAGACAAAGGGAAGCATTCCTGACACTGCTTGGCTATCTCACTTCCAGCGAATCCTGAGCTTTCTAGTCATTGCCTCCAACTCCTCTCTGCTGTGTTTGACCAAGGTCAGTGCTGTGCCAGAGGGGAATTACCCCATTGGTTCCAGGGTTAGTTTTCCTGCCCAAAAAGGAACACACATCAGAACTAATGCCCCGCCAATCCCTATTTCCTTTGAACATTTGTTGTTTTAACAGCAAGCATTGAACTTAAAATTGGAGTGCTCCCTTGCACAGCTACCTGCTTTTCCTTTGTTTATTACAAATCAGTTTCATGCAGTGTCCTGTGTCCCCCAGCTCTGATGGGAGAGGAAGATGATGAGCACAGTGCCCCATCAGAACTGTGTGTCTTCTGCATGAAGGGGAAAGAACAGGCAGGAGTGAGCTATGAAAGCTGAAAATGCAAGAATATAAAATATAAAACTTAAAACAGCAGAAGTGTTCACGTGGTTATGCAATTCAGAATGAAAGTTTTAAGAACTAGTATCTGGAGGGAAAGAAAATGGGTAAATATTGTGTCAATATTGAAGAGTAAAAATGAGTGAGGAAAGCTTTTGCTATGCTAGTATAAACCTATGGAGATTGTTACATAGCACACAGGGAGAAATTTAGGTTTAAAAACTGATCTCAGCCCAAGCTGCATGGATATGTGCAGGTTGTATTGTGAGAGAAGGTCACTGCCCTGTGACTATTAAGAGAAATGTATAATACCCAACAAAAATGTGCTGTTGTATTCCAGACTGGAATAGGGCATCCAGAGAAACAAGGACAAGAAAAAGAAAATTTCCATCTGCATCTACCACAAACAAGTTGACATTTCTAACAGCAATTCTGTGTTTTTCCTCTGAACAATCAAAGACCTCAGTGCAGGAATTCGTAGGGTGGATTTGTCTCCAGCTGGGGTGACAGGCAGGTGTTTGTCAGCGTGGGACTGCGTATGAAAGATGGTCAAATTATGTGAGTAAGTTTCCACATATGTCATGTGTCACTGCTTTTCCTGAGGTGAAAGATCACTGCTTTACCTGGAATGAAGATGCAGAACTGTGCTGGGAGGCCTTGATGTGCAGGTGTTACTTATACAGTGAGTGTGAAAAATTAGAGAATACCCCCATGCATGAAGTTCACTTTTTCAAATTCTAGGAGGATGACCCTCTAATGAGCACTGACTGAGTTCACTTTCAGGACTGTGCCATTCATAAAGCACTTGTCATGCTCTCCTAGCACAACATAATCAGGGCCCTGTGAGTGAGCAATAGCCTTGTATTCATAGCAAGGAAATTTATTATCCTGTATGTAAAATGACAACTTCATTAGCATTCACTGTTATAAAGTAGCATGGAAAGTAGCAGTTGAAATAAAAAGGCATCTTTTAAAATAATTCTTTTTACAGTAAGAAAATCCAATACATAAATTCGTGGCATGTAACATTTTGATTAATTTATGAAGAATTTAACTTGATGTTCCATGGCACACCTCGCTGATGCTTCATTCTTAGAGTTAGTGGTAACAATTTGCAGTGACTGCTTGCAACATCATGGGAGTTTTTTTAAACCAGCTTTGTACCTCCTAACTGTGCCTTTGTAGACTGGCAGAATTCTGCCTCACTTACTTTGCTGGCCATCCAAGGAATTGGTTCTAGGCTGTGCAATCTGACACAGCTTTGTAAACTGACTGCAGGTACTTATTTCTGGTCACAATACAGTGCAAAATATTTGACAGATTATTAATTTCTCGTGGTTTTTTGCTCTTATTTTCATGAGGCCTTCACCATCCATGTGCAATTATAAACTGGTCAGGATAAGACAAACTCTTTCTTGTCAGAATAATTACATTAACCCAATTTTCTGTCACCTATCAGCATTTTTGAGAAAAAAGCCTTTTCAGAATATGTTAATTTGCTTCAGATTGCATGTGCTGATGCCCATCACTTTATAATAGTATAATAAATGTAAATAAATCTGACCATGATGGGTAACTCACTAAGTAACAGGTCACAGGTGTGATCCTGGTGGTGGTTAGAAGGTCCTTCCCAGTTCTGATAGTGTTGGAATTACCCCAAGGTAACTGGGAAGGAGAGTTAAGTTCATTGAGAAAGAGAAACCACAAACCATCAGACTTAGAGAGCAAGAATTGTCAGCAGCAAGGGAACAGCAGCAAGTTGAGAGGGCTAATGGAACATTTGTTTCCATCATAATATTTTAGTAAGTTTTTTTAATAGCTTTTCTGCACAAGTTTTCTTTGCAGAGTTATGGCCAGGCCTCAGCCAAAACACTCCACGGATCTCCAGCCCAGCCCACATAAGGAACTATTTCCAAGTTTGTAATTACTTTAATAAAATCTCTTAAGAGGGGGCACTGGCTACTGCTGCAATGCAATCCTTTTTGGAGAAACGTGTCAGAGAAGGTGTTTCTCATTCCAATACTGTTAGGGATCCATAATGAGTAATCAATATAATGAAGGCTAAGGCGGAAAGTTGTTCTGAACCCATAAGTAAATTTATGAGGGGAAAGCTCACTCTTGTAAATTTTACATGAGAATAAATTGCTGTGTTGTATGGTGGCCCTGGGGGCTCTCACTGGCTGGCCAGTGTCACAGCACCCTTACCACCTAAAGAAGTTTTCTGTTTTCCTCTGCTGTAGATGGTGGGACTAAGGCAAAGGGAGATTGCTAAGAAAGAGAAATGCAGGGATGCTGGTGGGCTCCTGCATTCCAGCAGAGAACTGTGACTGCTGGACTCTCCTTCTTATGCCTTTGTCGAAGGCAGAGATGTTTTGCCAAGATAGATTTCTCTAGTCAGAGAACAGTTATACACTGGAGGGGTTTTCATGTTGTTTTCTTTTCCAAGAGGTTGTAAAAAGACTTAAGAATTTTCTCTCTGACCAATTGTATGACACTTTGGATAAATCTTTATATGCAATAATACTCAAGGACCTAAGTAATACATCATATTTGATCTGACCTGGCATAAATCATTTATTCATGATATATCATGAATAACTTGATTCATTGACTCATCTTTAGACAAGACAAGGTCAGTAGAAAAAAAAAAAAAGATTAAGCTTTTTGCCTGCAGGAGGAAGAGGCTTAAACAACAAATTCATCTTCACATTTGACCTCATGAAACTTGACAGAGAAGATTTTAAAAATAGAAGTAGACTTAAAAAGCCAAGTTTTACTCCCAATTACACTAGTTTAAAGTCACAGTCACTCCACTTACAATAGAGCAAATGGAAAAGGCTCTTCAAGTCAGCAGAATCACTGGAGTTTGTACCATCAGGGATGAATTTGACTCTGAAAAAGGGCACTTGGACACGTAAAGTTGAAAATCATGTGCCTCAATATTTTAATGGATCAAAGATGGCAACTCAGACTCTGTACCCAGGCATATCATTATAAATCTGGAAAGATGGCATGAAATTTCAGACCAGTCAGACCCCCTGGCAGGCTGAACTACACAGAATTCTTGATTTACAGTTAATGTTTTTGCCTGTGGAATTTCATTTCGATGTACCTATTCCTTCCTGAAGTGTCCTTGAGGGCAGCATCTTTAGGACAGGTCACTGTTTTGTTAAATAGCACAAGATGCAAGAGTATTTCATTTCCCAGCTGGGTATCCATGGTCCCAGCAGCATCTGATCCTTGCCAAGCCTTTCGTCATAAAAGAGAACAAAATCTTCCTCATGTTCTGTTGCAGTCCTGGCAACATTTGTTGTGGAATAACAATTATAAGAGGAAATAGTGCCCCACTCCAGGTAAAGCAGATTCTTCAAACTAATTTAAATTTTCCATGTGCTGAGGTGTCCTCAGGACACAGCATTATTCAAATAAGTGTCTCTGCCTTTATTCTTCAATTCAGCAAACTAAAGCAATTTGTCAAAATTGATCTTGATTCCATTTGGTAGAATTTTCAGCTTCTTTTCAGTTCTCAGAGTGATTGAGGGCCTTTATCAACATGTAAAACTGCAACACATGCAGGGTGCTAATACAGTGAAACCTTTGGAATTCTTCTGTGTGTTTTTCAGTAACAGAGATGGAAATGCTTAATTGTGAAAGTAGCTGAAATCAGCACTTTATATATCAATGAACCATATGCATACATATGCAAGCAGAAGACAATTATACTTCAGAAAAGAAACAGACTTTAAGGTAGCTGGCAGGGTTTGTTCACAGAGGGCTTTGGTGAGGCTTCACTTTGGTTGTAGGTTTTTAGATTTCAGACTGGTTTATTACAGAGAAGCCCACTAAATGTTATGGTTATGAGTGGGAGCTGCAGACTCCTTGAGCAGTGTTTCCCCTACATATCAATCTAGAAAACTGTGCTGAATAACCTAGAGCTGTTTGCACATCTCCAGTGCTCAGCAGCCTTTAAAATGTCTCATTTCTTTGCTCTCTGATTGTGCTTTAGACAATAGCATAAAGCAGAAATACATTAGCTCAAGGCATGTAATGCTGTTTTCTTATATCACAGTTCTTAAAAAGAACATGAGCTGTATTTTCTTATAGGAATAAACATTTTAATCAATTTAATAGTTTTAAAGATAAATTCAGCCTACTGACTAATACAAAAAAATACTGTGTTTCTGTCCAGTGTAAATTCTTCTGCCCTGCCAATCGTGATTTCCTCTACACATAATGCCCCTAAAGGAAGAGTAGGGCAGTGGCTCCCAGTACTAACACAGTCATTTAGCAATTCCTAAAGAATGTGGGATAAGAGAGCAACACACTGATTTTGCCACAGCAGGAAATAGCTAGCAGGACTCACTCTTGGAGAGAAAGCAGTTTCTCTGAAGCCTTGAGCCCTAGATTTGAATGCTGTATGTCTTCCTGCATGATTGCCCCTTTGTATAGACCCTAAACATCCTGAATTCTGCTTTGTTTTAAGCATGAGGGACAAATAAATTCTCGAAGTTAGGCTGTTTGTTTCTCTGTGTGGTGACTTGTTATGTGTAGATTTCTCTTCTGGTGTCATTGATATTCCTGCAGAAGATTCCTAATTGGTTCCAGGGACATTGTGGGCTGACACTGTTCTAGTGACAGCTTCTCTTGTTTCTTTTCTCTTTCTCCCCCATTCAAATGAGGTGTTACACTGATATTATTATCCAGCTTGAATGAAATTCCTCATAAAATGCCACTGGGTTTGCCTGAATAAAAATTTCCTGTAATATTGTCTAGTTAAACTTTACTATTATGTCATGATTACTTTCTCCAGCCTGAAGCCTTTCCTTGTATTCTTTTCATCAATGCCTGGGAATATCTTGGTGAACCAAAGCTATATTACCTGAGCAAATGTGTTCATTCCAGTTCATTCATATTTTATCCAATGCAGAATATCCCTATTGTGCTCCCTCTCTTCCTGATAAAAATATTGCACTAAAATTAGTTAATTTGTGCTATTTTTTCCACACTAGGATTTTAGACCAAAGCCCTGTTTGCTTAGAATTGAAAACATTATGCTTCCTAAAAAATTACCCTTTAACTTGATACATTTTCTTACTTGGACACCCTTAGCTATAAATTTACTTTATCTTTTTATTAAAAAAAGATTCCAAATTGAGCAAATGCCTGTGCTGATAACCCCAGCCCAGAGATGCATGATGGTTCAAATTCAGGTCTTTTCTATTGTATTTGACACATAGAGGAAATCTGTTTTACAGGTCAGTATTAAATTTATATAAACCCAGCACCAAGCACATGAATTAATTGGTTTTGTTTCTTAAAAAAAGAAAGAAAGAAAGAAAGAAAGAAAGAATGAAGGAAATTTATTGATTTCCTCTTCCATATTGCATCTTTTGAATGAGTGGAACTATGCTGTAAAGATTGGAACATATCAATCACCATGTCTGGCTGTATTTCCCAATTGCTATTAAGAACAAAAACTATTAATACTAAAACATGGTGCTCAACGAATAAGGTCAAATTCATTCTGCAGCTATAGTGACAATATAATTAATGAGAGATCTGTATATAGGAAGAAAGGGGAATATTGACCCATTAATACACATTTAAAATCAAAGACAATTTATCTCCTGGCAATTCTAGCACGTGTTGAATGTTACAAGATAATTTTTTTTTCCGTCTAAATGAAGGACAGAAAAGCCATTTAAAAACTAAAAGTGGCTGAATCTATCAATGATACTTGAAAGTCTGAAACTTGTGCAGCATCATATATCAAAGCAGAACAGGGAGAGCACAGAGGGATAATATCTGGAGCAGCTGGAAGGCTGCAGAGATCTATTCAGAATTTCAGGTTGGGTAAGTGCTTTATCCTCTGCAGTTAGGATTATTTTTCCAATGTATGTACGGGGAAATTAAGCATTAATGCAACGCCCAGAGCTGCTCATGAGAATTCAGGAGAAAACCCTCCAAGATCTACAGCCCACTGTTGTATTCAGCAGAAAACTGCTTTTCTGCATGAGCCAGGGTGGCCTGTGGAAGGTAAAGCAACTCTTTAAACCAGCAGGAAGGTGCCTGCTGTGCTCTGCCCTCAAAGGCAGAGCCCCCACGTAACCATGGAGTGTCTGTGAGTTCCACAGAGCTTGAGGAAAAGAACAAAGCAAAGTGGTTCCCAAAACAACCCTAGATCACTGTGGGAATGCTCACAGGTTTTGTTGGTGTGGCTCTTCCATAGGGAAATTGTTGCATTTGTGCTGAGTTGAGGTTCCTCTGCCATGCTGGCCATGGTTGCATTTCTCTGTCCTGCAGGTGAAACTGTGAACTCTTACAATTTCTTCACTGTTTTGCTTGGCATAAATGTTTGGTTTTTTACATTTTTTATCCTAGTTGAGTTGAAGCTCTTGCTACAAGTGGTAAGGAAATCCTTTTCTATACAATTTATGGACTATCTTCATTAATCATAGAACCCAGTCATTTCACATCCAGTCATTTCTTGAACACTTCCAGAGGTGGTGACTCCACCACCTCCCTGTATTATGAAGGTACCATATTTTTCAGCTTTTCTCCCAAAATGTAATAGACTCATATCCATGGTATGGCTGTGCCAAATAAAATAGAGCAAAGGCTCCTGTGCCTACCTCAGAGCTTTTATCATATTGTTCCCTGTGGTAAATTCAATAACACTAACAAAACCTCTGTCTGTTTTTAAGAATTGTTCTGTACAATCTCTAACTCAAATAAATAAGTAAAAGGTCTTCCATGTTGCACCAGCAAAAAGAATATCACATAACAAAAATACTTGTATTCTGCTAAAGTTATATTGCCACTCATAGGGGAAGAATGTTTGTAATTTTCTGACATTGTTTATTGAAATTATTTAGGAAAGACATTAATGTTTTTTATTGTAAAGACATCAATCTTAAAGGTCTCTGAATTCAGCATTTTCAAGAACTCTTCAATCACCTGCAGGGGATCCAGCTGATAACAAGTAAGGCATTTTTGTATTTCTTAATCCATGCTGTGAGTATGTGCAGGTGAGAAATTTTTGCAATCCATAATCACAATATAAGTAGAAACACTGGTAATTTATTTTGGTCTATCTCAGATAAAATGAAAGGGGAAATTAATAGCTTGGATTAATTTCTCCATCATTTCGGATAAGTAATCAAAAATTATAATCCTCTCTGTGCTTAATTTCATATTGAAATTTCTTTGTCACTTTAAATATTTTCTGACCTCACAAGAATTGGGGTGTGAATGAATGTGAGTGGGAAATAAAACATCAGGTGACTTGGGATCAGTTAAGTCACCCAAATTCTGGGGAAGAACTGGCTGATGATGCTTAATTGTACTTGCTTCCCATGACAAATATGTATCTATAGTTCATATAAAGTTTTTAAGTTTTCCATATATTTTTTCCCATGGAAGTCATTTAAATGTATAAATGCAAGTTGTTGCTTGTTTATTGGTTGGGACTTTAACTATAATATTAATGTAGCATAAAAGTTAATGTAAGATTAGAGGTTAGAAACCAATTTCTTTACTAGGTACCAGAGAAGCCAGAACATTAAGGTGAGAGAAGGAATAAAAGCAAATAGCTTTGTTTGGTTTGGGTTTTTTGTTGTTGTTTCTGATTGTTTTCATGCAATGTACCTAATTTAGCCAGTATAGTTTGCTCTCTGAGTTGATCATTACAGAAAAATAGATAAGTACTGCAAAAGTTATATATTTATATATAAAATATGATTTGTTTTATGGAAAATCTATAAAGTGCTACAGCTCTGTCTGGAATGAACCAAGATTCATAACATACTGAATGCACTCTCTCTACTTAAAGCAGGTATAAATTCAAAGTTAAATTGCCATTTTTTTGTGTGTTTAATATTGCATTTTTAGTTTTGACCAGCCTGCAATTAATAGCAAAATGCAGAGAAAATGTGAATTCCCATTAAACAAAACCCAATGCTCTTTCCAGGTTTGGTGCAGTCAGTGTAGTGATGATGAAACATATTTGCCATGTAGCCTTAAAAATTATCACTCCTTGATTTCCATCTTTCTGCTGGAACAGTGGCCTTGAAATGGATTCATTTTGTTCCCATGCATAAAATTTATTTTTAACAAGTTTATTATATAGTGCTGACATTTCTGTTGTTGGCAAAATACTTGTGTGACATTTTAAAGCCACATTTTTTTCCCAAACTGAATAATGACCTATAAAATCTGCGCAAAAATTCCAGATCCTTTCAATATTTGTGTTACTTCCAAGAAGAAGCAAAGTTGAAAGCTTTCAAAACATGGTTTCAATCTGAAAAGTCTGGCTGAATTAAATATTAAGTGGTCTTTGCCCAGTACATTGGGAAGAAATGGTGAGTTGTTGATATAAAGCTGTTAGAAAGATCTGCTTGGTGCCACAGCCTGGTTAGGTGGCTGATATCAGGATGGTGCAGGCAAAGACATCTTGTTATGCCTCTCTCTAAGCATAATTTGAGTAAAAAAAAGAGAATTTAAACTCTGCAAATTAAATGGAAGTCAAGAATCTAAATTCTTTCCATGGCTGTGAACGTTCCTGACTAAACAAACAGAACTCAGTTTTCTAAAGGGGTCAAGATAATCTCAGATTAAAAATGTTATTTAGTTGCACACATGAATACATAATCTTATGTTGTGTGAGGGAAGATGGGTAAAGCAATATCTGTGTGAGAAACTAAGTTCAGTAATTAGCTTTCTTTCCATTTGGCAACAAATAGCTGTGCAGTAATATCAGAAGAACATTACTGAAACTAATTTTCAGTAATGTGACTCTTTGATATTACAAATACATGAAACCCATTAAATAAAGTTAATTGAATTTTAAAAGGCCACTTACAGCTCACACATCAGGTAGTTTTCTGTACCACATCATCAGAAATATTTCTTTGTGAGCGAAAAGCAGAACAAAAATGGAGCAATGAAACCAAAACAACTCCCCCCCGTGTCCTAGACTGATTATATTTTAGTCCCAAATATCCTGTTCTCCATGTGCTGGCACTTGTTGGACGAGTCTGTTCCTGACCCCAAGTACACAATGAAGTGGCATTTCATAAGAGTGTAGGAGAAAAGGATTCCCATGTCAAATAAGCAGATCTGGGGAAAAAAAACCCCAAAATCTCACATCTGTGTAGTGTCAAGAAAAAATTAGAGAGGGATGAAACAAAACCTGGTGAGAGAGAGTCAAACTGTAACTTCATCCTGCATACAGACGTGAGGACAGCCAATATTCTACACTAGAACAGTTGGCTAGTGAGGATTAGGAGCAGCCTTGGAGTTGCTGTTCTGCACAGGGGAAGAGTTTAGCAGATATTTGTGCAGAATTGGGGTTTACTGAAGAGACACTCACTTGCACAGTGAAAGTGAACATTGAAAAGCCACTCTGAGCTGCTGCAGCTCACCTGGCCATTGAATCATAAAGCCATAAAACACTCTGAGCTGGAAGGGATGCACAAGGATCATCAAACTCCAACTCCAGGCATGTGGACAACCCCAAGAACCCCACAATCTGCCCTTGTGAGAAGATGGAAAACCTTTATTTTGCCCTGGGGAAAAAACAGTTTGTCACTGGCATCTGTTCTCAATTCTTCCCCAAGTTTTTGGCTCAGCTGTCAGTCTTGCCAGTGCCCTTGGATTTCAGGAGCTGAGTCAGCACTGTCACAAACCCACATAACCACAACTTAACCCCAATAGCTGCTTTTCTAAGGAAATCTTTTGGGAGCCACAAACCAGTTAAAGATGCAATCACTCTTGGGCTGCAAAGGAGATGAGAAAAATTAATAATCAAAGCTGCATAATGAGCAGAATGGCAGCTTATTTATGGAGGGTGCATTTTCATCTCCAGCAAGTGAGGAAGAAATGACTTCTGAGAATATAAATGAGGAAAATAAAATACCTCAAGATCTTTGGGAGGAAATTTTGACTTATCAGATAATGAGCTCGCTTTTAGTGATGAGAATGATAATGATTCCATTACTAATACTGATAACAATAACAATGGCTGTGCGTAAGCTTAGCAACATCAAATGGTTTGCATCTGGTAAAAGAAGAAATTGTTAATTTAAAAATAAGAAAGACATAAAAAAACTTTTTTTTTTTTTTTTGGAAGCAGCATAGATGCAAAGCCCAACAGAAATAATGAATTATATGAAAAAATATAGAAAATTTGTTGTTGTGATTATTATTTGCAGAAACTAGAATAAAATTTTCAGGTTTAGGAAACTTGAATTCAAGCCCATCCTGCTCCCATCCTCGAGACTGAGTGCCATGATAAATAGTCAGATGGCCAGAAAGATTATTAGATGGGCCAGGTTTCAATTGCCTCATCACTTGGAGCTGTCTGGAGAGAAACAAACAAAAACCCCCAAGACACAAACTAAAGACTGTGTTCTTGATTTTCTAGCGCTGAGAACTTTCTGCTTCTTGAAGATGATGCAGTGACAGATATTGCAGCCCAGTTAGACTGAAACGTGACCTACTTTCCCTTGATAGCAACAGAGCCTTCTCATAGGCACCAATAGGTATTGGAATGAAACCAAAATTATCAAGATTGATAATGACTGAAGTAATTGGGTTAGTTGATTATCAAATATACAACTTAAACTGTTTCATAAATCACAAACTGCCAGATTGAGCCTCAAGGGAAGGTTCTACAGAGTCAACATGAGAAGTGATGTTGATACAGAGAATATTATCATCTGCTGACATTTACCTTCCATCCCTCTATCTGAAATCATGCCTCTATTAATTCATAATCTATGATAAGTGAAATGTACATCAGAGGACTACACTGGGTAATAAACCCTGCATTGTAATTTCCAGCCTAGGTAGTCAAAGCTACAGTTTTAATGAAGTTCCACTTGGAACTCTGCAGGGAATCAGTAATTCCAGTGGCCTTTAATGACAGTGCTTCCTCTGTTGATCAGAGAGCCCCACCTCATGCCTTGCTTGTAGTTCTCACCAGTAGCATTCAGAGGAGAGATGAAGTGAGTTAAACGCGGGCTAAAAAGAGTGTTAATTCCCTGGAATCTTGAGCTGCTGCCCTCTGTCACCATGGCTGCAAGAGTGCCTTGCCCATTATGTGAGTGCCATGCTGCTTATTGAGGGAATTTGGTCCTTAGTGAGCAGCTTCCAGGCAAGTCAGGGCTGACTGACAAGTATAAGACAATTTTTTAAAGTGAAAAACTCCCAACCAAGCCACAAACCAGGTCAGTTTATTTCCTAATATTTCTCCTTGTTAGTTCATCCTGGCAGACTGAAAGCAAATTTAAAAAAAGAGACCATGTCATGGAAGAAAAGTGGTATTTTCTCTGCACTGAGTGTTCTCAGCTGCTCTCAAGACATGCTTTGTCTCAAATGTACTTAATATTATACAGCTGTTGTAAGTGGTAGACTATTAAAAAACCCTCTGATTTCTCTTTGTTGTAGTTCCAAGATTTCCTGTCCTAAAGGAAATTGGTTTGGATGCAAATGTGGAAAAAGTAGTCTAACAGTTCAAAGGATTTTTTCCAGAAAAGTAGTCACAGTTTTGCAGTAGAATTTCCTGCGAGTGGAAATAAAATTCTTCCTTCTCTAAGTTGAAGTATTGGATGGATTCATTGTCAGCCAGGGGGGGAAGGTTAGCTGTTGCAGTAAGCTTGGCTGCCTGGCTCAAAGTGATGGCTCATCCCAGCCTTCCCTTCTCAGTCACAGCATCAGGACACTCTCACTACATCTCTGCTCCTGGGTTTTTTTGGGGTGGGTTGGCCTTGAGCTGTGGTTGAACCCCCAGCCCTCACCAGGATGGGATGGAATCCCAGAACCACAGAATATCCTGAGCTGGAAGGGGCCCACGAGGATCAAATCTGCCTCTGGCTCTGCAGGGAAAAACCCCAGGAATCACTCACAACCCTGTGCCTGAGAGCCTTGTCCAAGCATTCCTTGGACCTGTCAGGCTGGGGGCTGTGACCACTTCCCTGGGGAGCTGTTCCAGTGCCCAGCCACTCCCTGGGTGAAAAACCTTTTCTAAATTCCAGCCTAAACATCCCCTGGCACAACTTCAGGCCATTCCCTCAGGTCCTGTCACTGTCACCACAGAGCAGAGATCAGTGCCTGTCCCTCCTCCTCCTCTCATGAGGAAGCTGCAGAGCCCAGTGAGGTCTCACATCACAGGGAAAGTGAGGTGAAAAATTTGTGGGTCGGGATAAAGACAGGGAGATCACCTAACTATGATTGTTCCACACAAAACAGACTCAACTTGAGGAAAATTAATACATTACCAATTAAAATAGAATTGGACGGTGAGAGACAATGACAAAAATTGAAACAGCACCTTCCTCTCACCCCTTATTTTGCAGACTGAGCTCCCACCTCCTATCCTGCCTGTGGACACAGTGAGTGGGAAATGGGGGCTGAACTCTGACCCACTGAGTGCTCAGTGGGACCAGAGCTTTGAGAAATACACAGTGACCCTTGCAGTTGTTGTATTTCACACTTCCTTTCTCTTTCTGTGTTTCCTAAATGAGCTCTAATTTTGATCACAGTCTCTTTAGCTGGGAAGGGATCTATCTGCTAAAGAGCATCTGTGTGGGTTGATTTCCATAGACAGGGGCAAATGGTTTTGCCTAATTCGACCTGTAAGTGGAGAGAAAGAGAGGATTGACCAACAAATCACACAGTGAATAAAGAGACTGTGACTACCTGAAATATATAGGAGAGCTTTTAAAAACTTACATCGATTAACAGCTTGTATAAATTTAGGCAAGGCAGTACCAAATGCAGCTATGATTTATCAATATTTAACTGTGAGACGGATAAACCATAGGTGATCAATATCAACAGACAATTAGGATCCTGAGGTAATTAAGAGACTGGCAGTGGGTTGCTCTAACAGCCTCATGAGAGAACTCTAATGATGATAATGGTAATGGGCAGCTGTAGCAAACTGCTCAGCGTCCAGCCACAGCCATGTGGAAGGCACAGTGGTGGTTGTGACAAGCATTCCCAAATCCTTGGGCTGTCCCAGCCCAGCAGGCCCTGCTGTTGGTCCTGCTCAGGGCCCCAAACTCACATCACACTGTTCCTGGGGAAGGTCATTGCTTCCATGGCAGTTGTTTCCTACCAGCGAGGGGTTTTAATGCCGCTCTGCTTCTGCTGGACCCACCTTGGGATTTTTCTGAATTTTTTTTCAGCCCCTCAAGAGTCCATAACCTCTGGCTTTCTCTTTTCTGCTTCCTCAGTTTCCCAGGCTGACAGCTCACTGTTTGTGCTGAGCCACTTTCCCAGTACAGAGGGGTTTTTTTGTTTCTTTGGGAAACTACTTTCCTGAAACCAACTCCCATGTTTTCCCATTTCAATATTCCATATTGACATTTGAATTCCATATTCCAAAGGCAATGTCCCTGTCAAACAGTTCCTCTCCCCCTCATTCTGCAGCTGTCCTAACGATGCTGTTCCTGCATTATTTTTCCTATGTGCTATTTATTGTGTTAAATCAGCCATTTGTTAGTTCAGCAGTTCTGCTGCAGCTTGTAGATATTCCCGGGCCTTAAAATTATGCAAAATCAGCAATTTGGTTAGTTCCTGTCTCACCACAAGTAATGCCAAATGTATTTTCACAGGGTTGGCAAAAATTACGCCAAGGCCCATCTTGTCTTTAATGATCCCCTTTCTGCTGCTCTGGGACAATATTATGTTAAGGCCTATCCAGCTCATTGGTTCCCTTCACCTGAAACAGCAAATTATGAGGGAGCCCATCAGCTTTGCTTGGCTCTCTGGTTCCCTTCCCCTGCTATGGAAAAAAGGCGTCTATGTTGTTTTTTTGATTTTCCCCTTACATCGCCTCCATCAGGAGAGCACATAAAGAGAATTCACTGGCAAATTCATCCATTTAGAAGAATCATTTTGGCCTTATTGATCAACAGAAAATTAGCTGCATAGCTTGAAAATTGTTCTTTATCCTCTCTGCTACAATTTTGGGGTTTTTTTTCCCCCTGGAAATACATTAGTTTTAGAATATTTTTCCAAACAAATGGTAAAAAGTCATGCCTGTACCCACAGTTTCTGATTCTGCTGCACACACATATAGTATTGGATGCTGGCATGGTACATTGGCATATTTAGATGGGGAAACAATTGAAATGTACTTTATGTTCTCCTGATACAGTCACCTTTTGAGATACTCAGAGGGAAAAAAAAGCTGTAAAAAAGCCAGATACCACTTCATCTGTAATTGATAATTTTGAGAACTTTGCAATTTTTGTAAAGAATGTAGCCAGAGGATTGTTGGACGCAGGACATACATGTAAATTTACTGCTGTTATGGTCTTGTCATTCCTGCCAGTGAAATGCTAAGCTTAGTATTAAAAACAGTATGTTATTGGTTTTGAGATATATTTTTATTGCATAAACACTCAGTCACAAGGCAGCCAAAGTAACTGTAATTTTAAGCAGAACCTAATTTTTGTTTGTCTTTAAAAGCCCTTGGAATACTTTATGACCATTCAGCAGAGGGTTTTTCAGAGCAAGGCCCAGGGGAAGAATGGCACATCCTTCTTTGCTGTACACTTGTAATGAACCTGCTCTACCAAAGTCATGAGTACCAAACTGATTCCCATACTTATCATAGAAATGGCAATAAACCAGCTCATATTTTGCAGTTTGAGATAGTTAACTTGCTCAGAATACATTTTATTCTGAGGAAAGCACAGCCTGGACAATTTATAGATTAATAAGAACTGAAAAAAGTTGGTTATGGTTTAAGTGAAGAATGTGTCATTCCTACTAAGGAGTAGCACACTTTTACTATGAGGTGGGAAATAAGATATTTGTGAAGAAACTCCATGTGCACCAAATATTAAATTTTGAAGCATTGCTTTATTTTAACATTTTAACAGGCCTATTTTAACATTAAGCATAAACTAGGGCAGGTTGTTTCAAGAAATTTATTGCCTACATTGAAAGATACTGGACAATCTAAATCTCCCTTATAGGGCTTAGTGATATCCTGCTTCATTTTAGATACCATTTTAAATATCCAGTGAGTCATTTGTAATAAATAAGTGTGTGGGGAGTAAAAGCATTCCTGACTGGTACCTTGGGAGCATGCCATGGGTTTTGCCCCTGCAGATGTGATCCTGCTCTGTTCTGTAGTGAAATCTCTGATTAAGTTACCTGTCAAAGACTGGATCGGTAAATCAAAATCACATCGTGCCTACAAAATCTATTTTACTGAAAATGCTGCAGGATTAAAATGATCTGATTATAAAACATCCAGGTATTATGTGGGCTTGTGGGTGATGCTCCTTTATCAGCTGCAGGAAAAGTCACCAGTTTTAGCAGCAGGATACCTGCAGCACCTCGTGCATACAGTGTTCAGGTCTGTTTTCCAAAACTATGCCCTGGAAACAGCTCCAAAAGAAAGAAAATAAGGTGTTTATATGCCACTGGGTAAAGGGTAGATGTCCTTGGACTTCCTGGCTTGTGTCTTGTAAGGATGAATTGGTGGGGTTTCTTTCTGACAGAAGGACACAGCGGCCCAAAATGACACCAGATGCTCTTGGGATGTTCTCCCTGGGGCAAGCTGGGATCAGGGATCTGCTGTTTCCCTGTGCTGGGGGTTCTGCCTGTAAAGGGCTGCAGTCCCACAGTTTCTGATAAAACTGGAGAATTACTGCTAATTAGAATTCAAACTGTTCACATACGTAGCCTATTTTCCCCTAAAAGTGTTTTGAAGGATTTGTTGTTCTTGCATCCCTCAGTGAAATGTATTTGGCAGAAAGACATTTGAACCTGTAGATGTACACATGTCTATAATTTGTGTGTGCCTATATATATTTTATATACAAATAAATATTTATAGGTAAACATGCACATCCAATGCTTTTATTTTGTGATTCTTGTTTTCATGAGTAAGACAGACCTTGAACAAGCCTATGAAACCTTTTGAAGTGTTTTTAGGAAGTTTCCAACCAATTTATTACAGATTCTTTAATAAATTTACATTTTAACATCCCATTAAAGCCTAATTATTTGGAAACAACCAAAGAAGAAAACCCAGAATTAAAAACAGGGAACATTTACAGCTCTGATATAAAATGTTTGCTGTTTTTATATAGTTATTTACAGCTGTGTTGTGGCTGAATTAATGAGTTAATTTATTACCTGTATATGAGTGTTTATTGTTGGTGTCATTATCATGTAACTGTAATTTTAATTAATTCCTTGACAGGGTGTCTGTGATTTCTGTGTGGAACATTAAATGTCAAATTGGTTTTCTTTGTTGCCTCATTTGTAAGTATTAAAGTATTTATGTACAGAACAAAGAAATTAGTAACAATTACTGTAAGAGATCTATTGCTAAATGAAAGCAAACTGCAAAAACTCACCCTGTTGAAGTTTAGAGTAGTTTGGATTGTTTACAGGTTAGATTGAGCATAGAACATGTGCTCAAATGCAAAAAAATAATAATCCATGTATCATTGCTGCATGTGTTTCAGTGTGTGTGTCTATTTAATGGTTTCTCTGATTTTTGAAGGGCAAATTATAAAAGGATCATTTTTAGGGTGATACTGAGGCAGAGGTGAGCAACTGCAGTCACATTATTGGTGATTAAGTGATTTTGTACTTTTTTTTATACTTAGATTAGAGAGAATCAGCTCTTCAGACTGAGTTTATCAAGAACCCTCACTTTCTAATTATTTTCAGAGTAAAAATAAAATGGGATTCTCAAAACCTGAGCATATCAATCAGAATTTTTTAATTTTTTTTTGCATTTTAGGTACATGTTCTGACAGCAGAGGAAGTTCCATAGAGCTGGATAATTTCTGGAGTAGCCCTGAAAGTCCAGATACTGCCCCATGCCTTCCCAGCAGCAGCAGGAGCAGTGGTAATAGTCTACTTAATTTTTTTTTCTTTCCTATTAGAAATAGACTACAATAGAGTTTAAGCAAAAATTTTGCCTCTTTCAATTTTGTAATTGCATTTCCTATTCCACAAGCAGGTCTTGAAAGGACCAGGTGCTGAAATCTTGCAAGACTGCCAAGCTGTGAGTAGTTACTACAGCATGTTGACATCCTGTAATCCTTGTGAAGCCTCTTCCCATTTTTGTACTGGCCCGGAATAGAATTTTACAGCCAAAGCTGTTAGATATACTGAAGCTATTTTAGCAGAATTCACTTTTTGAGGTTGTTGAAGGCATGGATGCAAACCTCAAGGGCAAAGCTAAATCAAAATTTTAGGTGCAAGTATTTGGTGGTGAACTAGGATAGGAAACTTCTGATTTTTATTCAGAGTGGTCATCCCTATTTGATTGACTATTCTAATTATATAGATTTTTAAATTTCATTTTGAATATTGTAGTCCTACTACCAGTTGAAATTTAAAATAATGCATATAAAATACAGGCTGGGAAGGCCATTTAATTAACACAAAAAATGGAAAACATAGATCCTAAGAAATCTAACGACAGTTTTATGTTGATGAGGTAGCTGGAATATATCATTTTATATTCCATATTTTAAACCTTAACATAATTAAAATAGGCTAAATCTTTTAATCCCTACATCTACTTTTCATTTACACAAATATCAATAAACAATCCAGGAGCTGCCAATGACTTTATGTAAAGCTGATTGCAAAAGAAAACCTTATTCCTAACAGCAGAAAAATCCACCCACATGGAATCTTTTGAGTGGTCCAGAGAAGTGTCTTCTCTGTTAGTGAAGCTTATTTGCATGATAAACATGCTTATTCTTATTTTGTGTTTTCTTGCTTCAGTGTCATCTCAGCCTTTCATTTGCAGGTTAAACAGACAAATGAACATGGAGGGGTTTTTATATAAGTCTTTTTTTTTAAGTTATGGTATTTTTTGATCCATGAGCATTACAGATGAAGATGCTGATCATTTATGAAGCTACTATTCTGATGTTGGTATTATATTAGAGTATATGGCTAAAAATAGGCAAGTGTTAAAGGGAACAAAAAGAAATTTCTTTGGGTTCAGATTATCTTCTAAGATTAATGCAGTAATATAATTAACTAAAAAATAATAATGGATTAATGCAGATCTAAATGAAGAGTGTTGAGTCCACAAAGTTGCCATGCAAGAGCTGATTCCACACACCAAAGTATTTATTCCATTTTTCAAAACTTCTTTTCAAAATCTGAGCCAGAGCTGTTTCAGGCCTTGCTTATCAAGTGGCAAGTTAAATCTATATGGGGGTACAAATCCTCACATTTTGAGCTTCCATAAATTAAGCTTGGTTGGGCCTGGAGCACAACCTTATGGTAGTTTTTAGCTGCCCTCCAGGGCAGGGAACCACTGTTCTGTGCCTGCAGATGAAAGACAGATCTGCCCTAAAGAGCTTCCAGTCTAAACAGACCTGACAAATAATGGGAGGGAAGAGCTGTTATTCACATTCTCTTCTTGCACCTGGAAAACTGATGCACAGAAGATGTCATGAAAAGCCCATAAAAGTCAGGGGAAGGCTCCCAGTGACTTCAGTGGATCTGTGGTGTTTTACCAGCCAAGCACTTAGGGGCGTGCTGCAATGATTGTCTCACTCTGAGGCCTGTTCCACACAAGGTTTGCAGAATAGGCTGGAAACTGTATTTCTGGTGCCAGTGCTGGATGAATTACCCACCAATGCTGTAATTTTGCCAAACAGTAAACCTATTTATGGAGGCTATTCAGCCTTTCAGCAGTTTGACAATCCCATATGTATGGGAACACGTACCTTGCATCTCAGCTAAAGCCCCCAGATCTGATTTGTAGCCTATGAAAATCAATTCAGTACTTCAGCAGACTTTCCCTGGTGACCCTGGGGAATTTTAATCATTGATACAAGAATTCCAAAATTAATCTAATGTTTAAGAAAGAATTTCTTCCCTGCTACCAAGGAAAATACTGGGTTTCTATCATCCTCAGAAATGTCTTACTCATTCTCTCTGAGTAATACACAGTAAAGTAGGTCATAATCTGGGGCATCTGAAATATCAGTGCTAGTGAGCCTTGCATGCAGCAGCCAAGGGCAAGTTTCTCCCCAGCAGTTCACTTCAGATCTCCCTTGCAGGGTCTGTGTTCAGGCTCCTCATCCATGGCAGTAGGAGCCCAGCCTGTGCTGGGGTACAGACTGTGCAAGGAGGGAAATGGAAAATCATCTGGGGAGTGGGAAAGAAACACTAATAAAACTGAGGTGGTATCAAGCCACTAAAGAGAGGCTAGGCTGTTCCTGCATACTAGAACATCAAACTCATGTTCTGTTGTGGTGGGACTTATTAGCATCACTAAACATTATTAATTATGCAAGGAGACAGAGCTCACACCATGCATAACCACACACACCCCCCCATCATCCTCCTTGTCCCAGAATGTTTATCACCTCATATTTTCATTTGGCCAGATGAGAATGGTCTGGAGTAGAAAAGTGTGTTTCCAAGGCACCAGTCAAATTTGTGGTTTTGGCTAGAGATACCTCTAGGAATGAGAAAGGAAAGGAAGTCGAGGTCAAAACTCTTTGTCATCCTCACAGTGCAAGGGCATAGCTGATGTTTTGGCAGCCTTGGTGACTGAACAGGGGGAAGAAAAGAGAGAATAATGAAAACCAAGCCAGGGCCACTGGCTCAGACGGATTCAGAGCACTCTGCTCTGTTAAAAATAATTTAACGAGAAAAAAGTGTTGGAGAAAGAGCTACATGGTGGACAACGGAGGGGAGAAAATGTTTCCTTGCACTTGATAAACCACAAAAGTTCTGTGATAGCTTCACCAACAAGCTGAGAAGATTTAATATTGGAATAACTCACCGGTCCTTCAAAAATGCCTCCAAAATATGTATTGTGGGGGGGAAAAATTTAATTTAATACAAACTCTTTACTAAAGGTAGCAGCAAATATTTAACTACCCATGCAATGCAGGAAATTGCAGGTTTCAGGCTGTATTTCTGGACTGTATTTTAGGACTCTGTATGTTGTGTTAGATCACAGGTGACACCAAACCTGAGTGATCTGCAGCTGTGGGTGCAGTCAGAGCTGCAATGTGTAAGCACAGCTAGTTGCATTACAGATGCAATCTCAGCCAGGACCTGGACTAGAAGAGAACTATTGAGGATTTTTGGGACTCTTGGGATTAAAGGACTGTTGGGATATTGAACTGTTGGAACTGACGTGGATCCTTACTATTATTATAATTGTTAAATGTTTTTGCTAAATGTCCAAAGGAAATATTGTCTCCTTGGATGTCCAGCAAACCTTTAAGAAAAGCTTCATCTTGCATGAAGAATCTTGTGTTTACTCTTGCTCAAGAGTAAACACAGCAAATTTTATTTACTTAAATTTGTTTTTTATTATTGGACACAGACCAGTGGGAATGTATGGGTAAGCATTTTTCAGTTTTACAGCAGGTAAATAAGAGTCTTTAATGCTCTTGTTTTGAAAGAAGCATTCCTGTTCTTCATTTTTTACATAATAGGAATCTGCCAGTTTTGCCTCACTTCATACTGGGTGTTTCTCCATGCCCTGATTGCTGTAATTGGTCAGAACACCTGCAGCCAAAAGCTCTGTTAACTTGTCTTGGCAGCTGTGGTTTGTTTCTCGGTTTCTGGCGTGGTTGCTCATTTTGCTTTGTCTTTGAAGTTAACTTAGGCTTGCTGCTAAAAAAAAAAAAGTGTGATTTTCCCTTTCCGGAATGCTTTATTTTCTCATTGACTGACACAAATCTCCCTTAGTTGTCAATGTTCATTAAAAATCCTTGTCTCTTATTCTGGACTTGGATAAACATTAGTGAGTTCCAGGTTTTTCTCCTTTCCTGCAGTTTAAGCAGTTCTCTAAACATGCCATAATGTTCAGTGGCAATGATAAACCTTTTGCTTCTCATTCTCTGAGGAAGAGCTGGATGGAATTCCTGTGCACTTGTCTGATTTTTATGGGTGCTGCTGGTAATTAAGGAATCACTGCTGAATTTGAACAGAAGATGCCTCAATTCTTACCTCTTGTGAGTGTGTCTGGTAGGATGCAATCTCTGGCACCCAGAAAGAAAGGTCCTAAAACGTTTGAAAATTACTTCAGTACAGTCTCTAAAACTACCTGAGCACATCTGCATTGCAAACAGCCATTGAGAACCATTCCTATTAATAATGTGGATTTCTTTAGAGACTATCCCTGCTTTCTACAGGGGAACAGCCATCTGTAAAGATGTAAGAAAAAAATACTTTCTATTGACATTAGATTAATAAGAACAGGAAAATAAAGACTGACATTTTTGGACGCTAGGATGTTTGTAGATTTAGAGGAGAGCTGTGTATTTCACCCCGCGGGGTTCCGGTATTGGATAAGCCCTGGGATGCGCCGGAGGATCCGCAGGGGTGGGGATGCAGCTCCCGAGGGAGGTCCACGCCGTGTGGTTCCTCCGGGGAGGCTCCCGAGGAGTGTGCAATAATCAACAGTGCCATCTCGTGAGCAAAGCCCACCCCTGCACTTCCAGGAGGGAATTCGGCGGCGGTAAAACACGCGTTTCTATGCTGCTGCCTCTCAGGAGTGTCCAGGTCTTTCTGAGCTTACCTGTTCAAACTCCAGGATCGGGGATTGATCTCCTCACACGAGCAGACTCCCGTGCTGGCCATATCCTGTAGGCAGGGCCATCTGTAAATCAATACCTACTATCAAATACAGTAGTGCACAGCAGTATCTTAGCTCCTTCCATCCCCTGTGACCTTTCTTCCTTGCCTTCTTATTGTCATTCAACGAGTAAGAGCATGCAAATCCACCATGAAAGGCATTTTAGCAAATAATAGTCAATCCTACTTTATAAAGAATGATTTATGGTATTATTTCTGTTACTCGTTATTGGCTCCATTCCTTGAGATGATGAAGGACCTATCTTTATTAACCTCAGCTAGCTGAAAACATTTCATCTATGAGGGTTTTTTTGAAGAAATGCATCTCGGTAGCTCATGATGGAAGGCATCTGTGCTGACCCATCAGCACTGCTGTGACTTTCAATATATTATACTTAATAACAGATAAACATCCTTAGCCAGAAACAGAATCCTGCACTGCAGCTTGATTACATCTGCAAAGAGCAGTGATTGCCCTGACTATTTGAATACAAAACCAGTGAGTGATGGCAAGCAAACACAATCTGTTTAAAGCCCCGCTGGTGAAATCCTTTCAGTGCTCAAACCAAGGGTTCCTCATTTTCCAGGGCGGCATGTGCTCCCCCCAGTGACTGCAGCACTTGTCCCTAATCTGGGTGTGGAAACAGTGAACACAGGGGCAGTTTCCTCTGGAACATGCAGCTGAACTTTTCAAAGTGAAAGTGGGGCAAAAATGGACTCATAAAAGATTTCAGGAACAATGCAGTCAAGAGGAACAGCCGCTGTGGATTTCTTCATGCCAAGGGTGGATGCTGCCTGGAAGATAACGTTTGGACAAATGTAACTATTGTGCTCAAGCAGAATGATTGTAAGTAAAGAACTACACTAATGTATTGCTGGTATTTCCTTTTAAACCCATTTTAAATTTAATGATGCCATTAAATTTATTTTTAGGGAAAAATCCTTAATTGTGAACAAAGGTAGTATAAAATTTAGTAAAAGACTGAAGCCTTTGATGACAAATTTATTTCTGCCTTTGTTCCATTAGTAGCCTCTGTGTTTTCAGGGCCTCTGTGAGTCTCACTGATATTGATTTGATGCTCTGGGTCTGCAACAGGTCAGACTAGATGGATCTCACCTGGGAGGCCACAGCTTGTAGAGTGCAGGTAGCAGCATTCAACTTCAAAGGCTCACTAGAATTTTAATGGGTAGATATTACAATAACAGGTTTTTGTGGGATAGCCAGAATCTTCCTCCTTAGAAGGCCCATTAATTTAAAGGAAAATAGTAAGGAAAAACCAAACCAAATCCAAACCAAAAAACCCTAACCCAAATCAAACCTAATAAATAAAAAAAAAACCCTATTCAGTTATGTCAGATTTTGCCACCATTTTTCTTATGACCAGGGTATTGTTATGGCCCAGCTGTGTTCTGATGTAGAAAGCAAAGAATTTTCTTTGTTAATGCATAATTGATTTATATACAAACATATACATATATACAACACATATTGCTGATGCAATACCCAAAGGGAAAGAAAGTAGCAAAACAGACATTTTGGTTTGTTTGTTGTCAGGAAATGTCATGATTCATCTTTCATGAGCATCTGCAAATATGCATCTGCCAAATCTATTTTACTAAAAGCTTGTTCTCAGCCAAACATATTCTCACCCCAAGAGTACAACATTTTTTGATTGACAAGTAGAAAAGGATTAATCATTATTTGAATGTCTCTACACATTCCCACCCTCCCATTTTCTGCTTCACAATAGGAACAAGGACCATGATTCACTCTCATGGTCAGATGGTAGGAATAACTTCACTGTTTTTCCAGTTCTGTGCACATCCTTTTGAAGTGACACAGGGGGAACAAACAAGGCCTTGCAGGATGAAGGGTAGGGCCCACCCTCAGTGGCTAGCTTTGCTTAAAAATTTACTTAGGTCCTAACAGTAATTCCAGAGCATTGCACTCTAATCTGCATGAGGCACTTCGAATGAAATGAAATTTATGGAAATTGCTGTCACTCTTGCTCTGATATTAAGAGGGTCTATGGCAGTCCAACAGCTAAAACTGTGATAATTATCAGGGCTCATCAGGCAATACCGTTTCCTGTCTCTGATTTCATTTAGCTCTTGCTCTCACACCTAGAGAACAAAATTTCCTTTATAGATGTGCAGTGAAATTGTAACCAATGTTTTAACAGGCTGAACACAAAAATTGCACTGGGGCATTAAACTAAACTAAACTAAAGTTCTAATAAAGATATGCTTTGGTATTCTGTGACTACCCTTCAGTTTGAGACTAAATATTGCAGAGCACGTGAAGTTGCTACTGAGATCCCTGACAGCTCTGAGCCAGTCTGTTGGTTTTCATTAGGAGCAAGGTAGAGAGGGGAGAGGAACTGTTCTTATTTATTTTGGCAAATGGAGCTGTCAACATCTTCTGAAACCAGCAAAAAAGTAAGCCCAAACTGGGGACACTAAACTTCATTTAAGATCACTGAAATAATTTTTGTCCCATGGTTAGGATTAAAGCTCAGGTATTTTAACACACAGTGCACCTCTCGAATCTTAAACTCCAGGTCATTTCAATATAGAAATGAAAACATGCCTCCAAATTGCAGCAAAATGTGGATAACATTACATCATAGTTTGCCATGAGGATTATTTTTGGGTACTGTGAATGATGAAGCACAGAAAGATCACCAATTATTTCCAAGTATCATTTTGTAGAATGAGAAATTAGACTAAAAAAAAAAACCCAAAAAGCTGTGTTGACTTCCCCTTCTTCATCCTTAGTGGTAAATTGACAGCATTTTATTAGTTTATATTGTGCTTCCTTCATCAACACCTCCATTTCTAACTTAATCTGCTTTTTGCCAGAGAAAAAATGTTTATTAACCTCATCTTGTTTAACGTTTAATTGTATTTTTATCTTCTCTCTAAAAGTAACAAACCCATCAGTAGAATGTAAATTCCTTTTTTTTTTTTTTTTTTTTTTTGTGGGGGGTGAAT
>VYXD01003410.1:798545-809072 GCA_013397195.1 Hylia prasina
AAAAAAAAAAAGATGTTTAAGTCTTTTTCATGGCTGTAAAGAACAGGAATAAAAAGCAGAGCTAACATTAGTTTTTAACAACTCATCTTTACTCTCTCAGGATACTGGAAAAACACCTGCTGAGCGTCCTGGAGGTCCCAAAAGATGCTGTACAGAACTGGCATTCTTTGCAGCTGTAGGTCCCAGGAAGGTGTTTTTTCATACCAGAAAAATTATTTTGTTCAAGGAATATTTGAAATTTTTCAGAATTGCTTAGTTAAAAAAAATAAAACCCTAAAAGTACTGTGGGAGATGGAGAGAGGGATAACATTTCAACACCTTTCTACTAAGCTTAAACTACAGCTTCATGATTTACACATACAATTATTTTGCTGTTCATTAGCTCTGCTGTGGTTTACTTGGGATTTTCCTGTATCAATAACTCAGTAAGTGTGCACCATATCACAAGCATTGTGATGTGTGTTTATTTATAAGCTCTTAGAAGTTATAAAATATACTTTGAGTATGTGTTTATGTACTTTATACTTTACTTCTGTGTGTGTTTATATCTGTTGTTGTTTTGTTGTTTGTTTTTTTTTTTAATAAGGCTAAAGGTTCATGTCCCTCTGTCCTGGTGTCACTGGCATGAAGGTTGGCCCTGTGGTTTGGGTGACCTCAATCTGTCATCTCCATCTCAGAGAATGTGTGAGAGTGTGTTTAACTCATCCCCTGGCATTGCACAGTGTGGAGGTTCTGGGCTCTCCAACAGGCTGTCAGGAATTCAGCTGATGGTACGTGTGAATCTCAGAGAGAAAGAGAGAAATGTTGGGCAAAGCAGTTTGTGTTTAGTGAGAGGCATTTCCTGACAAAACTCTGCTGTGTTGAAAATGTTTTCCGTTCTGGTTCTGCTTCTTAAAAAAACCTAAATTTGGAACCAACTGCTGCATAATAAATAGAAGTAAATTGTAATTTACGTCAGAGCAGGCTGTGATGCAACAATGTCTTTGTTCCCAGGGAACAGAGGAGTTGTGGCCAGAGCAGAGGTTTGCTCAGAGCCCAAGTAGTAAGGCTGACTTTGTCACTGCTATGCCACCACTGCTGATCAGCAGCTTTGCTGAGCTCCAAAATTCTGGCTGTGAGAGAAAACAAAATCTTAACACATTCCCAATTACTGTGATTCTTATCTTCATTTTTCTGATATGATTGTCCTGCACTACTGAGTTCTTTTATTTGCTAGTTGTCAATACAGATTCTGCCCATTATTGTGATAGTAGTTCTCTTCCCTTTTATGTCAATTTAAAGAAGTAACAGCTTTCCTGAAGTCAAGGAAATTAAACATTTTGTTTTATCAACTCAAGTAAAAAAAGAATCAAGCCCTACATTTGTTTTATTCCTATCTTTGCTTCCAGCAAATTTTTAGATGCAGTAAATACCATTAAAAAAGATACAAAAATCCATGTTCCAACATTTCCAACAAATGAGACAGCACCAAAATGCAGATGTCTTAGTTTCTTTGTATCTCAGTGTGTATATAAAATTAGTACAGAGCTCCAGAAAGGTAAAGAAAAGAGCCCCACCCAGGGAACAAGAGCAGTGTCAGGCAATTGATATTGTACTGTGCCATTTCCTGTGCCCTATTTTCATAGACAAACAATTTTTGCCACCAAAAAATACTTGGAAGTTCAGAAATTTCAAGAGTCCCCCTGGGGCTATGAGTTGCTTTTTCTTCTTCTTCTGTTGCTTTTGGTGCTCTTAGTTTCTCCTAACTGATGCAGGCATAAATCACTTGTTTTCCTGAAGGGAGATTTCATTCTCTGAGAGGAATTTCTTTGAATTTCGACACAGTCATACTAAAGAAGGTGCTACCTGCTCCCATTTTCAGTTTCTCAAGGGTAAAAACCCTTTTAGGGGGCAAGACCACTTGTTCCTCAGGCACCCAGAGACAGTGTATTTGGGACAGTTAAAAAGAAGAGTTAAACAAAAAAACCTCTCACCATATTTCACAGGCTTTGTGCCTTAGATCTCTATGTGTAAATGTAGCTTTGTTTTAATATAAGAATTAATAAATTTCACAAATAAGTTATATAATGTAAGGCCAGGTATACAATATATAAATTTAATACCTTCTTATTATAAGATTTCTTGCTTCTGGAAAATACCCAGGGACTAGAGGGGGGGAAAGGGATGGAATTTCAGCCACTGACACTGTGTTTTTCTCTCCTAGTCACAACAGTAAATCCAATTCCCAGAAAGCTCAATCACATCTGGCACTGAGCACGTTCCAAGGCTCACGTGCCAAAGACCAGAGTGCAATCTTTCTGGATCTACTGAGATCTATGTACAGAGTACATCTGAGTTAAAGGGAAAATTTATAGCAGCTTTAAAGTAAGTGCTTCCTGAACAAGTGCTCTGGAGTGCAATTCTCTGTTCTGGATGTGCAGTCAGAAATCTCTCAGGTGTCCAAGGCCTGGGCACAGGCCTGGGTTGGGTATAGTCACTATATAATGTGTGTATATAAATATTTAGTATAGGGGTTAGATCCATGTTTATCCTAAGTGCTGGACAACCACATGATAAATCTCTCTCCTCTACAGCTTCACCCCTCAGCAGAACCACAAGAAAATGTTGGGAATGAAGTAAACTCAGTAATCCCTACTGTCATCCACAGCAATGTCTTTGCACCTAAGCAGTTGCTCCTACATTGCTGACAAACTAATTTTCCATTTTAGATTTGACTTAAAAGTAAAACATGATTTAAAAAAAAAACAAAACAACATTATGGTTGTTGTAGTAAAATCTGTACTCCTAGTCCTAATAGATGCTGGCTTGTGAGTGGAGCCATTTAATCCCTGAATGTCCCCCTTTAGTTCTTGTCTTTGCCTAAAGGTGAAGATTTCACTGTGGTACATGCCCATGCTGAACCGTGTGTTAATCCACTCCTCCTGCCCAGTGTGTTACATAAATAAGGCAAGACTTAGAGTCTCCCAAATCCTTTGGCAGATGCCAGCACAAATCCTTTGAAAGTCCTTTTCTAGCTTGTGGTAATGTGTTACGTTTCATGTGAATCCACTCGAGATTTTGCCAATGGCTTTGAGGGGAAGGACAAGGTGGGAATACAGAAAAGATTTTGTGTGGCATTAATTAGATGGGCCTTCCATAAAATTCAGTGTCAAAGAGGCTCAAGGGAGGGCCAAGAGCTGCAGTCTCTGTGTGCAGGTTGGAGATGGCAGCACTTCCTCCAGGGATAATCCACATCCCACCTCCACTGTCAGGACAGGAGAGTCCTGGGCACCAGCTGAACTCAACGCAGCTGTGCCAAGCACCTCATTGGAAGGTTTTTTTTCTGTATTAAAATAAAACCTTCTCTTCAGGTCTGCAGCATTATTCTTCCAAAATCTCTTATTTGCAAGCTACACATGTGGAAAAGTCATATTCATTGAGAGAGGAAACTTCAAAATGTTTGTAAGAACACCATGCTATCAAAACCCTGTTTTCATGTTCCAGCTAAGGCTTGGCTCAACTTCACCTTGCTGCGTGTGATGCTTTTGTAGTTGCCTGGCAACCCCCCAAAAATGTAGTAAATAAATACATAGTCAGGGGTCCAGAATGAGCAAGATTCAAGGCTGCTTTTTTTCCAGTCGTACAAATCTTGCTACTAAAGTATGATGTACTGATAGTTCATTGCATTTTTGTCTTGCTTTTGTTTGGCAGGTCTTTAATAAGTTAACACCTAAGTACTGGCAGCATAGTGATAGGGTTCAAGGCAGATATAGAGAGATATACGAAAAATGTGTGTGTTTGTATATGCTTTAAACGAGCTCAAAAATCCCTTTATCATCCTGATATCTACACAGCCCACACAGATATGTCAATCCTCTGCTGTTACAGTGGGGAGATCCAGCCAGATTTATTTCTTTCCCAAAACTTCACCTTTAAGGGGTTTTCTTGAGCCACAAGTGGAAGGGAGGTTAGGAGATCAGAAGTCCTTCATGAGGAGTGTTGGTTATCCTTCTGAAAATGTTTATGTACAGTGATGTTCACACATGTCCAAGTGGAACCATTCCCTGCCTGGGTGCCAAACTGCACCTCCAGAACCAGCTAGCAAAATTAGGTGATGATGATGATGATAAATTAGCTGATGATAAAATTAGCTGCTGATGATAAACTCTTCATTAATTTACTGGGAAGCCATCTTTCTGCCATGCCATGGTGATGGGAGTGTTTCAGTTTTTTAGTACATGCTCCAAGCTGCATCTTAAATTAACTTAAAAATTATCCACTCCCTTTCCACCTTTATACAAGCACAAAAAGGAAAACAGTGTTAAGCAGTTCATTAATGGTTTTTGCTCTTTGCTCTGTGCTGTAATTAGCAACAGTGGCACAGAAAGGAGGGACTTTTGGGACATTTTTACAGGGATATATAGAAGGGTGGAGAATTTTTGTAACTATTTTCAGCAGAAATGCAATATTTTTTCATAAATATTGCAGTGTACTGAAAACATTCTAGAAATAGCCTTGAATCACTATTTTTTTTCCTTTTTTTTTTCAGCTTAGGAAGGGGTTTAGGGCATAGGATGGGCCAAATTTTAATTTTTCTGAGGTGTGATCCAAAGAGGTTTTGACGTCCTACTTGATCTGAGAACATTTTTATTTCTTTTTAATTGGTCACTACCACTGTCATAGTTGATTAATAAAACTAGAGCTGCAAAAATAGCAACAATTAGCACCAGTAGTGCTGTGCACCTCAGTACATTGCAAACATACTTTTATTTTGCCTTTTACCCATTAAAGGGTTCCCTTTCTCAGATAAGCCCCGCTGATCTAATGACTTGCTAGATCACACAGTGAATCAGAGGGAGAGCTGTGGAAACAAGTTTAAGGGCATGAAGCTACAAATACTCTTGCCTATGAGTAACTTTAATCTTGGGAGTATTTCAATTAACTCCAGGAGGGATTATGTAGGGTAATAAGCTCTGAACTTCATGGAAATTGTTCTCAGGACTGGTCCCTAAGCAGATTCAATTGCCGTCTTCACATAAAATCACATAAATCTGTAGTCAGGGATTTTTAATAAACATATTTTATGCCATAAATTACTTTCTGAGGAGGATTTTTAGGGGTATAATTTTACAGCATTGACCTCCAATAGACTCATAAAATTCTATCATGTTAAATGTATATTTAATGGCTTCAAACATTTTTTATTAGTGATCCAGTGGAGAACTCTAATACTGCAACAACCTATTGCATCAGTGGATATTTAGAGAGATTTAAAAAAATGCAGATTATTGACTTTATTATTGATGCAGAGGAGCCACTATATCTTATCAGGCAATTAAATGCCCTTTCATAAAGTGCTCATTGCATGGAGACTGAATTTATGGAAATGATGAAACTTAATGGCTCCACAGGAACCATTACATCCAGTCTGAAACTCTTTTTGGGATATTAATATTTATTTTCACATTCATGCTTGTAGTAATGAGAAATTAAGGAATTTTGGAGTAAATTACAAATATAAGTAGGTAGATACAGAGGTTGCTATAGCAATATAAGTAAGCCCTGAAGAGAAGTGTACTTGCATCATTTCTTCCTGCCTTTAAAGGTACACAGTTAAACCAGCCCAATGAAATGAGATGGCTGTATTTTGATAGCTTTTGCAAATCCAGGATGTGCCAGGTCAAAATTTACAATTTTAATTTTCATATCTACATCTGATTTACGAACACTTACCCACACTTCATCCCCTTCTACCAGGGCTGTAATTTTGCACAGATTATTCTGACATATATTTTATAGCTAATGAAGGATTTTGGATGTATCCACATACAATATGGCATTGAACCTGGAAATTGCTCTGCTGTCTTCACTTGAGTCCCTTTATAAATTCAGTCCTAAATTCAGCCTTGCAGCGAGGTCCCTCTGGCTGGCAGTTTTCTCAGTTCTAAGTGTGTGTATTATCCAGACAGGTTCCCAGAGATCTAATTTATTCTTTTCAAAGACCTGGATATTCAAAGTTATTTGATGTTGGACGCAAAGGAGTAGAAAATATGAGAAGTACACCACAAGAATGCTGGATTTCTGCAGGGTTTTGTTTCCTATTTGGGGTAACACATCTCCCTTCTGGCAATGAAATTGTTCTGTGCTGAAAATTGCTGCATCATTAAAACCCCTGCACTGGCACTCCCAGGAGCTGAATCCACCCTAGGAGGGGTCTCTATTCAAAATTTTTCTGTAGCTCCATTCAGTCTTTGCTCTCTCATCTCCTCTTACTTGGTAAAAAAGGAAAATTCAGGGTATGTCATATTGCTATAGTCCCTGGGGAGGGAAAATGTTCAAATTAAGTATGTAGATGTAGAATTTAAATAAAAACACTTGCTGATTTTCTTGGAATTACAATCTCAAAACTGGCTTTTGCCTTTGTCAGAGGTTGGTAAAATGCAAGCACGGGATTTCACTGTGCTTGCAATTGCATTCTTTTGCCCCAGTTTTCAGTAAATATTTCTTAAACATCCTCACATTAGTAAAGCCAGGCTTGCCTGTGCTACAGGTTTACCTGTGTTATTAAATTGCCCTGAGTTTTTTGTAGCCTTTTAGAAAGTCCCAAGTCAGTTATGCCTAATTTATATGCTGGAACACAGGTTCCTGTATACATCTTGGTAGATTTGGAACAGAACCAGAAAAAAAATCTCTAAACAGAGCCAGTGCTTCATTAGCCACTAATTTAAGGCAGTGCTTAAGACCACAGTTAACTTTAGGAATCTCTTTAGTTTCTGTTCAAGTCAAAGATAAGACTTATTCTTAACCTGAAGAATCTTTTCTACTTAAAAGCTTCTGTGAGTAAGGTCCTTTGTAGAATAATAATTAAACCAGAAATTTTTAAGAAGTCTTTTTTCATCTTTGACTCACTTTCTCACTGCAGGGCTATTTATAAGATGATGCTATCAATTAAACGTGGTAATGTCCCTGTTGTTGCTGTGAAGAAGCTTTACAGACTAGTACAAAATTATTTCAGGTCCTTGAAATGTTTCGTTTTGACTCTTTCATTTTCATGTTTTTGTTTGGGGGTTTTTTAAAATAGAAAATGTTCCAATGCTATAAAATAAATTCTTTTGTATCAGGAGCCTGTAGGAAAGTCCCCAAAGGGCTCCACTTTGAGGAGGAGCTTTGTTCATCAAGGTAGAGGGCTTTGTTAGCCACAAGCATTGTAATTACCTGGCTTTGCTCTCTTTGAAATCAGTGGCAAAACTCTTGCAGGCTGCAGAGGCAGCAGGAGTGAAAGGAATGGCTGTGCTCTGGTTTATTGTTCCATTTTCTGATTAACATCTTAAACTGCATTTTGATCATGCAGCTTCCACTGTCAGAGGATGCATGATGGTCTTTTGTTGATCTTCTGAGGGAACAACAGCTCTTCTTGATGCTCAGCCAAGGCATCTATCATTTAGCTGTCCCTCTCAGTTACTGTGTGAGGATGCAGCACAGCCCTGGCTCAGTGTCCCCACTCACCTGATGACCTGTCACAAGAGCTTTTAGACCCCTTTCCTTTCTCCACCCAGCAATGATGTTTTTTTCTGCACAAAATGTGGTTTTTTAACATTTTGTGTTGAATAAATGTAGAAGGTCAGATTCAAAGTAAGATTACTATCATTGAAAAAGTTTCTCTGCACCACTTTAGCCACAGTGGCTGTCCAGAAGAGGAATTCTCAGCCTGCAGAAAGTATTGTGTCATTTAACTGTCCCAGAGGTCAGTCTCAGAAGAGAAAGAAATACATCATGTTACCTAACATTTGTTGCAATGAGAAGTTTGAACAAGTGCTGAAGTCTAGTTAACATATATCCATTTGACTATGGAGCTGAGCCATTTTGGCATTTATTTCTTTTAATTTTCCTAAACAGATGGTTTTATTTCCACCATGGAATTTTTTTCCCAACACTTGTTTTTTTTTTCTCATCTAGCTTTTGTTCTCCACATATTATTCAGGCAAGTGTGCTGCACATAATCTAGGATTGCAATTAAACAGGAGTGGGAGCGGGGTAAATGAATGGCAGATCTGTACTTAAGCTTCTACCAGAGATAATGGTGGAGAGGTGCAGGGGTCCACTTCTCCTGCTACATTCTATGACTCTGTTATGTGTAGGTATTGAACAGAGAGGACCAATATTTCTCTCTGTTTCCTTCCCTTTTCACTTCTGCCTCATACCTGTGTCACACGACATCCATCAGTCACACAAAGGCAGTGTCACATACTCAGTTATTGCTGCCAGAAGTAATACAAAATCAGGCCTGGCTGAAATGTAAAAAGCAGAGCTTTCTTTATGGCAAGCCAATAAAAGTCACCAACAAAAAAACCCTGTGGACTTTTAATGGAGAAAAAACACTAATGAATAGGCATTAACTGAAAATTAGGGCATGAAAAACAGAGAAGTAAGACAAATCAATTGCTATACCTATAAGCCTGAGTTGACAATAAACCAACAGCAATAGCAGCAAGGTGCATTGGGCCAAAATAATCACAAGTGAAATGAGTGGGTAATTAGGTGTGAATTAATTAGTTTAACAAAGCTCTAAAAACACTAAGTAATTCCACAACTGAACATGAGTGATTTTAGAATCCTTTTGTACAACTGTACAAAAGGATTCTAAAAACTTTACAAAAAAAATTTAAGATTTATGGTGATTTACTGTGGGAACATAAAGAAACAAAACCCATGGTGGCTCTTTCCTTGGGCATATTGGGGTCTGTCCCTGTGTTAATTTTATAATCTTCTGTAAAATCTGAGGGTCTCAGTTCCTGCTGGTGCTAAGCACAGATGGTGCCCACGCCAGCTCCAGGTTTGGCAGATGGACACGTGGACATGAAAGGTGATGCAGAGGAGAAAGTTTGATCTCAGTAATCTTGCTGTCAGGTGATTTCATCTGTGATGTGAGTGGGGAGAATTTACTGAGTAATTCTGTGCTTCAGTTCTCCTCTTTATAATGATAAATTATTTTTCCTTTGTGTGGAAAGCCATATTCAAGAACTGCACTTCAGCATTCTCTTTCCTTAAGTTCCTGAAGAGCCCTAAATAATTTGGTGGCTCTTCCCAACAAACTAGAGGCAGGGACTGGGCAACTGATGGCTGAACATGAAAGAGGATATTTAGGAAAGAGTTACAAGGTCATTTACAAAACCTGTTCTGTTGTTGTTCTGCTTTCTGACATATAAAATCCAGTTAGAGTTACCCAGATAATGAACAACTTGTGCCATTTCTGCTCTAAGCACTGCTGCTTCTTTAACCTGCACTGTCTGGTGCCCAAGTGTGCATGCACCAGGACACCTTGGAGGGGAGGATGCTGTGCCTCTGTGATTGCTGCAGAGCAGCCAGCATTCATTTCCATTCAGAATCTTCAACATGAAATTACAATCATATTCCTGCTCTCCGCTGGCATCAACAAAAACCATTAACTGTAATAACAGGACTGATTTTGCTCTTATTAGGCATTTATTAAGAGCTAAGTATCTTGATAAAGCAGAATATGCTGCAGCTTGACAGCAGAAGTGAAGCATTCTGGAGAGTGCTCCTACCATCCATCCTCCTTCCCTGGTGGTGATGAATGTGCACCATGAAGAGATTAAATCATGTGCTTCACTTGAGTAATAAAATGCTCTGTGCACTTTCTCAGTAGTCAGATTGTTGATTCTGATCAAGTGGAGGACTTGGCTGATCTTGGGATTCAGCTGATAAGAAAATGGAAATATTTGAAACTTAGACTTGACTGCCAACTACATAATTTCATATATTCATCTATAATGGTTAAAATATTGTGTGTTCTTAAATTTATTGCTGCTCTTTACAATAAAGAGCTGTCCCTGAATTTAAATAGTTGAATTGATTTTTTTTCTCTGGATTTCCTCAGGCACAGGAGCTCTTCTATCATAGTAACTACTCCTGGCTCACACCTGGGGCTGAGGCACAGGCGTGGGGCAATGCAGTGCCATACTCAGATTAAAATTTCAGGTGCATAAAAGCAAATATTTTTCTAGAATAGTTAATATGTTTTTTGTCTGATCCGGAGCTATTTGAGAATTCAGGCTGAATCCTGTTTAATTAAAATCTATCTAATTATGCTGCTTGTTTTGTGGGATGAAATTTACACTCCCATTTCCCAGAATTCCCACATTGCTAAATGAATCTGCAATATCCCATTCTAGGTGCAGCTTTTTCTCTTTCAGTAGAACCTGTCTAACTTTGTGTCATGGAGTGAGTGGGTGCATCAGAAACTAGGAATCTTATTTTCTACCTTGGTAGCAAGGAGTCTTTATAGCTCTTCAGTCTTCCCTCCTCTTTGTGACTGTCATGCTTGGTGGAATATCTCCTACAGGAAGAATTGAGCCTGGCCCCACTGTGCCTGCAGTAACTGAGATGTGTAACAGCATAATGTCTAGGGGCATGCACCTACAAAAGAGGCCTTGTGAGTTTATGTCCTCTCAGAAAAGCAATGACTTTTCTTGAATTGATTGTTTGGTTCAGCAAAAAATAAAATTTAAAAAAAAAAAAAAAAAAAAA
>VYXD01003410.1:813886-875066 GCA_013397195.1 Hylia prasina
TTTTTTTTTTTAAATAATCAGACAACTAAAGCAGAAAAAGGAAAAATATCTATAATAGCAAGGGAATGTTTAACTTATGCAAATAAAGTTTTAAAAAAGAGTCCTTATTCAAGTTAATAAAACTCCACACATGGTTTTTAAATATTAATCATGGCTGGCAAAAATCCTTTATTTATAGTGCAACTTTCATTTATATTCACTTTTGTATAGTATCAACAATGTAAAGTGTTCCAAGATCTGTTTGAAAATGCATATTTTAAAGTTCAAAACATGCATAACTTACAATTAAATGCACATGGCTATGCTTTTCTTTTTTACTGGTTTCTATCCCAGAAAACATTTAAGAATTCTTTCTGGCATCTAAGACTGTTTGGAAAATAAATGTAACAGACCAAAGCAGATGTTTTAAGTATTCGTAGACTGATTTGCAGCATAATGAAGAAAGATTATTGTCATTACTTGCCTTTTTTTATTATTTTTAAAGGGTTGCTCTGTGACATTTTGAAAAGGCAGAACGTTGTGTTTCATAAAAGGTTTTAGTTATCTATGCAAATTTTTACTGATGATGTTTTGAATTCTAAATGCCAGTGCTGTATCTGTTAATGTAAACTGAACTGTTTCAGTTCTTGGCACCACAGTATCAGCTGGTCCTACAGACAGGGCAGTCTGCTGGTGGGTTATTGCCCTGAATTCCTTGTTCCAGAAGCTCACTCCTAACTTCTACTCAGTGCCATGAATTAGACACCTCCTCCTGGAACTCCCTGGGAGTCTCACCCTGCCCACCTGGAATCTGCAGAATAGAAAATGCCTGGGAACAACCCTTGTTCCTAGACAGGGTTAATGTGCTCCATGATCCCCACATGGATCAGTGTGAACCAGGTGGGAAACAACCTTAGCAAACAGATTATTAGAAAGTGGTTCCCTTTATCTTGTTAATAATGGCAGGAACCACTAATAGGATTTCCATGTCACTATTAGTTTTATTCTAATACTTTCAGGGGCAAGTTCCCATCTGAGTTAATCCTTTTGTGCAGAATTCCTCCCCAGGATAAACCCACAGGAACTGCTGCAGCCGGTGGAATTGCACATCAGTTGGACCTGAGCCACTGAGAGTCACTGAACATAAAACTGGGAAATTCAGAGCCTGGTTCGCACATTCAAATGCTAACTGGTCCCTTGGGTCTGGAGTTCACTGACATTCCCTGCCCTGGCTCTTAATTAGGGCCACACAAGAGTAGAAAATGATGCTGCAACACATGGCTTAATAAAAACTGGTTAATTATTTGCTCATATTACTTTGTCAGGATATACCAGCTTAGCCCTGGAATAACTCCACTGTGGCTGATGTTCAACAAGGCAGCATTGAGCTGGCACAATATTGTCTTTCTTTGATAGGACAAGGGGTAATGGTTTAAACTGAAGGTGAGTCCACTTAGGTTAAAGATAAGAAGGAATTTTTTTACAATGAGGCTGGGGAAACAATTCCACCTTGGAGTGATGTGCAATCATCGTGAACAATCAGTTCTAGTAATAAAGGTTCCCGCAGGCCAATATTTTTTGACTTTTAAATTTCATTTTTAAATGTCCTCAAGCTGCAGAGTTAAAGGATCAGTGTGCATGAGGAGAGGAACATGCTGACAGTAGAACTGAAGGCAGGCTCCTGGTTCCTCCTGGTTTCATCCTGGTGAAGTCTGTTAGGGAAACTAATGATGAGATTTTGAAAGACACCTGGAGATGTTAATCACCCAAATGCCATCAACAGTGCTTGAAAATTGCTTCTACATGCCTCAGTTTGAATAAAGGGATTGTCAATATCTACTCAATTAAGCTGGGTCTCCCTGACCGTGCTATTGACCACAAGGGAGGGGAGTGTGCTACATAGATGATAAATGGTGAAATAATTAACAAACTGTTGTACTTCAGACAAACTATTATATTTCCCCAGAGAGAAAGAAGTATGGGACCTTTGGTTATGGAAGTACTTTCTGAGCATGGTACCAGTGAGTTAGAAATTAGAAAAAGGAATAATTCTGTGAACCATCATGCTTAACTTTAAGAACATTAACATAAAAATATACTGTGCCTTCCATCCGCAAGCTGCATAGGACTACATTTCAAATTTTTTTTCTTCCTGAATAAGCCACTGTACTTGCAAAGACTAATTTGCATTTAATGATTTAAATGAATAGGTATCTACTCAGATGGGAGAGCATGCACCGAAAGGAGCAGGGGAGTGGAGAGCACTGACATTTGTATACTGAGCCAACATTTCTCAGAGGACCCAAAGTCTATAGCTGAGCAGAAATAAAATTAAAATCATGTTTGTGGGGTCTGACCTGAAGGTGTCTCAGGTGTTCTGGGGAGTGCTATCAGTTGGTTTAGATTTCTGGAATAGGAAAATTACGTATTTCTGGAGGGCGTGTCAATGAGTCGAAGAATATTAGAAGTATTATATGAATAAATAGTATTAGAAGAATAAATCAGAGGAAATGTTTAGCTTTTAAATGCAGGCATTGAGTTCAAATGTTTTGTTCAGCCCTCCTATTTTCCAGTTTGTTCTGAAATGGTGCAGGAGAACAGTACAGAGAGGTTGTGCGTCCTGTACACAGAACAGAAGGGTTCAGTAGGTTTTGTACAATGAAGAGCTCACAAAAGAGCATTCAAACACCTGTAATTACCAAAAAAGCACCTCTAGTGCAAAGACTTGGATGTGTGTTCATGCAAAACATCCAAGAGCGTGCAAGACAGATTTCTGTGTGTCCCAGTTTATTTCTGTGGCACATCCTAGGCCATGGCTTGGCATCTGGAGGTGTTTAAGGAAAGATTGGATGTGGCACTTGCTACCATGGTCTGGTTGACAAGGTGGTGTTTGGTCACAGCTGGACTCAAAGATCTCAGAGGTCTTTTCCAACCTCATTGATTCTGTGGTCTCTGCTCATCTATTGCTGCCTGGTGTGTTTCTCTGATGGGTTTTGTCTGATGCATCTGTCCACACAATCCTAAGCATCTGTAATGAAGTTATACTGGTGGAAAAGAGAAAATGCCTATTTAAATGTTTACTGAAATATAATATTTGGGGGAAGGGTTAATTTAGTCTGGTAGGATGACTCTTATATCATCTGAGGATGCGATGCATTTTATAGATTTAAAATTAATGATGTATTATATGAATGCTACAGGAAATTAGGTATACCTGAAGGGAGTTGGTTGCCCTGTATAAATAAGGTTGCATTAACTATGCATGAAAAACTGAAACCAACTAGCAATAATTGGGTATCTGTGTTCTTTGTGCATGTAGTAAGAAGAAACAGTGATTTCGTGGTAGGAGAGAGACTGGAAATGACAAACTTACTTCTACTTGTGACTCAATATGTGTCAACTCTGAAGCCATTTCGTGCCCCTCAGACAGTGCAAGTCTCCATCCTCCCTGCCTTTTCCATCTCTCCATCTACAGGGCAATTGAATACTCTGATTTTCAGGGCTTTTTTTTTTTTTTTTTTCCTCTCTCCACAAATAATGATTTGAATTTCAAAAGGTTTTGCTTTGAGACTGCTATCATCCTCTTTGTTTTTTGCATTTTTGCATATGTTCCATGATTTTGCTGGCAGGGAAATTCATAAGCAGCAAGTTTTAACTAATTAGAAAATATTAATAGAGGATGAATTTCAAATTCGTATGTATGTCATTTCACAATATTCTAAGTCATATGCTCTCCTCTCATGAGCTAATAATGTACTGTGTAATTTATGAGCTATGTCAAATGGGCTACTTCACAGATTTTAAATATCAGCTCATAAATTTTGAATAATCATATTCACAAATATTATTTCTAGAAATTAATTAAAATTAATAATAGATCTGTATACTAATTGTTGACCTCTGGTGGCAAAGACTATGTGTATGGAAGAGGAAACCATTTTTCTAAAAGATTTTCTGCACAATTGGTTTAATAACACAATCTGACTACAAACTGGAATATCAAGGCTTAAATTAGGTATTGAATATTAAGCACTGGGAAGGTAGGAAACTGCATTGTTTGTTATGCACTGTGATGACAAGCATCCCACTTCTATAAATTTAGTTCCAGCAGTCAATTGCATTGAATAAACACTAAATTTTCCATGGAAACATAACTGCTTTCTGGAGCAGAGTAGCACAACAGCTCCGTGCTACTTAAACAAATGCAGAAATACACATATAAATGACTGCACGTGGTCTTTCATTTAAGTAAATCGATGTATGATTGTGCAAATCCTTGAGATTTTTGAAAATTCTGGCCTTGACCAAAAAAACAACCTAAGATTAAGAGTATATTTGTATATATTTTCCATCGGCAAACTTAGATATAATTTAAAGATTGGTTGTGTGTATCAGAAAACAACTTACTCCAGGAAATTGGTTTGCTGCTTTATTAAAACAGTATAGGCTGCCTTGCCAGGAGGAGCCCTGTTTTTCAGTTTTGTGCAAGGAGTGCCATTTGCATCAAGAGAAACTATTCCCTTGGCTAAGAATTTCCTCTGTGATATGAATCACTGGAGCAGGCCTTTATAACTTTGTATATATCAAGCACGTGATGTGATTGAAAAATGGAACTAGACTCTTCTTGCCCAAGACTTCTTATCATGAAAAAGGTTAAATAATCCTTGGGTAACAGAAAGCATGTTTGCAGGTTCTTCAAGTTGACTTCAGTCTGTCCATGCATTGTTTCCCTTATCTCTAAAATGGGAAGAAAATAGTTGTTGTGCTGTTTCAAAGGAGTGGGAGTAATGGCTCTGAATTTGTGAGTTATTTGGAGATGCTGTGGTGACTGGAGGTTGAAAGTACAAAGTCCTGCAGAGTTTGTTTCTTGTTCCCTTCATGCACAGGGAAGTGCCTGGGGAAGGTGTCCAGGCTTGAGTCTGTTAATTTCTCTATTTATCTTCCTTTGAGCTATCCTTGATAGCTTTTTCCCCACTCTCTGTTCATTTTCTGGTATGTCTAGGCAGGTGATTTTTGCACTCTGTGTGGTCTGTGAGCTTCATCTGTGCTTGAACATCTTTCCTATTTCGTTCAGTGTAAATCCACCCCTAATTACCCTTGTGCCAGTGGTGGTTTTCCCCTGGATTAAGAATGTGTGTGAGTTTCCCTAACAACTTGCAGTGCAGGTTTCAGGAGACAGCAGTAGTTGATATAATCCTCAAAAAGAGATGAAAAAGGGCAAGAAGGGAACAAAGGGTTCCTGTGTGTCTCCTGTCACTCAGGCCTTGCTCCTGATGTAGCCGCTTCTGCAAAATGGTGGCACGGGAAGATTAAAGCACTTCCATGAAACAGAACCAGATCCTGAATTGAGCAGGAGGATTTTTGCATGGGGGAAGTGTGATTGTGAGGAGAAAAGAGATAGAATCTGGAGGCAGGCCATTGATGTTATAACCTGGACACAGAGTACCAAAGAGAGAAAAAACGTTAACCTGCACTGGTGTTTTACTCTCTGTGCTGTAAGAAGAATTCCTTGCTCCCCTGGACCTGAAAGGAGTTCTCAGCACACCCAATTGAGTTGGACTGGTCTCTAATAATATTTATTGATCACAAATTTCCTTGATAGTGGCCATTAACATCTTCCAGTAATAGCAAAAAAACTTTGGTATTTTTCAGAATTAACTAGAGGATGCACCTTGGCTTGCCTATTAATATGGATATATGGATTTGTTACCCAGCTATTTGGCTTTAGGGTTTTTTTTAAGGATTCTTTAGGCTACCTGGTAAGCGCACTTTGTTAATTTTAGAAAATTAACAGGTAACTCAATTTTTTTTTCCTTTATTTCGTTGGAAAACAAACAGGGCTTATGGTTTGTTTATTTTGTCTTTTGTCTTTCTTTTCCCTTTCCTTTAAGCAGAGGACCCCTGGGGACCCAGGGAACAAATAAGTCAATGTTGTTTTTTTTTTTTGCACTGCATATTTTTATTATGTTTATAATTTGTTAGTCATTCTGCTTCTTACTAGAAGTAGCTGTTGTTTCAGGATTACACCAAATCTATTGGGTATATAGAAACGAGATATTTACAGAAGCAGACATCTTTCTTCAGTTTCTTTACTGGATTAAAAAAGAAAAATGGTGGAATAAACAGGAAAATGAAAAGAAATTCTTATTTTTTTCTTGAGATAATATGTTAACACTATTCTGTTATGTGTACTTATCTCCAATCTTTATGACTCAAAAGATTTGAATGTCATAAAACTGTGGTACACCAAAACCAAGAGGTAATAAAACCCCCATTGTTCTAATTTAATGCATTTGACAAATTACCTCAAAGACAAAAAAATGCCTCTTTTATTGTTGGGGTTTTTTTTCCCCAAGGCAGAAAGAGCCCATAACCTTATCAGATTACAATTCCTCACCGTTGTGTAATTTGTTTATGATTAAAACAGTCTGTGTAGCGCTTGGGTTTTTAGGTTCAGAATACAATTCAACCTGATTTCTTTTACACTAGGACTAAACAGGGACAAGGACTTTCTTTTTCAAGACTTTCTAACTGAATTCAAATGAGACTTCACTTGGCGTCCTCCCCATTTCTTCTGGTGTATCTACATCATTTGACTGCTTTGGTGTAGGTTGTTCTGCAATATTTTAATTGGAAAATATCAGTGAAAACATGAGTACCCTCATAGCTAGGAAGAGTTTATTCACTCCCTAAGAAATGATTCCTCAAGGTTAAGCTTAAAGAAATTAATGCGGGCAGACTAAAAGGAAAAAAAAAATTACAAAATCCCACAACAGTAATTAAAACTCTTTCTAGTGAGATTTTTATGGGAAACATACATTCTCTGCAAAGAATCTGCATCAAGTTTGTCCATGTCCTCCATTTTTTCATTTGATTTAAAAAAAACCAAAAAACAAACCAACAAAAAAAAGTTAACTTTTAAAACTGACACACAAGCTTACAAATTATTTTTAGAATTGTTCCATTAAACTAAAAAAAACACTTGGGATAGAAAAAGATACACATTAGGCGTAATAAAAAACTGCAGGACTTACACAGAACTGTGACAATGACACCAGTGTAGAAAATGCAGTCACCACTGAGATGGCTGAAATCTGGTGAGTGCAGTTGCCCACAGAGGATTTAAAAAACAGCTGGCAAGATTTCAGTACCCCAGATAGGTCTGTGCATTCTGACATGGGTTTGCAACACAGTTTGGCCTATATTAAGTCTGATATATCAGATGCCTCAATGGATTAAGAAAAGAGGTTTTTAACCTAAACAGATGTAAGAGCATCTAAAAATGTCCCTATTGAACTGTTGAACTGAAAAATCAAGACCAGATTAAGTCAATCAGCAGGTTAGCTTTTTAATTAAAAAGCTTTCTTTACTGGTTTCACATGTATCTTGCTAATTTGTCCAGTTTTGATGTTTTTCTCCTGTGTGCTGGCTGTTAGGCTGCACAAATTGAAAGACTCTTCTGCCTGTGCAGGTCACATGCAGGGTAGTGGTCAAAATACATCTTTTGACTGGTCCACTCTCTTGGGATGTTCAAAGTAGCTATTCACACCAGGGTAATTGGCAGGACCATATTTCTGCATAGTCCTTAGGTTTGTGTATGGCTCATCAATAAAAAGTAAGTGGAAGAAAAAAAATCATTCAAAATAACCACTTTAAACCTGGTCGAATAAAGTATCAGTTGCCTAAAATAGACATCTTCCCAGTGTGACCTGGGAAAAAAACCACAATAATAATGAAAAACTCTGAAAATAGCTCTTATCTGAGCTGTTTAGACACGGGCAGCACTCATGACATTGTTCACAGAGGATTTTGTGACTGCAGTCTCTTCACATCTTAATACAATAGTCCTTGATCCTCTGTTTCTCCTAAAGTGTGCGACAGTCTACCTTGCAGTGCACTTGCTAGAGAGGAGGAAAGAAAAAGAGAAACCAGGCACACCAGTGGATGCTTCCCATCTTTCTGGTATGGTTATTGCTCAGCCTGTGACTCCAAAAGAAAGAAGATGAGAAGGGCAGTGTGGATGCGGGGTACTGCAATGTACAATCATTTGACTTCATGTTTTTGTTCCCTGAGGTTACCAAACCTCTCTTGAAGAGTTAGATTTGAAGAAAATTGAAAGAACTATCATTTCTTTGTCCTACCCTGTTGCCTGTTGGATGACTTCTCAGTTTGGTTAAGTCCCTGAAAGCTAAAGTCACTTAGACAGACAACTTCTGTCAAGAACGTGCTTAATCAGCTGCACTCAGGTGGGAGGTAACAGCAGCTCTCTCTTGGGCTTTGTAGTAACTCTTCGTGTAGATAAGCAACACTGTGCACTGCCAGCTTAAAAGTGTCTCTTGTGTTTGAAGCAAACTCCATGCACTCTAAGCTGTGTTCAGAGTTACTTTGATAAATGCATATCTTAAATTTTCCCAGCCAGAGAAAAGTTTTCAAAACTGGTAGACCACCTTCCCCAAGCCAGTGAAAGTTTTGTGTCATTTGCCTCTTCTATTTCCATTTTTTTCCATATCCAAGCTAAAAGAATAAAGCCTATTATACTTCAAGAAATGTATTTTGATTCCTTTTATGTTGTCTTCTTTAAATATGATGTTCCATGACAGTATTATTGTAAATCTGGGAGTGATTCTCTTCCCTTTGAAGCTCAGACCTATTCTTCATTTTAATGTGTCTACCAGCTTCATGTGGCCCGCTCTGCAAGGTTCCTGTGAAGATGTAGTGCATCTGCTTTTGTGAACTCTGTCATCTTCCTCTCAAATGTAGAGCTGAATACCTCCTGTTCTTGGACTCTTTAGAGTTCAGTCCACAAATTTGTGCTATTTTTTCTTATTTTCTTTTCATTTTTTTCCTTTTTTTTTTTTAGAAAATATTTTTCCTATGCTATGGGTGTCCAGAATTCCATAGTTATAACCAGTGTTAGAGAGTAAGTTTCACATGCAAATAATGGCCTTTTCAGGGATAAGTGGTTCAATTTCCAGTGTAAAAATAGGCACTTCCTCATACCTTTGTGCCATGCTGTTTATTATTCTATATTAGCATCTGTGAAGTGCTGTTTAATGCTCTTTAGTGTTGTGTGTGTGGCTCAGTAGCACAATGAGCCAGCTCAGGCTGACAGACCTCGCTGTCCTTTCAGCTGAAAAGCCAAGGCTTGGTGCAATATCCCTGAAAGAAGCAATCAGTGGATTTACAGAACAACACAGAGAACTAACTTCTACTGCCTGTCCCCAAAACATAATATTAAATTATGTGTTAAAAAGGATATTAGGGGCATGGTCTTGGGCAGAATCCAACTTGTGTCCCGTCCGAATTAGCATTTAGATGAGCTGGAGTCTCAGATGAAGCACAACCTAGATGAGTTTTCCAGCTGCTTTGTACATTATCTCTGTCAAAATACAGCTTTGTGAATACAGCCTTACACACACACACACACATTTTTGGAGATGTTGCATAGGCAGCAAGGAAAGCAGCAGCAGACACAAGCAAACATTCACCTCTGTTTCCATGCTTCCTGTGCCTTATCAAAACAGACCTGATACAGGTGCATGCAGCCCTGCATCATACAAAATGCTTTCCCAGTGAGACAAATCTGTAAGCCTGAGTTCCTCTTGTTGTCCCCTGGAACAGCATTTAACCATTCCTAGCGTAGAAACTGTTAAGTGCAAAATAATTTGGAAAACTTTGGTAGAACTGCAAGTGCCCTGAGTCACATGACTTCTATAGGTTCAGCTAGGGCGTTATTCTGTATAGCAGTAACCTCAGTGTGACCTGGAAAATATTGGATAAACCCCTGCCAGTTAAACATAAGTGAAACCTAAAGACTTGTTATGAAAACAGTAATGACAGAATAAAAATAAATAGCACATTTTGGAGCTGGGCCTTGCATTACTGACAGAACCTAGAAATGGGGTTGTCAGGCAAAAAAACAACAATTGTCCTTTGGAGAGCTTCAGCCTGACCTGTACCTGGCAAAGCAAGTGAATAATGACATACGGCCTCTCTGCTTTGTTACAAGTTAGTGCTGGCCTTGATTGTGCATTTTAAGGAGAAATGTGTGTCTCCCTGTGAATTTTTGGCATAACACTAACACCAGTGGGGCAGAGATGGCTCTTCAGTGCAACTGGCATCCACTGAAAGAGCTCCTCCTCTCATGAAACATTTGTTTCCCAACTTATTTTGCAGCTGCAAAGAACAGGACATTTTGCACTCCAGTGGGATCATTATTCAATGGAGATTGAATATAGGAAAGGGGGTTTTGCAGAAAGGCCTTCTCTTACCTGGCTGTTGCATGTTCTCTTGCAGGCCAGGTATAAGCAAAAAATTCCTCCTCATGTGGAATACTGAAGCCTGGGTGTAACCCAGAAAGGAGATATAAGAGAGGAATAATTATTTTTCTGAGCACTGTTGGCAGGAAGAAAGCTTTTATTACTAGCTTCACATCATCACAATAAGAGTTTAAAAAGAATTATTAAGTCACTGATGGCAGTGTAATGAATTATTAATACAAGCAGTTTATAAAAATTAATGTTTACTTATATTTGAAGTTCTCCTCTTCAAGAATGTGGGTAAATAAGAAAATATCCGAGTTGATTCAGGACTAAACCTGAGAGATCTGCTAAGGTGTTAGTGCAGACCACTAGGATTGTTTGCACAAGTCTTACTCAAGTCAGAACTTAGACTGTGTTGGCAGAGGAAAATCTATTTTATTGCTATTACGTTACCTTGTTTACACCAGGGAGGTAAATTTAACTTTGGAACCATCATTTGCATCCTTGATATATATTTTCAGGTAAAGAAAAATTAGTGCTTTCTACATTTCTCTTTTACTTAAAAGTTACAAACAAAAGAGTAAGGAATGGAAAAAGCCAGGTTGGGTTCTTTTGCATTTTTTAAAAAATATTTATTTATCACACCTTTCATCAAGGATTTAAAATGTAGATGTGAATGGATTCATGTCAATGAAACTACATTTTGCTACCAGATATTTCTCTGCAGAGAGTCCAGCTGACTCAAAAAGCGACAGTGCCTCATAACAGTTGTAGCAGCATAACATTGAAAAGCTAATTAAAAGCATATGACTTTTCTTATATTATACTGCAAGGCTTGTAAGGAGCAAAGTGTACCAGGGAGGTTCTGAAGAAGGATTGTTTGAGAGTCCCTGTTGCCAATCACATTTCAGCTGGACTTGTCACCTTCCTGGCAGCTATTTGGACATCTGCCCAAGAAAGTTGGGATACCTGGGTGGGAATTACCATTGGAGAGGAGTTACCATTTGCTTGAGACACACATCAAATTCTCTAAATCACTGCGAATGTTGGTGGAATGAGAACAGTGGACACTCCTACCCTGTGTTCTGTTTTTTGAAAGAGTCAGTTTGTTCAGCCCGTGATCCTTGAAGGTATTTAAGTGACAAGTAGGGCACAGCAATATATTTCACTCTCTTGTAAACTTACTTTGACACAGTGAGGTGCAATTAGAAGTAGAATGAAGGTGAGAAAACTGGTGTTACCCATATATATGTAGACAAAGAGCAAGCCTGTCTCTTATGTCTTTCTAAAAAGATAAAATCTTGAAAGGATTTGAGTTATTGTTAGTTTCAGCTGTCTTTTTTTTTTTTTCTCCAGAAGCACATACATGAATTCTGTGTATATAGAAAATACATCTCTGATTAGGTAAATGCTCTTATATCGGGTGGTGTGAGGACAAAAATAGGAGAAATTAGCAGAAATTTGTTTAAATTGTATTGGGGGGGTAAGTGAGGTGCTGCTCTGACCAGTGCCCCAGACATCCACTGCACTGACATGTTTTTTCTCAATTTTATCAGGGAGGTTTTTTGTGCACTTTTCCATATATAGTTTGTTCTGTAGATATGAGAAGGTGTTTGTTCCACAAGAAACAATAGCAACCAGAAGTGGAAATTACTGCCAGCTCATCAGATGCAATCGAATAATAATGAAAGCTAATGCAAGACAACATTCAAGGTTATTTTTAAATCTTTGTAAAGGTCAATGTATTCAATGGTATTCAGTTCCAACTGCTGAAAGAGTTGCTGTGTTTAAATATGATGCCCTTGTTGTTTAGGAAATAAAAGATCCTTACTAGGAAGGGTAAACAGGACAAAGCCCTATCTGTGTCTTCTTATCACATAATTCAGGGAAACAATTTAAGTATTATTTTGATGATTAGTTTCAGTCTCCAGAACCTGTGTGCTTTTTCCTCCATCTCAAGTTGCAAAGTTCATTACCAGATAAAGAACAAGGTGCCTTCTTTGTGAACTTTTTCTACCCTGGGTAGCTGAAGAAAGCAAAAACTATCTCGTGCCCCTGACTAGTGTAACCTCTGGAAGCTCTGGAGATGTCATTAGGCAATAATTTGGCCACTGTAAAAATATCACTATGTAAAGGTTGTAATGTTTATTGTCTTCTGTAGTCATGACTTCTGCCCTCCTTTTGTTCTTGTGCTTGTAGCAGGAGAAAAAGACCCCAGTGCTCAGAAATGGAGAATTAAGGAATAAAAGGAGGGGGAAAATAGAGAAACCAAAACACCAGAGTGGTGGTATTGACTTTAGCTAGCTAAAGGTGTCTGCAACACCCTCCTTATGTTGCTCAATGTTGAAGAATATTAAAAGTTTGCTTCACAATATCACATCAAAAATGCTGCCAGGGCATTTTAGAGAGAAGAAATGCAGCATGGAGCCTTGTGCAAATGCAGAGTCCTCCCTGTAAGCAGGAGGCCAGTGGCTCTCAGCATCTGTATCCATGGCAGGAGCTGTAGTACAGTAGAGAAAATGAGATACTTGCTGGCTAGGTGATCATACAGCCAAAAAACAGAGAGGGAGAGGAAGGCACAGGAGTATAGATATGGGAATCCATAGACTTTAATTATAGAAATATTTATTCCCAAGTTAATGACTTATTTTTATATTTTTAATTAAGGTAATACTGGAGCCATGATGCCTTTGATTTATGAGATAGAAGAATTATCCTGGAGGGAATATCAAATTTTTCTCTTATTCAGATGTTCATATTCTCTGTCAATACATGTTGGGCTATTCATGCAGCATTTCATGTTGTTTTCTTGCAACTCCATTTGTTGAAGGCCAAGAATCATGGCAAAGGTAACTTAACAAGAGTAGGCAATTCACTATTATAAGTTTAACAAAGCCCTTTTTGGATAGGAAAAATGCTTTTACAGAAAAATTTAATATGTCTTTGTAATGTAACACAGGCAAAGAAATTTAATAAATAATTCCTAGAGACAGCTTTGCATAAATATTTACCAGACCCTTTTTTTTTTCCGATGATAGATAGGTGCTGAAATTCTTTTGAACTTGTGGACCTTAAGACCATCAAAGAAGCTCTATTCATACAAATGCTGCTTTCTAACATTGAAATAAACCATCTGGATAAAGGTTAAGGGCAGAGAGACACCATTCAGGGACAGGTAACAGCTGGATGGTGATGGCCATATCAGGACTGTCATTTTCTCCCAGCGTTATCAGGGGAATTGCTCAGAGTTCAGATTGCAGGAAAGAGGAACTAAAGGAAGAGGGTTCAGAAACAATCAGCAGAAACAAAAAGCAGCACAGAGGAGACCACTCAGGGAAGTGTTTTACTTCAGTGATGTCTGCTAATCAGTGTGTTGGACTGTGCTGTGCTTTCCTTTAATTGTGCGGGTGTGGCAAAGAAAGGTTTGGGGTTTTTTTAAATTTATTACTAGCAGCTATAAAACCTTCAGATTGATGCGAAGTTTCAGCAGCAATGCACAGATACCTGAGCTGCATTTGCTTCAGGAGATTTCGAATCATATTAATGGCTGTCTCTGGGAACTAATGCTGGAAGGGATGCTGGCTGTGCCACCTTCTGCCACGTAGAGCTGGTGGAGAAGAGAGTGCTAGAGACTCTTTGAAAGCTGATGCAATTTCACTGGTTGCAACAATATTATTATCACCAATTAACACGGGTCCAAAGAGAATTTGTACAGCATTTTTTTAATGTATTCCTCTGCAGGTTTCTTCTCATATCAAGTACAGCAGTGTGAAAGAACAGCATCGTGTCCTTAGAACTTACCAGTAAAGAGAAAATGTTTACAACTTGTCTCTGAACAGCACTGCATGGATGATGGAGCACTTCTGAAAGAATATCTGTGAAGGAAATAAACCCATTAATTGAACAGAATTACTGCACACCAAAGCTACATGTTTGAGAGGTCTCTACAGTATTCAAATAACTATTGAACCATTTGGCACATCCCTAATAAAAACCTTTATCCATTAGCCCCATTGGTGCATGCTTAGGCAAATTAACTCTTTTATATGTAGATCTAAAGAAAATGGTGTGTTATAATTAAATGATTCTTTTGGGGGCAGTAAACCTCTCTTCAAACAGCTTGAATATTAGTGCAGTCGTTTTTCTTTCAGCCCTACTAATCACAGCAAATTTAGCTTGCACAGCCAGAGTCAGGGCGCATGTTACAGGACATTCTGGAAATGGCGATGAACAGATCCCACAAGAGTTGGTGTTTGGTTTATAAGAGGATTTTATCTGAAGTTAATGTAAATTTATCTGGATTCTTGCTGTTTGTGAAATCGTGTTGCTGTTTAAGATGTCTGGTACTTGAGATATGTGTAGGTCACCCCATAGAAGCCCATTGTGTGACTGACTTTGGATTTGAATGGAAGATCTAGAGGACAAATGGCAACTGGAGTCACCACATTTGAAAACAGAATCCCCCTCCTCCAAGCTGCTCTCCCCAGTTTCTAAATGGTTTGAAACTTAAGTGACATTTTGAACATTCCTTCTGATGGGTGGAAAAGGCACCAGATACTGAATCATAAAGGAGTTACCTTGATGAATATTTAGGCCAGGATTTCCTGACATGACTACCAATGGCTGGGATCTGATACTTTGAACTGTACCTCATTTATTGGAAGTGCTGAATACCTGTTTTTCTGAAAACTGGACTCTATGGATGTGACCTGTTCTGACTTTTAGTTGTAAAGCTAAACACTCAACGTTTAAATGCTGTAATCTCCTGAGACAACACAAAGCTGCTTTCAAAAAATACAAGTGTATGTGTTAGACTTTAGATTTCTGTCTAGGTTATAGAAGGCATTTTTATATTATTATCAAATTTAGTCTTGTATTTCCACGTACCTACTGGACATCTACTGGAATTAACAGGATGAAAGATTTATTTATGCCTCTTTTTCTTTGCTGTTTTCTATATTTTCTACTGCCAGGCTTGTGGGTGTGCTCCTGTTGAGGGGGCAGGTGATTATTTTCAAACAGCAGGTGATTATTTTCAAACAGCTCCAGTGAATTTGCCTGGTGGCTGCATCCAGCACAAGACTGTTGTGAACCACGTCATATTATTGGCAATGAGGATCTACTTTGGATTGGCATTGTTTGTTGGTTTGTTGGGGGTGGGTTTTGGAGGAAAAGAATTTACAGAGAGTGCAAATTCTCTGCTTTGCCTTAAGGTCCAGCTCTGCCTGTGTCTTTATGTTCCTCTGGGGAATGGTGGACTCCCATGCCAGCCACTGTCACCGCCCAAGTATCACTTTCCTCTGGGCTCTCTGAAGTGCCTGGTACCTTGGAGCATTCAGATTTGTTTGAGATACTTCACTATCTGATGCCTGAGGTCAATAAGTTTGGATGTTGTCAAAGTAAAATCGTTAAAATAGGATTTCTGATAGTATGGAATTATAAGTAGCATTAGCAACAAGATGTGATTCAAATGTTATGGACACTGCAGATTTGAATTGCAATAAGCAAAGCAGATTATTGCAATTCAATTTTTTTTTTTTTTTTTCCCCAGATTTTGTGCTGGAGGATATAAAAGGGCATGCAGTTTATCTCACAGGACCATGAGCTGCCTACAGTTTGCATGTGCAGCTTACATTTGTGGGAGTCCCAGTGTATTCTGAGGACTCAGTCCAAACCTGACAAATATCTTGGGGGGAAGGGTTCAAATATGAGCTATCCAATTTGTTTGCTGTTCTAAACTGAAAATTAGCACACTTAAAATGGCTAAATTCAGCATGCACCCAGATCTCTCAGGCCTCACTGCCCTCACAGGGAAGAAGAATTTCTACAAAATATCCAATCTAAACCTGTCCTCTGTCAGTTTGAAGCCATTTCCCTTTGTCCTATCATTACATTTCCTTGTCAAAAGTTCCTCTCTGCTCTCTGTCTCTCTTGTATTCCCCTTTGGACACTGGAAGGTCCTGTAAGCTTCTCCCAGAGCCTTCTCCTCTCCAGGTGAACAACCCCAACTCTCCCAGCCTGTCTCTACAGCAGGTGTCTCAGCCCTCAGAGCAGCTGATATTTCTGTGTTCATTCACATTTTGCCACCACAGAATGTTTTTAGGTTCTTATTCCCACCTGAGAAGGATAATGCTGCCTTTGCTCCTGGTCAGGCACTGATTAACACTGTGCACTATATTTTTCATTCTGATTGGCTTTCCAAAGGTGGTAAGAGAGACATAGTTTCCAAGAAAACATCACTCCTTTCTTCTTTCAAGAAAACAAGGAGAATCCTTTCGCAGTGATTCTACAAGACGAAAATTTATCCACTATGAATTTGGAGAAGTTTAGAAATGTCAGAAAGATTATTCTTGTCCCATAATTGGTTTGTTTCAGTGCTCTGTGTTTGTGGGGGTCACCAGTTCACATCCAGGGAAGTGCAGCTTGGCTCCAGCTGTAATTCAGAGCAGCTTCCTCAGCTCTCAGCGTCGGGGTTGTTTAACCTTGAGGCTGCTCGTGCTGTATCTGTGGTGGTGCCTCATGTGCAAATGTGCTGCTTTGTAATGCAGAGATCGTTCCTCCAGTGTCCTACCTTGCAGACTGCATTAAGTTTTCTGGAAGGTGAAGCATTATTTTCCACCTCTCTCCTGGGATGTATCGAAAGCCTGCTGAATTCTGTACAGACTTGGTATTTAGTTTGCTTACCAGTCTCTAGCTATTACCAGATACCAAAGGAAATACATAATGTAGCTCACAAAAGAGAAATGATGTTTCAGCATTATGTAAAAATCGCTGTTGTTCCACTTACTTGAGATGTTCTTTGAATGCCAGGAAAGGTCTTTTGGCATCTTAAGTAAGTCTTATTCATTTCCACATCCAGAAATGTTTCCTGGTAGTGGGCGCAGCAGATGCTGTCAGGAATCACAGGTGCCAAATTGTGGGGTCACAGGTCTGACTTGAGCATGAGAGAATGAGCAATTTCAGACTCAAAGGAGGCTAGAAACTTTTGGCATATTCAGAAGCAGAAAATACTTTCTTTTTTTTTTCTTTTTCTTTTCTCATCTCACCACGGAAACAGTGGCAAATCCTCATGCAAGTTCATATCTCAGGCTGAGGCAGTGACCAGGTTTTATCCCTGCACAGTTCACATTGCCCCAGCTGATGACAATGAGCCACAGCAGTTTTAATGTTCTTGGAGTGACTTGCTATTCTATCTGAAAAGCAAGAAGCAGCTCTTGTTAATCTGGCTGTAATTTTCTGAAGGCTTTTGCCTCTATTCAAAGAGAAGGTTCATTGAAACTGAAGCATGTGGAAACCCACTGAACCTTTGACAAATATCTCATGTAGGCAGGTTTAAGGGTCCTTGAAGCTATTATATTCCCTCCCATGTACTTCCAAGCTCTCCAGTTTACTAGTCCTATTGATGCTTGCTGGGGGAGTAATTGTTGCACTGGTGGGGAAAGAAGGACTGAACTCTTTAAAAAATCTTTTCTGCAGTTCATAAAAGTAAAAAGTTGTTCATAACCTGCCTTCACCTTGACACCCCCAAAATTTAACATCACATTTATTCTAAATCTGAAATTTTCCATAAGAGGGGGGTTATTTGGGCACACCTTTAACTTTCTGCACCAATTACAAAGCCACTTTGTTGATTTCCTATAGCCTTTTTACTTACATGCATTTTTCAGGGTAATTAAACTGTTTAAGTAATTCAGCTGATCCTGTCTTATTTACAATGTAATTAGGACCACTGCAAGAGGAGTGCAAGCAATGAGTGATTTAATCCTACTGAAGAATGCCTTGAGTTTCAGGTTTGGCTTTTTGTGCTTTTAATCCTTCCTCACCTCCCTCTCTAAGAATGATGGTAAAGGAATACACAATGTGTTTAAGATTATCTCAAAGAGAGGATTCCAGTTTAGGGAGCATATTTGCATGGACTGCAAATGAAATATTTTTTTCTCTACACTGAGCAGTGTCACCTTGTCTTTCAACAGGTACTTGGGATTCCTGGTTTCCTCTTCTGACTTAGACATTGATTCACTGTCTGGCCTTAGGTAATCTATTATCACACTCTCAAATTTATGTGCCCGTAGCTACATTCAGGTACTAAAATAAGTGACTTAAGGACTGTCAAAAAGCAAGTAATTTATGGACTTATGTAACAACAGAACAAAACCCTTGTTCTGCAAATGTTAAGGATATTTAATTTTACACTGATTAGTGCTGATCACTTAAATATTTGCATAACAGTTCATAGGTGAGGGGACTGGGTATCTAATTTGAAGCATCAAATTTTGAATGTTATGTCACTTTGCCTTCATGTGAAATATTTCCTTTTAAGCCATGTCTCTGAGTCCAAAATTATTTTTTTCCATATGAGCCCAATAACCAGCAATTACAGTGTCTGTTGAGTGTGTGTGAGTAAAGCTGATTACTTAATGAAGTGATGCTATGACAGCTGTTTGTAAGGAAAAGGAAACAACAGCTTATGAAAGATTCTTCAATGAAAAATGCACAAACATTTAGGTTGTACTTACTTCTCTTTAATGAATAACCTTTTGGAAAAAAATAAAGATTACCTGTATTAAGTATCCTTCTCCACAGATCCCTTGCTTGGACACTAACAAAAAGCAATTGGTGAGATGTCAAAAGTTCTCCTGCTAAGAAAAAAAACCCTGTCCATACATTTCTGATATTTCCCTAGCAGGGAAGAAGAATTAGAATATATATACATTTATATCCATATAGATAGCTGGCAAGTGACTTTAGTTTTATCCTGAAGGTAAATAAGTGCTGTAGACCAAAGGTGCTGGTGTAGACAGGCAGAATAAGTTTCTGAAGTCCTTCTGGGATGGAAATAATGATCATTCCTGTGTGAACAACTTCCAGTCATTCCACCTATTATGTACCCATTAGAGTACAAGCACCTTGGACTGCAGATTACATATATGCCCTCCTGTAGCTGACATTCCCTTTGCTCCCTTGGTTCATTTTCAAGAATAGCTCAGACTTTTCTCAGCTTCAGTAAAAATTGATTTATACTGTAAAATGATTAGAATTTTTTTTTCTTAAAATTACATGATTTAATACTATGTTTTGTGAAATAGGATAAATGCAGTTTCCTGGTTTCTGCGTATTTAAATGTATGACCCTTTCTTTTAAATTGCTTATGATGTTTAATAAGCAAATCAAGACCTACTTCAACTCTAATTAAAGCTCAGTGGAAATGTAGAAGGGTAATGGACATAGGACAGGCAATCATCTGAAAATCAAAAAAGAAGTGTTTTACAGAAAATGTTTATGACAGACTTTTATTTCCAGAAGGCAGATACAATTGTTTCTACTGCATCAGTTATCAAGAATTTTAATAATTAGGTGCAGTATAATTAACCATTAAATGAAGAAAGTTGCATTTTTGTTCCTTGGTAAGGAGTTTCAATATAGAAAGAGTTGTATCTTAATTTTAAATTACTTATTTACATTCCTGAGTTTGAGTAAATTTTACAACCCTCTGTATTACATTTTTGCTGCTTTGTATGATCTTAATTCCAGCTCCTGTCAACGAAATCCTCTTAGGTTGGATTCAAACTCATGTTATGTTTTTGTGCATCTGGCCAGGCCAACCTGGCTGGAATCCATCTGGCTTCATATGGCTCGTGCCATTCCCAATAGCTGGGTGTCAGGCCCCTCTAGCTTTTCATAATGTGCTTTTTTGGCAGTTCTAGATGGTTCTGAATCCTGGGCTTACTGCTTCTTGTGCCCTTGGATTATTACCCATGCATCTTTCTTTTTTTTCCTTTTCTTTTTTTTTTTTCCTATTTTTTTACCCCTTTCCTCCCATTTTTTTCACTGACTGTATGATTACAGTAACAACATGGTGAAACAGTAGAATGGATTTGCTGCTGGTGTGGGTTCAAAAAGGTCTGTTATTTGTGAATTTGGTTTATGCAGAAACAAAGAAAACAAACAAAAACTCGACTTATTTCCTATATGTTACACGTAGAGTCTTTTTTGGTGTATTCAAATAATAGGAAGATGCAAGTAAGATTTCAGATGCAATTTGGCTTCTAAGGATCCTGCTCACTTAGGAGGTTTTCCAACAATTAGGCCAAATTCTCCCTGTGCTGCTGGAGATTTTAGGTGTTGATAGGGTTTTTTTGTTTGATTTGGTTTTGTGTGGTGTTTTTCGGTTTTGGTTTTTATTGTTGTTATGAGGGTATTGTTTTTATTTTTTTAATCAGATTTGCCTTTCTGACGTTCAGGCTACATGAAGTATATGATGCAGTGAATGACAGGAATATTTTTCCAAGGCATTTGTGTGACTACACGTAAAACAAGAATCTTCTAGCATGCCCTATTCATCAGTATGATTCCAAGGAAAAAGGTTATATTTTATTGGAGAGTGGGAAAATAGTGACAAAATCCATCAATTTTTTAAGGAATGTAAAGCAGGATATTCTTGGGAAAAGAAACATCCACATATTTCTCAGCTATTAAACACTTCATGGTTAACAAGAAAAAAAGCTTTTTAATTAATCAAATAAAATGTATAAGTTCAAGTTAATGCAAAGTTCATTCTTGAAATAATTTGATGAGTCTTATTTAACCCAGTTTTAGTAACTGCATTTCTTGCCAAACCAGTCAAGGAGGATCTGACAGTTATTAAAAATGTGAAAGTTGTGTTAAAATAAACAGGAGGAATTAATGCAAAGTGCATATATATGCAATTCTGATTGACTTCCTTTTTCCTTCCTTAGTTCACCAGGAATTTTGTTGCAATTCAGGACTGATGCTTTCAATTTCTCTTATGCTGCAGAAAAGTTGTATTCAGCAGATGGAGGGGCTCTGATGAACACAGCACTTAGTTTTTCTGCTATCCAATAAAACTGGGCTGACACTGTGTGAATCTGGGAGCTCTGGTAATCTGTGAGAAGTCAGGAGAAATTGTATTACAGTAATTGACTTCAGTAGGATCGAGACTTCCTCTAACAATTCCATGGGGCTTTCAGTATTTCTGCAGTCTATTTTAAGGCATGTGCACACTGGTGGAAGTAGTGCTTCTAATCAAAATGGGCTATATTTTATTCAGACCTTGGAGACCAAGTAGGTAGAGCTAATTGGCTTATAACTGACCTGCTTAAAGGATGTCAAAATTGGCTGTTGGCTGCTCCTTTATAACATTAGTTTGATTGACTAAGAGTCTGGCAGCAAGATATGAAATATTATGAATCCAATTCATTAAAATTGTCCCCATTTTAGATCATTACATATTTTCAGAACAAATGGAACATACTTGCAGTATAAAAGAAATATGGGTCTGTAAATTACTAACCAGTCAGCCACCTCTTTCTCCTTCTGTTCCCCTCCCCAGAATAAAAAACTCCAGTTGATCACATGAAAATAAGGGCAAAGCAGTGGGGCATAAATTTTTCTTGTGGTACTGTGCAAAATTAGTGTCTTTAAAGAAAAATAAAGAGGAATATTCTGGGCTTCTGGATTTGCTTCCAAATTATTTGGTTGCCTGTCAAGGACTCAGTTCAAGAGCAACGTGCATGCAGAGCTATCACAACATCAGAATTCTGCCTCCCTTTCATTGGGGAAGATTTTGTTTGTTCGGATAATGGTTTTATTTCACCTTTTTAAATCACTGACTTTTGCTCTGCTAGGCACACACCTGCCCTTCCTCAGGTGACTGCTCTCATCCCACTGCTGGTAGCATTCAGTTCTGAAGGTGGCACACCCAGGGCAGGGTTAGATGAAAGCTGCATGTGCCCTTTGCAGGCTGAAGGAGCTGCACTCCAGCATGCAAGAGGATGAGGAACTGGGAAGTTGCAGTGTCCTGCAAGGACATTTTGTACATTTGTGTTTCATACCTGCTCTTAAATCCTGCTATCAGCATAGCAGCAGGACCTACAATATTATTTTAGTTTTAAAGATTAGTGCTGAAATTTGGTGCTCAGGTGTTACCCCACGTGCTCACCACTGGGGTAACACTGCTGTGAAGTGTTCCCTGAATGAGGGAGGGGGTGGGTGAGGCTCTGCTCATCATTCATCTTTCAGGTGGTGATTATGCTGGAAATCATCTCATGGAAGTTTATCTTGGGCCACATTCCAGCTGCTGCATGTTGCAGTGTCCTTGGCTTTCCCCTCTCCTCAGGTCCTTGGCTCCATCCTTTCCAGGCAGGTTCCCTCAGCTCTGCTGAAAAGCAGCCACAGCCCCTGTGTGCTCCGGTTTGTTTGGGCACTGCTGCTGTGTCACACCATTTCACAAGGGCATTCTTTTGTGTGTACATAGGTAATATTAATGCCTTTTACACTCACCAGCTCCCATGAAGGGCAATTTAAAGCACATCTACCATGGGGTTGTCTTGCAGAGCAGGCAAGGTGTTTCACATGGGCCTTCTGCTGCAGAGCTCTGCCTGGGCGACCTGCAACCCCTCCAGCTGTGACAGAAACACTGCAGCAGGAGGGATGGTCTGCTTTCCACTGGGAGAAACCTTCCATGGAATGGCCTGAGTGCCTTCACAGACCCAGTGCAGGGCACCTGAGCTTTCCAAAGCCAAAGGCAGTCTGTGCTCTCCCTCCATCTCCCCTCCTGCTCAGGGAAGCTGCAGCCACACTGAGGATGAGCAGGGTGTGTGCTACAGTGACTTTAGGAGGTGAAGGTGCAGCAATCTGTGCTTCAGCCAAAGGCTCCTGGTTTTTTCCTGCAGAATTATGGTACAGACAGAGCTAAAATTGCATTAGGGCACATCTGTTTGCTGCCTAAATCTGTTACACACAACACGTACGATTTATGGTGGTACCATTCCATGTGAATGTGAGTTATGCATCTTATCCAAGCCTTTGGAGCTGTTCATTAATATAGATTGTTGTTTGTTCATTTTGGCAAAGCTCAGAAAATCCTACAGGGGCCAAAAGCAACTGAAATCCTCATTACCTCTAACAGCAAATGATGCATTCATCATCTTTAAGCTGAAAAACACAGTCCCTTTTTCTTTCTTTGTACACGAAATAGCTTTTTCAGGTTCTGAATTTGAGAACAGAAGGCTCAACATAATGAGAACCAGTCTTCTGAAAGAGGCAACATGCTAGAGAGGATTTGCCTTTCATGCTTTTGCTTTATTGTTTTTTGCTAATGTTAGATTGCAATTCCAAATATCACAGGTTTCAGGGATATTGCTAGATGTTTATGTTCATTTCTGTGTTCCTTAGCAGTTACTTTGACAGTTGGTAAATTGAGAATATTGTTCTTTCTTTGCAGCATCCTTCTTCCACAGCAGTTACCCCTGGCCTAAAGTAAGATCTCAGTCATGCTCCATTCCCATACTTCACCTTTCAAATCTCCCTTGGTATGCAGGTGACACAGGTAGAAGTCTAGCACCCACTGCAAGAGTAAATATTACATAACAAATACTGTAAATATTGTGAGGAAAAAAATAACACAACTAGAATAATGGCGTCTCTTGACAGAGAGAGATTATTTGCAGTGGGAGCCATTGTCATCTGTGGTAATGTCTAAAAACTTGTTGCTTGTGCTCCATTTTCTGAGTTGAAAGGTTTTCCTAATTGTTCTTTTCTGTGATGATTGGCTAAATTTTAAAACAAAGCCACAGCAGCCAGCATGAGTTAGTGCTTATTTTAAAGAAGAAAATTATCTCCTGCTCTTCTTCACAATACAGTTGGGACTTGTTTTTCCCTTGACTTTGGCTTGGAGGTACAGTTTGCATTGAGCCTTGCAGCCAGGCTCTGGGAGACAAGAGAAAAGGCTTTGATAGATGGTGATGAGCAGGCATTTCAGACTGCACATTCCAGTGCCTAAATTAGTTGCAATTCTGAAAGCAATTCTGAAAGTTCACTAGAGCAACATATGATTGTAAGGATATTCTCAGTTCTGTCTAGTACATTCTTTAACAAAGCTGAACCATAGTGTCTCCCTGTATTTCCTCCAGGCTTTCCAGTGCTTTGTTTTCCTTCTGAAAATTTACATTCTTTTTTGTCATCTAGTCCAGTAAATGCTGCCTTTTTTTTTACACTGATAACAGTGGGACACTACTGGATAGATGATAGAAAGGGCAGTGACTTGCCTCCAGTCTTCCTTCTGTCCATCTGATGTACAGCTGCTTCTCTCCATATCAAATTTATGTTTTTTCCTTGATTCACACAGTCTGAGGACCAAAAATCAGATAAATTCATCTGTTTGAATTTTATGCTTCCTTGAACCATTCTTACTGATTCAAGGCCTTGATATTAATCATTATTTCACAGTATTTCTCTTGTCTAGTCCCTGTCTACCCCTTCCCCTTTCAAATTTTGCTGAAAGCTCATTTGGTTTTTTCTTCCCACCTTTTCTCCAGCACTCTGTACATCCTACCTTAACTGGATTGTCCTCTTTTCATCTGTCTTATGTATTTATGGTTGGAATATGTCCTTTGCTGCACATTAAATCCTTTGGTGCTCCCAAGCCAGCCTTAGCTGTGTGAATTTAATGAGGGTTGTGTGGTGGTGGGTGTCGTAAGTTATCTCAGCCTGATTTTTCAATTGTCTGCTGTTGGACTAGTTTATCATTTTCCTGGTGTGGTGGTGGATGAGGGTGCCCCAAAGGCTGCTCCTTAGAGCAGGGATTTCCTTCTCTGAAGGCTGTGGCTCCTCTGGTGCAGGGCTGCAGCTGCTCCCCTCTGGCTCTGCATTTAGGTGACAAGGTGGGACATTTGCAGCTGGAGCCATTGTCAGGGAAAGGTTTATGTCTCCTGAGCATCTCCAGGGAGGAACATGAATGAAACTAGAAGCACCTTTTAGAGCTGTGAGCAGTCTATCCCTTTGACAGACGAAGGAGAGGTTGTGAGCAGTGAGGACTGTGATCCTGACAGTTCCTGCACGGCTGCTTTCAGCACAGGGTGTGAGCAGCATTGATTTCCTGCTGCCATGGAGTGATTGCCCCTCCTCAGGAGGAGCTGAGGTTCTTCTGCACTCATGGAAATTGTTCCTACTTGCAAACCGTGGAGGAAGATCAGAACTGAAATTCGAAATTTTATTAATCATCAAGTAATCAAACCTAAATTGGAAAATCCAAAAGTGTAGTCAGGCGTTGCAGGAATCTAATTACACATCTTCTCACAGCATAGAATAAAATCCCCATAGGATAATTGAACCTCTTTTTCTTTACCTGTATGTGTTCTTAAATCCAACTAAACTGGCAACACATCAAAACAAGTCCTTTCAGGTATTCCACTCGAGTCCTTGACTGTCCCTTGTAAAACACACCACGCTGCTGGGGCACAAATAATTACCAGTGTGCTCTGTGACTCCTCGTGCACATCTTGAAAGTAATTCAGGAGACTCCTGTGTGGTAATGAGGTACAATATCCCAGCTTCAGACAGCCCATTGTCAGAATGGCATCTGTTGTTAGTAACTGGTGGTGAGAGATGATGTGAGGCACTGTACAGCTTTCTTCTCACTGTTTTCAGGTGTAACAAATATCTACAGCCCCCCGATTTATAGGGCAGCTGTGATCAGATAATTTACAACAAAAAGTGCTGTCATTTCACCTTTTCCTTCAATGTCCTCTAGCAGTATCATGAGGGACTGTAGTCAACAGTATTTTTAAGCTTTGGTTATGCTCAGCTGTGATTTGGGACACAGTACTGGTTTATCATGTTACAATATTAATGTGCTGCTTAGGTCTGAATGTGGAGCTGATAAAATATTGGACAAAAACACTGGTGCAATTTGGGTGATTCCAATGCAGATACTGAGCTAATGTGGAAACTAGCTGGGTACTGTGTGCTTTCTTGAGGGGTGCAAATGATGGAATGAGAGTTCAGGTTTTTGGGGAAAAAGCCCCATTTTTATCTGAGATACCATTCATAGGTGTATTATGATTGCATAAAGTGATTGTGGCTCATTGGGAACTGCTAGTTGTCATCAGTTTTAGTAAAAAGTGTGCAGAATGTCCTTGAAAAGTGCTATGGAGTGGGAGTCCAGGGTCTGTCCCTCACCCTGCCATGGGCCTGCACTGAGAGCACACACAAAATGCTTCAGCTCACTGTGATCCAGCTCACCCCCTGCCCAGCAAAGGGAAGAGAACCACCATCCCAGGGAAGTGTTTTGGGACCTCTCATAGTATCACAGGCTGTCAAATGGTCACTAAAGGTCTAATCTTTCAGACAATATTGAATTTTTCCCTAATCTCAGTTTCATTGGTGTCTTAAAGCCTGTTTTCTTTGTTTTCCAAATCATACTTTATGCTGCTGGTCCTTTTTCATGTGTTTTCTTTTCTTATCTGACAGGAGAAATATGTGGGAGACAGTTTTATCTGGCACATGCTACTCTGTCTATTGAACAAAGCAATGAGGAGAGGAAATAAATAAGTACTTAAAGAGATTCTTGGAATTTTCTAAAGGCAATATATTGGTCAGAGGTTAGTTTTGTGGTTTCTGGTTTAGTACATTATATACTTTGGTCCTTCTGTGCCCACTCTCCCTTTCTTAGTCTTCTGCATGCCTCTCCTAAAAGCAAAGTTATATTCAAAGCTGTTATCATAGCACAGGCTGTCCTTTGTGAATACATGGTGCTAGTTATTCAGTCTCTACATGAAGAATTTGGGGTTTTCCTCTCTGCTCTTCTGTGCCCTTGTTTGGGTGAGATTTGGATACTCAGGTCTTGCTACAGCCTATAGGATGATATTTTGTTTGCTCAGGATTTTGTTGTTGGGTTGTGTTTTCTCTTCCCTCTTGCTCTGCTGAAAGTATTTGCTTGGAAAGTTGCCTTCACTTTTGTGAGCAATCCTGGCACCTGGAAGTGGCACTGCCTCTCCCCTCACTGCTGATCCCAGGCCCACAGGGGAAATGTCAGTGCTGAATGGCTTCATCTTTGTCAGGCTGAAAGGCTGGTTCATTTAAGTGCAAATTTCTTCCTGAGCAACCTGACCTCAGCTTACCTGGAGCCGTAATATGAACTTTTGCAAGTAAATGTGTATAACTTTTAATAAATCAAAGCACTTGTAAGCCAAAACCCCCCAGGGATTCACAGATTTTATATTTTTTTAATTCATTTTTAAAAGACAGCTTGTTCTTCTTACTCTCTGCTGAAATTATCTGGAAAGTCTCAAGGTAATTCCATTCAGCAGAAGTGGGGACATGAAGAGGACACCTGTATTTCTTCTTCTGCTTTTCCTTTCAGGATGGTGACTTCTCTCTTTTCATGTCAGTGAGCCAAACTCTGTTCCAGACAAAATGAAACCCCAAGGTCAACTGAATGGGAATTTTTGGTGTCAAACATCAGACACAGCACAGCAAAGGCTGATTTCTGGAATCCATGTGGCATTACGAGAATATTTCACTGAGGTGTTCATGTTCAGTCTGTGTGTTGTGGACACAGAGGTTTTGATAGGCTCAAATGACAGATGTTCCTCTAAAATAATCTGGTGTGACAACCTGCTCAGTGTGAGCTGCTAGAATTTGATAAATTGTCCTTTAATCAACCAACATAATTTTTAATTGAGCTAGAAAAGAGGATTTTTCAATCCCTGTATGCCCCATTTAATAGTCAATTATCCACACAAATTATGTATTCTTTACATCTAAACGTAAAAGATGGATGTTTTCAAAATCTGAGTATTATTCTGGCTTTGCCTAAAGAACTCCTTGTGATCAGGAACCCACCCACTTCTCACTTTTATTTTATGCATGAAACTGCAGAAGAAATTTTCTTAATCCAATTTTTCAGAAAAATTTGTACAGACCAGCTAGGGTACTACAGAAATAGTATCTGCATCTTGAAGTATAGAGTGTTTCTTTGTGTTTCCATTACTTACCCTGCTTATATTTCCATTTTCCTCTCTCAAGGGCAATCCATTTTACAGACATTCCAGTAGCTTGAAGTACTGTGAAGAAAAGAATGGTTATAAAATTTCTGGTGGAAAATTCTAATGCAGTTATTGTTCCTTCACTACTGAAGCCAAAATACCATTTTGGAGGGATCTGAAAAGATCAGTGTGTTATTTCACTGGCCGGATATAGACAGTGCTGTGGATAAATCATCACTCCAGTGTTGGGTATGGCTTGGCAAGACCAGGGCTTGACAGGCTTGGGTGGGATGATTTTCTCAGCAGAAGCTGGCAAAGAGTGGAGCACCCACAAATCTCCCACCCTGACACAACTGAGGCAAAAGCAGGCAGAGCTGTGGGACACCCTCTGCCTCTATTTGCACTGCTCATCTTGGTGGCAGCAAGCTTTGCTCTAAGAACTTGTTCCACTAATTTCAGGGTCAGATTGAGATGGATGTGTGAAATTCTTACAGCGCAGTGTCTACAGTGAGAATATTCAGATTTTTTTTTATTCTGTTAGCCATTTATTGAGAATTCATCTCTGATAATTACTGTGAGCTGAATACACTAATAGGGATATTTTATTCCAATACAGGTGTTATCTCTGCTTTGCTTTCCCTCACCTTCAAAATATCTATAATTAGATTTGGAAAGGGAGTCTTTCATTCTTAAACTTATAGGAAAAAATAGCATTTTGTTGTACTCCATAGAATAGTAACACCAATTAAATTCTTCAAGATAATGGTGTTCTGAACTTGCATCTATTTTCGGAACATTAATTATATTCTGCAATGCTTCCTGTGAAAAATCAGAGACAGATACAAGCACTAGTATGTGTTAATTAAATCTGAGTTAATATTTTTGGTTAGAGCTCTGCAGTACATACCTAGATCTGTTTGCTGGGGGTTTTTTATTTATTTATTTTTATCATAGTTGCATTTTCCTATTAATTAAATTGCACATATTGATTTTTGTTTATACTAGAAAGGCTTGATTCAGTCAGGTCAAAGTTCATTTCTGTCCAGGTTATCCAAGATCAAACTCTGCTTTACAAAGAGCAGGAAAAACATATAGTGGCAATAAAGACTGGCTATTTTTCAGAAATGTTAAACTGAAGGTCTTGTTGGTTGTTTTTCTGCAATTTTTCATGATTTTATTCTATGATTTATTTTATTCTATGCTGGTTTGTTTGGGGTTTTTTTAAGTCAAATCTCTAAAACTCCCAGTTTTCATCCCAAACTAAATATGCTGTTAGACTGGCCTTTTTATGTTAAATGTTGCTGAAATTCTTCATCTTAATTTCTTTTTGTAAACTTAATTCAGGAGTAGGTTTCCTTTTGCAGCACTTGCACCAAGTAAGTTCACGAGGTTTTATATTTGTGCTCATTTCCATTTTTATAAGGACATCATGGAAACTATAGTGTCAGCTAGGAAGCTGAGCATATAGATGAGACTGTGAGCATGAAATATTCATGCTACATCTCCCTGAAAGCCTTGCATTGAAGTGTAGAAGGGCATGTTTTCTTTCCCTTTCCCTCATCCCCCATTATTTTACACTGAAAAATTGGCGTTATCAAAAAAAAAAAAAAGAAAAAAAAAGAAAAGTGGGTCAGGAAGACACGGGAAATGTGAATCTTTCTGTTCTGCAGGGCATCGCTTCCAGCAGGTGTGGGAAGAGAAACTCCTGAAAATCTCTTTGACCAGACTCGTGCCCCTGCCCTGTGTATCAGGAGGAGGCAGCTCGATGGTACTTGTTGCTCTTCACCTGCTCATTTAATATTCTCTATGTTTTCAGACTGAAATCTATTTTTAATTTGTCTTGAAGTGATTTGTTGCAAAAAATTACACGTGTGCTTGTGATATTCAGCCCTTTCAGTCTGAAATTCTCATTAGAATTTCAACTTTTTGCAAGTTGTTGTGCTAGGTAATATTGAATTTTTTTTTTCAGGGATAAATTTATTAACACTTAAAAAAGTAAATCAGCCTTGAACCCAAGGATACTCCATTTAGAAACTGTAATAATGGAAATACGTGTCTTCCTTCATTCTCCTGATATTCTTTAAAAGTCAGTGTTGGTGACTAAATTGTGAATGTGTGACAGAACATTTTTTTTCCCACTGGAAATGAATAAGTAGATTTTTTTTTTTACCAGATTTATTAATTTCTTTATGGATTCTTGTGAAAATATTCTGAAATTATAACCCTAATGTGTTTATAACATGTTTGAGACAATGACTGGAAACATTTTGCTTTATAACATATAAATTCATTCAGATTTCCATTACTTGTGAAAAATATCACTGTTTGCTGAGAATCTAAGTAATGTTGCCTGCAAGACCTCCAGATCTAACAGCTGTGGGCAAATAAACTTTTTAAGCTGTTCTTCCAAATAAGCAAACCAGGTTTTCTTTTACTGGTACTGTGCAGAACAAAAATAATGAATACAATTATTACAATATTACAATAGTTGTAATTTACAATAGTTAAGTAATTGGGTTAAAAGGAGGTTCCATTATAGGCATTTTTGGTGGAACTTGAAAATTAACTTGGATTTTCTTGTCACTTATATGTCCTTTTTCCTCTTGTGTTTGTCAGCCATTATTTATGAATATATTGAAGTGTGCCACTGAGTTACACATCCTCTTAGCAGAATTAGTCCAGAATTTTCCATTGTCTGTTCTTCACTGGAAAACTTGGGAATTAAAATTGGTTATGTCTGATTTCTAAGAAGTAAACTCACCCTAAGATTAAGAGGAATAATTTTTCCATGTTTAAAAGCTGTTCCACGAGAGTTTCAGATAGAGTGCTGCTGCTTTCCTTGTCCTCCTGAGCTGGGGTACGTGTTCCTTGTTGCATTTCTGGATTTTCTGGGAGGAAAGGTGGTCCCACTGTCAGGGATGAGCAGCTGCACAAACACCCAGAGGGGCAAAGCAGGGGGCACGTGGAGTCCTGGCAAGGTGAGCAGTGACATTGGTGCATCAGGGCCTGGGATGTGCAAAAAATTCTGCTTTTCTGGTATTTGCTGATGGCTCAAGATTTATAAAAGAGATAAAATTTATAAAGGAGATCAGCTTTCTGCAGTTTCTACCATAAGATTCCTGTCCTGTTCTCCAGGATACCTTTTTGACATTTGCAAGAAGAGAATATCTCTTAAACTGTTGGTTATTACTACTGATATTCCTGTTTTGAAAGCCTGCTTTACTCTTATAATGAAACACTTATGTTAGTTTTCTCATTCTGTGGTCCTAAAGCTAATTTGGTAGAGCTTACAATCTGTTTGAAGCATATTGAGTCTTGCATAGTTCTTGCACAGTCACATTTGAAATAATCTGTCAGATAATCAAACATTGCTCACGTTAGACCTTAGCAAAGCAGAGGAGAATAATCTGTACAAACTGTGCCACTACTGATTGCCATCCCCTCACCTCTAAATAATAAATAATTTACAGCTATCACATGTTCCTTCTACAGTTGAGTATACAGGCAAAAAAAAGAAACTATCTCCATTTCATCATTAGCTTAATCAAGGCACTGTACCAGTAACCTGCAGTGAAACTGATTGCTGAAGAGCAGGAGGAGTTGATGGCTGAGTAACAAATGAGTTTTGAACCTTGGGCCTTTTGAATTTTAGTCAATTTTAGCTAAAGTTCCTAAAAACTCTTCAGTTCTTTTCTATTAGAAGATACAGTATTTTGAAAAGACTACCTGAGAAAACAATTTCAGAAACACACACCGTAATTTCCCTGTTCCTTTTCCTTGTTTGTTCCAGTGTGAAATGGGATTTCCTGGGCCTTGCAGGAAAGGGTAACCTTCAAACCCAGCATCTTTGGCTGGCAAGGGGCTGCAGACCCTCAAGGCCTGTTCTTGGCTGCCCAGCACAGAGGCAGAAATTCCAGAGTGCTGCTTTTTGTAACAAAATCTCTGTGTCTGCACCGTGGAGCTGAGAGCCAAAATTCAACATCTGAGTAAAGCCAGGGCTTCTGGATTGCCAGCTGAGGCAGAGGAGAAGGAGCCAGGGAACCCAGACTCGGAGTCCCAGAGAGAAGGCACCAAACCAGGGATGTGGGACTCAGTTCATGTTAGTCTCCCAACCAGCCAGGTGATTTTGGCTCTTCTTGCATAAGTCAATGAATAAATTCACGTAAATAAAACGTGAATGATGATGAAGGATTATAATTTTTTGTTTGGGAGTTGATGGTTTAGGGTCACAAAAGATGGAAATCTTCATGGGTCTATAAAAATGTATTCACTGTCCAAGCAAGTTCAGAGTCATGGTTTTATCTGAATTTTGCCCTTAAATACTTTGCTTCTGGATGATTAAAATGGTGGATAACTGCATTCTTCTCTTGGAATTACCAACTTTCTCTTTCTTATATAATAATCTATTTTCCCACTTTCTTCAAGACACCCAGTTGCCATTTTTGTTCCTCCGTCTTTCTCCAGGCTTATTTTTAATTTTTTTTTTACTTTACAGAGTTTTAAAGCCCTTGGGTTAAAAAAGATGAAGATGGCAGATCTGAAATGCTCAAGAGAGTTCACAGCCTGTAAAAAGAGCAGTGAAAATCAGAATTGGGGGAAAATTACAGAAAAGCACAATGCCCAGGACCTAGAGGTTTAAAGAAGGCTTAAAAAGAGACTTTCAAAAACAAATTTTCCCTTTGAGAAATATTCCATCAAAATGTTTCAGTTTCTTTTATCTCCTGTGTCTTCTGTGAGTTATGTTTTAACACTGAAATAGTCCCTTGAGCATATATAAACTCAAAATGAACAGGGAACTAACTAGAGATGCAGGATTCTATTTTTTTTTTTTTCTTTAGATGCTCTGGAGTTTTTTTTTCCCCACTGGGATGGATATGCTGGATTTTTCTAGTTGAGGGATACAGATAATTCTGGAGTACTGGGTGGCAGCTTTTGTTTTCCATGACGGAGCTAGTTCCTTGTTTTGATGCTTTTAGGTTTTTCTCAGCATCAAGTCACAACCATTTGCCTCATGTTTTATAAAGCCAATGTTATAAAATGTTAGACTTCATCAAGATATTAACAGTACAATAGTGTCAAAATACCTAAAGCATTTTGGGGGACAAGCTGCTAGGAATGACAATGGCAAGCTCCAAAAGTATGAAATAAAGTTAGAGAAATGTGAAATATATTGACTAAAGATAAGGATATTTTCAGTGGCATGAGAGATAGACCAGTCAGGAGTAAATTTTGGGCTGCTTTACTTTTCCTAAGATCCCACTAGGCCAGATTCTGACCTAGATCAGATAAATATCAAACCAGAGTAGAGCAGGAGATATGAGCCAGTGTATAGCCACTGAAAGAGAGATAAGGATCAAAGAGGTTGATGTCACTGTAGCTGCAACTGGAACAACTCACTTCAGACTAAATAAAACATTAATACCTTCATTCTCCCCTCTCCAATTACCAATTATTCCAATCCAATTGGAATGCTCCAGTTATGAGTTTGAGCATCCCCAGGCTCGTTTCAGTGCAGAAATTTGTTTGGAAAAGGGTCCACGGAGGATTTTTATCTAACAAAGAATTATTTAAAATGAGTCAGTGTCTCATGCGTTACTGCCTTGCTGAACCTGCTGCTGTGTTTGGTGAGGTGTGAACAAAGACTGCCTTGATATAGATAATCTTGTTTAACAGTGTTAAAACACTGAGAAAGGATTGCAGCTGGTGGACAGACTGAGGGAGGCTGATGGTGTGAGGAGACGTGTGGGCACTTTTAATTATAGGAGCAGGGATGCAGTACCTGTGATGGAAGTCCTTAGTATGAGTATGGGATCTGAGAGTTTCTGGACCTTTACAAATGTTCTCAGTACTTTTGTGTTCACAGGAGTGATTTATGATTATTTTTATTGCTGGTTGGATTACAGATAAAGGCCCTGCACATACATAGAGGCTTAGACTCAGGGATTTATTACTGGGTGTCCAAATAATGTCTGGATAGACCTTGGATTCAGAGCTGGTCCTGCAAATAAGCCCAGGTAAGATTGTATTTATATATAAATAAAAGAAAAATGTTCCATTCTAAAACCACAAGAAAATATCTCTTATTTTCTCCTTTACTTAGGGAGACTGTAAAACAGAAAGGCAGCGGTAAAATGCCATGGTTGAAAAAATGCTGAGGGGATGACTGGATGACCCTGATAAATCCCCTTTCCTAGTTGTTGGATAGAGGTTCCCTAAACACAATCTCCTTTAATGGGGTAGGAACCACTGGATCCCTCAGTGTAGGAAATGGGAAATCACAATTATTTATTGGGTCAAACACTTGATTTGCATTCAAATAGGGGTGAAAGAAATCCCATTGCTTTGTCTGCCTGACTTATGGAAGGCTGAAGTTTTTATTTATGAAAGTTTCTAAAGCTCTCAGTATTGCTCCCATCAATCTGAGCAGCAGGGGTGGGCTGGTGAGGGCAGTTCTGGTGCCCTCCTGCCCCTGCCCAGCTGGGCACCACACACCCCTCTGGCAGCACCTCTCACCACATCCATGGTCTCAGGGAGACCAGCAAGATATTCTGTATGAACAAGTAGAAATTCTGGGCAGAAAACAGAGAACAGGATCTCTTTGCAGATTTATTTTTTTCTCAGAAGTAGCTCACACTGTGTTTGAACTCCTGCTAAGAGTTTTCTCAGAATTTCTTCACCAGAACGATGCATATGTACTTTAATATTTCCAAAAGGAGACATTAGTGCATGAGGCAGTCTGAGGAGATGGGCAGGCAAATTTCCCTGGAGTGTAAATGAAAACTTGGGCCAGGAGATGACTTTTGCTCTAGCAATGGAGTTACTTTCCCAGCCTTTAAGCACACCAGCCCTGGAGCTGACACAGCCTTAGTTCTGGCAGTGGAGATCAGCTCTGTAAATTAAGCAAAGAATCCCTGAAAGTCACGTACCCAGGAAATCCTCCCAATATTACATTCAAGTGTTAGAGTTCAAAGCCACGTTGCTCAGGAGGGTAGAATCAAAATGCTTCTCTGCAAAATCACATTGATTCTGCTTGCTACATGCTGATGAACTTCAGTAATTTTTTCCCCCTCGAGTGATCACTGATTAATCTAAAAACTGTGAAATTAAGTTGTTTGAACCAGGAATTAAAAATTTCCAGCAATTAAAAACAAAGAAACAAACCAAAAGAGCCACCAGCATTAGGAAGTGATTAAACATGACAACAACTGAGATGCTGAAATTTGTTGTCCTCGTTCCAAAGGGTTTGTAACTAGTATGATGTTTTTGTAGCTATTAAATGATAGTTAAGGTGTGTTATTATTTGTAAAGCAGCTACTTTTGTATCCTGAGCCCACTGAGTGAATGTCTTGCACAGCAGGAGACTGTAACGTAGCAAGCCCAATCATTGTCATTTCACTGTACAAGAGGTAATTTTGGAAAATGATTCCTCAAATTATAAGATCCAAACAAAGTCAAGGCTCACCAGCTGGGAACTTTTTAATTTTCTGTCATTGGAAAGTGTCTTTCTTCTAAACACTGTGAACCTTGGGCAGTTTCACTACTCCTGGTCTAAATATAGTGAAGGAAATTTTAAATTTTACATACTTAATAATCTTTCTCTTAATTAATATAAGTACAATGAGTTGTCTGTGGAGAGGGCACTGGGCACACAATGGATCTGATTCCCTCCTGAATTACTTTGGCTTGGCTCCAGAACAGCTGTGCTGCAGTTGATAACACAGCACTGCTGTGTATTTAAATAATGTGAAAAAGAATGAGATGAGATGAATCTAACATTTTGGATAAAGAGTTTGCTAATACTTATATACTTCTAAGAGTCTGGACTTTAGTCAGTACCCCCAGATATGCAGATGAAATCTGTTTTACTTCTGCTACGCAGTTTTTGGAAGGCTGAAATGTATTACATACATTTCAGAAGCTTTTAGGATGTGACCCACCATAACCTCCTCATTTTCCTATGCACTGTTTTGCAGTGTGTGCTCTTATAAAGAATATATTCCATTTTTGTTCCATTTTCTGCAGTACCATATTTTTTTCTAAATCAATTGCATAAACTTTTCATTTAGCTCCTCGTTAATTTAGAAAATTTTAAATATTTTCCCACTTTTATATATTGTTTTTAATTTTCTCCCTTAACAAAATGTCATCTCTATCTGGTTGTATTTCCAGATCACAAAAAAAATTGTTCAAAATACATGCTTAGTTCCGAGGTTCTGATATTTCCCCTTCTGCTGGCATTTTTCCCTCCCTGCAGTCGATGTCAATGCATTACTAATTTTGATGTGATAGCATTTTACACTCACATTTCCGATTGCAATGCAGAGTGCAAGGCAGCAGGAATTAGGCCTACAGTGCACTGCGAGTCTCATGAGAGTGAGGAGCTGATGAAATTTGAATTCCAGCCCATCTCCTCGACTCACTTTGCACAGGGCATTCCTTTCTGAAAGGCAGATCTGTCTTATTCCCAAAGGCAGCATCTCCCAGTGTCAGCTGGTGAACCTCGCATGAAATCCAGGCAGTCACGTGAGGAATACAGACAAAGAATTTAACCTGCTATTAAATGGCAAGATTTCCCCCCTTTTTAATTTTTTTTTNTTTGTTTTAATTTTTTTTTTTTTTTTCCCCTCTTGGCTGGCACTTGGTTGTCAGAGTTGTCTGGAAGTGATCACTGCTGTAACCAGCAGGAGTGTGTGAATCTGCCTGGTGTCATCAGCTCCCCAGCCATGGATCACTGGGGATTGGCACCTCTGGCAAGTGACAGCTCTGGGAAAAGGCTGCATGCAGAACAGTGCAGCTGTGCACAGGGAACAGCGTGACAGAGAGGGAGGAAGGATCAAACAACTACTGGAGTTGCTAGAGGGGAGGGTTTAATGACAAGCTACTGTGACATTTATGACCAGATCGATTATGAAGACTGAAAAAATCTATGGTATATTTCCAGAGTATTACTGTAGAGCCATCTGATATAGGGGTTGCCATGGCAAGTACAGATTTTCTATTAACCAGGAAGGTGAATAGTCTCATAAAACCCATGAAACTTGTTGGTGAATAAATTGCATACAGGAAGCAGCTCTATTGACCCCTATGGAAATTTGATATTTTCAAACAATGCTGTAAAGTCTTTTCCTTGGTTATTTTTTAAAAAAACAGTCTGGGGTACTGTCAAAACCAAATGCACCATTTCTGGTATTCCCCATGTCGTGAATGACAGCCTAGACAGATTGGAAAATCAGCACTGAGCTAAAAATACTAGTGTGGAGGCAGCAGGGTAAGAAAGTAAGTTACTGAATATTGTTAAACAGGACTGTGTCTACAGCTTTGATACTTGGTGAGGTTAAGATCATCATCATCATCACAACCTGAGAACTAAAACAAATATATATGAACTGTTTAATACTTGATTATATAACTTGTGACAAACATTTCAGGAGACCAGTAAGAACAGGAAAAAGCATTATTGTTAATTCAAATTGGATAAAGTAATCAAAGGAAATCTCATCAAGCATCGTCCATATTTCATTCCATCCCCCAGTCCTGTATGCACATAGAAAAGAGTCCCCTTGTTTATGTATTTTAACCACATAGAAACAGTCCAAGGGTAGGAGGAAGAGGTTGTCCAGAGAATTTGTGGCTGCCCCATCCCTGGGAGTGTCCAAGGCCAGGTTGGACAGGGCTTGGAGCAACCTGGGAAGGTGTCCCTGCACATGGCAGGGGGTTGGAACAAGATAATCTTTAAGGTCCCTTCCAACCCAAATGATTCTATGATTCTGTAATTCTGTACTTCTATGAGAGGGTAAACTCTGAGGCATCTGTCTTGGGCCCAGACATGCAGACACAAAACTTGCTGTGAAGTGCTGGCTGTAGCAGAATGGCAGGAACATTCCTGTGCTTTTGCCACCTTCTGTATAACAGAGTGCTGTTTTCTTTTACAGCAATTTTGGTGTGCAGCAGAACAATAAAGTTGGTACTAGCAGTAGAACAATCAAGTTGTTACTAAATGCTTTGCTTTCACTGTTTCTCACAGAGTGTAAACTGATCAGTAATTGATGAGCTTGGGAGAGTCTAGATGAGTACAGAAACTTAATTGATATTTCATTGGGCGACTGTCTTGTTTGGTGGCAAGCATTTCTGCAAAGGGTTGGGTCAGATGCTGACAGTCCAGCAGGAAATGTGTTGCAGCTGTGGGTGCATTAACTGATGTGATAGAGTGTGTACTTTACATAAAGGAAGGCAAAATCATCAGTTGTGTCCCGCTGTTCCTGTTTCTCATTCGTGTCTGCTTTGACTTCTCCTTCCCTGTCTCTGCTCCTGGCAGCTCTGCCTGGCTGGCTGCTCCATGTGTAATTGCTGAGGCAGAATAACTGCTCAGAAATGTGTATGGTGCCCATGCAGCCTCCAGTGAGCTCTGCCTGCCCAGCAGAATGAACCCAAGCACTTGGAGTCACAGCTTTATCTTACCTACTGCAGGTAATTTCTTATTCACTACACCAGCTGTATTTTCCTCAGCAATCATCTTCAGTCTTACACATCCTTGTTAACAATTTATTTTGCCCATATGCTAAGTATCTGCTCTAATAATTATCAACGTTGTATATCCATTTAGTACCATATCTTTTTAAACGCAGCATGTTCATATTTCCTAGTCCACATATCTCCCCCCAAGCAATACCACAGGTGCTTCCTTTAGACCTCTGTTTTCCTTTGAACTACAGTGGTTCAGCTCGTTAGCCTGTCTCACTTCTTATCAGTCACACTCACTTCTCATTACTCTGGTTGCAGAGCTACCATAATTAGATTTTATATTTTTAGACATTCATAACGCTGCTTTAGTGTACACTGTGCTATCAGAAGTGTTTTAGCCAAGCCATAAGACCAAACTAATTAAAATGTTCCACAGAGACTTTTTAAAGGAGAGTTGCTGTTGCTGCTGACTTGGTAAATTCAGGCAGAGGCAGCTGGGGAAGGCTGAGAGGAGAGGTTACTCCCATCTCCTGCCTGAGGAGGTCACAGCACCTCACCCCGTAGTTTTGGCTTTCAGGCCATCATGTCTGATGTCTCTTAGAAGAAGATAAGCTACATTTGGCTTTAAAGACTTGGCTTTTTTCCCCAAGCTCACCCTTCCACTCCTGGAAGTTCTCTATTATCTTGCCAAAGGCCGTGCAGAGATCTTGGGCATCTGACTTTGTTCAGGTAATCTAAATGCTTCTCAGAAACAGCAGATAGGGCCTCCCCACCCTATTCACAGGTTGTGTTCATTGTATCCTCTATTATTTTGTAATCTCCTGCAAGGGATTTTCTTACCAGAGGTGGAATCTCTGTGTTTATTTCCTTTCCTGAACAGCTGCATTTCCTCCTCCTATGAGTTGCTGCTCCCTTGTTGTCCTGGAATGGTTTAGTAAATGATGGGCTGAGCCTGTGTTTCCACTCTAATTTAGGGGAATCTGTAGATAGATGGACCCTGTTGACAGTAAGGGAGATGGTCTGGAAGGCACCTGCAAGGCTGTGCATACCTGTGAGATATTCATGGGGTTATTGCTGCCTCTGTTTTAAGATGGGGCTTTTTGCAGGAGCATTTGCCACATACTCAGCAGTATCTCTTGAGATGTAACTTACTCTATAGTCTCTATAGAGAATGGCATATTTTTAGATGGGAGCAATGAGACGTAACTTACTCTATAGTCTATATAGAATGGCATATTTTTAGATGGGAGCAATGAGACGTAACTTACTCTATAGTCTATATAGAATGGCATATTTTTAGATGGGAACAATTTTGTACACAGGAAGCTTTAGGTTTACTTCCTTTACTGAAGTGTTTTCTGTGTTGAATAGGATCTGAGCTATTGAATTTCACTGGCTCCTAAAATAACACGCACAGATGTATTCATATTTATTTTGTAACTTAATTTGTATTTATAACTATGTTGCAAACATTCCATCTGAAACAAGAAAAATGACCTGGTGTAGTAGTAGGTTGCTCATTTCCCTGGAAACCCAGGTTTTGACATGAAATACTTGGAAATTACTTACAGAAGGTGTAATCACTCTCCATCCTTCCATTTCATTTATTCACTCTCTGCAGTAGAAATTAGTAGGAATTTCTGTAGCAGTAGAAATCTTTGCTTTGGGGAAGCAGAAAACTGTATTCTACCAACATAATCATATTCTTCTGTCATTCAGACACTTATTTTAGAATTAGCCAAAAAAATTAAAGGTCTATTTTATAATATTAACAACTCAATTACTGGAATCTCTAAAGGGAGTAAGTAGCAGTAAATATGAAACAAATATATGATAGTATTTAAAAATAACTACTGCAGTGGAAATTTACATAAATAATTATTGTTCTTTTAGACTCCAAAGCAGTATCTTTCTTTTCTTCTTCAATAGAGTGCTTGCTGCTGGATTGCCATAACTATTAATTTTGGTCTTGTATGAATTATTATTTGTAGTAGTATTATTATTAATGTATTAATTGTGGAAAGTATTGGCTTTTGAAAACCTTCTTGAAATTTCTTACAGCTGTATTATATCATGTTTTTAACCTAGAATTTTCAAGGCCATCTGTATAAGGGAGTTGGAGGCCACAGATTCACTAAGGGACACTGGATTTGTTCTGTTTAGTAGAACTGGAACTCCAGACTCAAGGGCTTTGGGTTATCACACCTTGACACATGTAAATATACACACAAACTACAGCATTATTTCTACATGGTGATGTACTCTGCATCCTTGAACACAAAAAGGTTTACACAAAGTGTGTTTTTTGTAGTGGGTTTTTATAAGCGAAATTTTGTCTGCAGGAGTCTTTCTGGAAAGAGATTTCTTTGTCAACTGAGACTCCTTGTGTTGGATCCGTCATTTATTCATCTCTGGAAAAAGAGAGAGGTGGACTGTAGCCAAGTCTCTAGATGCTCCAGAGAACTCTCTGGTTTTACACCCTGTAAATGAGATTGATGTTGTGCTTGCTGTGGAAACACAGAGATTGTTTGTGGATTAACAGGTGAATCCCAAGGGTTCCCACTGACTGTAGTCTCCCTGTATTTTCATGGGGGAGCATTTAGAGAAACCCTGAGTCTCTCTGTGGGGTTTATATGGTTACAGCAGTAAATAAAGTGGTGCATCTCTGAGGTGGGCTGGAGCACTCCATCCATGCTCTGCCCCCTCAGGAATTGTCAGGAGAGCAGATGGATGAGAGAGCACCATCAGTCAGCTTGGAGACTCCCACATGAGATCAAGGCAGGTGAACACCTTGCTCCTCCAGCAGACTGAACACTTTCAGGAGGGTTCACAAATGACAAAACCACACTAATGTGGCTCAATAGCTCAAATGAAAAGCAGGGGCAGCAGCAGAGAGGTTGGCTGCAGGAGCTGGGGCAGTGTGCCTGGACAAAGCAGACCTCTAGCTCCAGCAGCAGCAGGGAACAAGTAGATGTTATTTGGAAAAGATGATCTCCACCTTTCAGATAGGTGAATCCCTTGCTCCACCTTTCTCACAGATAATGGTGGCACAAAAACCTTTGGCACTGCTGTTCTCAAGAAAGAAAATGTGTTGGGGAAGATTTGCAGAACTCTGGCTCACAAACTGGTCTACAGCTAGGATAGGCTTGTTCAAACACAAACATGAAATATTTACAAAGGCAGGCATGTTTAGAAACCAAGAGAAAGGAGTGCAACTGACATCCTGGGTTTGTCAATTGAGTATAAACCTTTCCTTTCCCTAAGGATAAGAAGTTTGAGAGAATGGATGCAGTAAGGAGCGGATTAGGCATTTCTGCCCAATATCACTTCAAGAATAATTAAGAAAAATGGATCTCTTTAAACTGCCTTTTGCTTCTCCAGTTAGAAACTGGAATATTTGCTTCATGCTTCTTTGTTCTGTATTGCAGATCGAGTGTGTTGTCCCAGGGGACAATTCAGTCTGTCCTGTAAATTTAAACTGAGAGAGGCCCCCAGGCACTGCAGGGTTGTTGGCCAGTGTCCCCTGTTCACATGGGGCTCCCACTTCCCATGCACGTGTCCAGAGCTCTCACACAAGTTGCATTTGCTCCTTTCTCTCATTGTCCTCTCTTCATACGAAGTGAAGGTGCCTCTTTTTTTTACAATCAGGTGGTTTGCTTTGTCTAGCAGAAGAGCTTGCATTGTTATTTCTGCCTTAATAGCTCAGCAGAGGTTTCAGGCTATTTGAAGATTCTCATAATTATTTCAGTGATTTTTTTTTTTTTGTATACAGGGGGGATTTATTGATGTATGAAAGCCAATATTAAGTGTCAAAGACAGGAAATAAGAAATGTCCCCATTTATGCAGGCTTTCTGTATAAACCTATAACCCATAATCAGTTGTTAATGATGTTGATTTTTCTGTTTCTTTCGTGCCATAAGAAGTGTTTCAGTGTGGCTTTAGAGCTTCACTGAATCCAGCTGTGCCTTGTGCACTCATTGTTCATTGCCTGGTGGTGACAGCAGCTATCAGTATAATGCCACAAGAGTTTGGGTCAGGGTCTGTGTGCTGATTCTGGTTCTTCAGCTGAATTCCCCTCAAGTGTTTTCTGTTTTTTACAGTCTTTCTCCCTGTGCAAGTTGTTAGTTCTTCATTTATACTGAGACCATTGTCTTTTCTAAAGCACTTTTCTCTAAAAATATTCTGCTTCTTTAAGCTTCATAGTCCCAAGTCCTCACTGGGGACCAGCTTCTGTCCTGCTGAGACAGGAGGGAGCAGGTGGCATTCATCCTAGAGGAGCTGTGATCTAGTACAAGCAGGAAAAATACAATAAAAAAAGACAAATTAGGGTTGTATAAAGAAGCAATGCAGTAATTATGGCAAACTTGATAGCTGGCATTATCAGCACAGCCTGATAGGATGGAGTGTCTTTTGTTAGCCTTTTTGTTTATCTCTGGAGCATTGGTCCAGCAGTTTGCTGGAATATGGTGTGTGTTGCTTAGCCCACAGCAGAGGAGGAGGTGTTAAAACAACACAGCTCCTACAAGGCTGTAATTTGGATATCAGAGTAGAAAATGGAGCTGCAGCTGGCAGGTTCAGGATGTTCAGGACAATTAAGAAACGTGGCTCTTCATTTACATCCTTGCTGCACTGTTAGACAACCCCCAGGAAAAGCAATTCTGCGTTTCCATATCTGGGTTTTGAAAGAGGAGATGGGGATGAAAGCTGTTATCCCTCTGAGAAGAATGTTTCCCGTTTGGTAAAGTGCAGCCATTCTTTCTGGTGCAACAAAAAATTATTGGTGAACAGCAAATAAACCTTAACAAGAAATATCCATTGAAGGATAAGAGGAAATAGGGAGCTCAAACATTCTGGTATGAACACATACTTTTCAAGCAGATTAAAATCACTGAAAGAACATTTCACTCTTCTACTGGCAAATGAGCTGTTTAACCAATGAGGTGTTGCATTCATTTTTTTCTTTCCTATGCAGGGAAAAAACAGTGGAAAATTCTAATGGCCAGGTCTGCCCTCTGACTTAATAAATCCCAGCTGAGATTCAGAGGACTCAGTAGCTTATTCCATACCCACTGGTCAGGATAAATCCAGACACACTGTCATGGATTTAAATGTTAAATGGGTGGAGCACACTTTACAGTCCTTGTTCTGAGGTTGTTCAGAATTGAGACCTGCTCCTTTCAACACCTTTCTGGTTCACATCCAGAACTTGTTCCCCCAAAAACAGGGCACAGCAGAGGTTTATGCAGTGTGAGATCTTGCACTGAGTCGTGGCAGCTCTGGTGCAGGTTGGCTCTTGCTCCCAGGGCCAGCAGCTCACACCAGACCTTAGAGGTTATTCCTTCTTGTGCAGCAGAATATTCCTGTTGAAATGTCATGGGAAATAAACCAGAAATGAGAATAATTCAAGCTCACCCTGCTGCATCAACCCAGGCTTAGTAGATGGTTATCAAGGCAGCAGCTCTGTTTCCCTTTCCCAAGGCAGTCCATGGCACTGGCAGGCAGAGCAGTAAAGGATGGACCTGCCTCACTGATGGGCCTGTCACAGTTTTCGCTCAGCAGCTGCAAAACCTACAGACTATATGGAGATTTAGGCACATAAATGTAACTGTTTTCAAAGTTTGGGGTTTTGTTTTGCCTCGTTTCTTGAAGACACTTTCTGGAGTGTGACATCAGACCTTTTCACGACCTCCCTCACTTCTAGGTCAACAATGCTACAGAAACCCTCCTTAGGCCTACACCATTTATAATGTAAATATAATAATTTATAATATCAAATATGTGTAAATTCTGTAGACAGAATTATTCCTTATTTCCGTAGCATTTTCTGAAAACATACTGAAAATTCACTTAAAGAATTAATTGAGCCAGAACTCACATGCAAAAAATATGATTCCTTCTCTCCCTTACAAGAAAGCAATTAGTGAACACTGGAGGCAACAGCTTTTGCTAATCAAAAGAGCTGAGTTTAACTCGTGTCTGCTTAAGCAATTCTGTTTGGGAAGAAAAGGGAAAACCAGACATACTACTGGACTATCAATTAAAATGAAAACATGCAATGCAATTAATTCTTTTAAAAGCAAGGATTTTTCTTTCATAGTGCAAATGTGTTAGGAAAATGACATGGCTAATACTCATTCTTTAAACACTTTTTATTATGTGAATGGCTTTTGAGATTCAACCTTTCAACTTCACGTTCATTGGTATTAAAATATTTTTTATTTAAATGCTTATAGAACATTGATACCACATTTTCGCCACACTTTTCCATTTTGATCTTACTATTGGTAGGGTTTTCCATCTTTGCTTCACCATCACATGCTCTTCATGCTCCATAAGAAGGATCTGGTGAACTTTAAACAGAGGCCTGAGGGAGAATAGGTCTTTTACAGTTATCACTGCATTTGGCTGGATAAATATTCTCCTTTTTTCCTTCCTCCCCTCTCTTTCTTTTTTTTTTTTTCTTTTACTGTTGAGACTTTATAAGACATAAGGAAAATTCAAATTAATATCTTAAAAAATAGTTTTCTCATGTTGCAGACAACAGGCCCTACAGCTTGTCCTGATAGTTGTATTTCCAGCCATAATAGCTCTGATTTAATCTTTAAATGAAACATCCCTACACAGGATTTGTTATTATTCATTTATACATTAGTATTGGGGGAAAAACTGTCCTGAATTTTGGTGAGATCCAAATTGACTTTGCCACAGATTTCTTGCCTTTTCATGGGAATTTGTTAAGTTTGTACACCTGAGATAAGTCCTGTGATGATATAAATATTACACAATTGTAATAGTGATAACTCTATTGTTATTTCTATCAGAGCAGTCAAAACCCCAAACAAGAGTTCAAATTTTTAATTTCCCTACAGTCTTTTGACAAAGATTTTGTCTTCAGCTGAATACAGAGAGCTTGTTTGTTCAACAGATGATTTTTTAAGGGCAATTGAGTATTTTTCATCGTTGGTTCATCAGTACGAACCATTATATTGACACACTAGCAAAAGATGGTATTTAATGATCATTTTAGTCTGGGGGTGAAGGGATGAACTCAAAGAATTCTTTCGGTCCTTTCCTGCCCTATCTGTGTCTAAAGTCACTTATCATAGACTTTGCTGATGTTCAATGAAAGAGGAAGATGCAGCAACCACAAACCTTCATATTTTCCTGTAGTCTCTACAAGGATATAATTTAGAGAGAAAAGAATGTATAATCTAGTATTTTGCCTGAGATGTGATGTCTGCTTTCCAGATCATCAAAATGTCAGTGGTATATTTTTCTAGTTTGTTTTCTCTTTCTAATTAAGTTTCCTGTCTCCCTGTCACGCTCCCACCCCCCACTACCATTTTTGCTCCTCTCCCTCTTGAAGGTACCAAAGGAACAGGCCAGTTTTCACCCTGCTGTGAAGTTAAAAAACTCAAGGTAGTGTTAAATTCACATGGGCTGTGCTGCTCTGCCAGTCTCTGAAATGTCATTGCCTGGGCAGCCTGCTGGGCTCAGCTCAGCACCACAGTGCCAGGACTGATAATAAAAAAAGAATAAAGGTTAATGAAGGAGGGAGGGGATGGAGGATGTGTTATTATCCAAAATCAAGTTGTCTGCTTTCTATCTGTAAGGTTTGCTCAAGGCCGGAGGTTTTAATTTTTAATTCTTTATTTTTCCCCCCTTAGCAGTGTTTTTATTTAGTTCATAGGGTAAATCAGAGTGGATTCACTGGACCCACTCCAGTCTCTTGCCTTCAGCATGGTGTCCTCGGTTTCTCCAGTCGTCCTTGAAGTTATGAGTGAGTTGTCCTCATCTGGCTCTGCGTGATTGCAAGGCATAAATGATGTCTTCTGTGGCTTTAGAGGTCCCTGTTTCTAGAAGCAAAAATGCTGAGCATGCCCAGGGCCCTGCTCTGTTAGTGGAAATGCCACTGTAAAGTGGTTCCTGTGCCCTGGCCCTGCACTGCTGTGTGTTTGTGGCATGAGGGTCTTGTCATAGCAGGATTATTTCTCTGATAATGTTGGGTGGTTGTTCAGTATTTTTACCTGTTGAGCTCCATCAGAAGGATGTGCTGCTGTGAACAGCCTGTGTGCAGTGTAGGGGCTGACTGGAAGGTAAAGAAAAGGCAAAGGCCATTAGTAGACGCACATTTTTTCTCCTGTCTACCAGTGCACAGCAGCTCCACTTCAGCTCTAACACACCTCCAGACGTGTCTGATCCTCTGATCCTGTCACTGATCCTCTCCCTCCTGCCATGCCCTTGTGAGTTGTCAAACCTGGTGTTTGTGTCTTTCTGCCCACACCACCCCTTGCTCACACATACAAATTCTTCCATACAAATACCTTGTACTGTGTGACACAATGCTCTGAGCTTGGACTGCAGCTGGTTCCTTCTTCTGCCTTGTGTCTCTGACCCTTCTGCACACAGGAAGCAGATCTGCCCTTTTCCTCCACCTCCTGCATCTGCTTTTGCCACTGCAGTCACAGCTGGCTTGTCACTACCAAAAAAAGTGCACATATTAGGATTTGTGCATCTCAAACCCATGGATTTGTTTGGCGTTTTTTTATGGTGAATTTACAGTGTTGGGATATTTCTGGTACACAACTGCATAGCTTTCAACTGCAGCTGAGATGGAGACAGTTAAGTGTCTGTCCTAGGGTGAATTTTTATTTTTAGAATTATGAAAAAATCACTCACTTTACAAAAGTAAGGGTCTGTCTTACCTCCCATTCCACTTTTCTTTAGTAACGCCCTGAAAATCAGACAGGGAGGCTGACAGAAAAATTCTCCACAGCAACAAATAACAGGTTGGAATCTGACAGCTAGAAAATATTCTTAGCTGTAAATCATACTTATGGTAGCAGAGAAGTCAGAAAAAGTCCACTTTTTTATTTGTTGAAAAGCTGGTCCCAACTTAGGTGATTGCTGTAGTTATTGCTTTTCTCCCTCTTACTCTAAACTGTTTTGGCGACTATTTTTTTACTTTTTTTTTTAACAAATATCACAATGGAAACAGTTCAGATTTGTGTGAGACCAGGATAAAAATGTATAAATAGATGTGCATATAAATATATCAGTGCAGGTACTCACCCATCAGTGTATCCATACAGATACACAGATTTGCCTATAGATATTGATTATAGAGACATCAAAAAGACCAGGTCTTGTTTGTCAAGGTTTATTCAACTGGAAGTCCCCAAAATTAAAAACAAGGCTGTCACAACTGGAATGAACTACATGGTTCCCAGAATTTGCTTCTCTAGGAGGTTATTTGAAAAATGACAGAAATTTACAGTAGTTGCTACCTGTTTATAAATTGAGTGGGAGGGTGGTGGGAGGAAAGGAGGGATTTTTAATCCTCCATTACCATCAGTACATTAACAATGGAGAAAGTAAATCTCTATTAAAAAAAAAAGAGCACCTTACTTGAAGAGTAGAGGGAATTTGTTTGCTGTTCGTTTTTTGATTTTGAGTTTTTTAAATTAAATTCTTTAGACTTGGGTAAAATACCAAAACAAAGTTCAAATTCAACAGTTACAGGTGTTCTCCAGCTCTCAGTTAAATCAATGGAAATCTTGACAATCCCTGTGCATTGCCCAGTGCTGGAGGCAGAATACACAATGAGAGGGAAAACCTAATCTAAGTATTATTGTAGATACACCCAAGTGTTGCATAAAATGATTCTGTAGAGTGTTACTAAATGTAGTAAAAATGTATGACAGTAAAATATAACTAGGGCTACTATTTAGAAACGCCACAGGAATAAAATAGTTTAGAGCAGAATAAAAGAAATAAGACCAGATACTATTGACAAGAAAGTAGAATACTGTGGTGAAAAGGAAAAGACCATGCTAAGCTGAGATTTTTGTTGAAAATAATTTAATATACAGCCTTATATTTTCGGTTATAAAGGACAGTGTTTTAGAGCCTTCTTCAAAGAACTCCACTATTGAGACTAACTCAAAGGAACTTTGAAACAGAAGAGCAAAACTCCCTTGAAGACAGGGAGCAAGAGCTCTAATTTGCTTTGGAGAGGCTGAAGGAACAAAATTCATCAGAGATCCCTCCCATTCCCTTAATTTTTATAGATATTTTTCACTACCTGCTCTGGAGGTGCCTCCCTGGGGCACATTTTTCCAGCCCCCATGATCAGCTGGAGTGGGTCGAGCGCTGGCACTGCTCAGGGATGGGTAATTTGTCAGAGAGGCAGAGAGGCTGCCCAGGGCTGTGTGTGTGTGTGTGCAGACACCACGTCCTGCCTGCCAGACCAGGCATTTCACTGTTCTGATTGTGCTCCTACAAACCCCTTGCAGCCTGTTCAATAGTTGTGGCTCTCATTTACATGAGCACTAGAAATTGGCTTGTGCTGCTGCCTGTCCCGATTGTCGCCTCTCAGCTGAAAAATTCAAGGCAGGAGAAAATTCCCTTCTCCCTCTCAGGCACCCATCCATGGGGACATCAGTTCCTAGAGAGGCTGTTAAATTTTGTCAGACCCAAAAAAGGGGCTTGTGTATGTCCCCATGTCACTACACAGGGTATAAGAGAATGAGGCTTATAGCTCAGAGTAGTGTTTCATCTGATTTTCATTTTTTTTACTCTAACCCTTTTGATGGAGGTGCTGAGAGAGGGGGATCAAGTCTCTCTGCTTTTTGATCAGGGACAAACCCAGTTTCAGGCATATTTGAAAAATAAAAGATTCTGCTTCCTTTATTATATCTGTTTAGAACAGCAAACAGAAATTATGTTCCACTGATATTCGGCGTCTCTAATTGTAATTAAATTTCTGACACTGAACGACTGACTTTGTGTTCATAATTAAAGAAAAGTTTGCCAGTTCAGCTGCCTGTTTTTCATGAACTTGACTGAATCACCATTTAGAATAAGAGGCATCACAAGGAAAAGGCCTCTCTTCTACTTACGGGAAATAAATCTTGATTTCTTTTAAATATTATTAAAATTAGACCCTTCTGGCCATACCCATCCCTGCTCTCATTCAAACCAGCAGTTTCAAAAGATAAGTGAATGACTATAGTCCCTTGTTTTTATGAACTACAGTTAAAAATCCATGAGTTTTCTTTATAGAAATGGTGTCTTTTGAAGCTATTCATGAACTGCCTTTTTTTTTTTCCCTGGGTTATAGAAACCACTGAATTATTCCAGAAATTCAGAATCCACATCCATTTCTATCATCATTTCTGGGTTTGCTTAAGTTTAATACTTTCCTTGTCAGCTTCTTTCATCTACTTTAATATGATTTTTATTTACTCTGTAGCAGCAAATACCCAGAACACCTATATTTGATTGAAACTTTACCATCTGTGATCTTCATATGTGTGGGATGTGTCTGGTAAATTGGAGTGTAACACTTTCTTGTTTTGCTGTGCCTGCAGATGGGAATTCCTTTTTGATGAGCAGTTGATTTTCTCAAGGTGCTGTAGGATCATAGCACTGCAAGGTGGACTTGGTGTCCTCCAAATGTGAGTCTTTGGTGTTCTCCAAATACATTCCCCTGACTCAAGGCAGCTTTCCTTGAGATTTTTTTCCCCCTACATTTTAAAGGGAACTGAACAGATCTTACAAAAAGTTTTGGTGGAAATTTCCTGACATTCATCCCAGTTACAGTCCAGTATCTATTAGTTAGCTGTCAAGAAAATTAGATTCCTAGAAAACCTGCTGTGTCTCTTTTTTTTATGTGAGGCTAAAGGTCGAGAGCAAAAAGGCTTTTTTTGCACATGGTGTGTGTGCAGGGTGGGTGGGTCTGAGCTGCTCTGGGTGTGCTGGAACCAGAACTGTAGGAAAAACCCATGCACAGACTCTGGGACTGACTGCACGTGGGCCAGCATGGTATAGGTACCAACACTGCACCCAGCATTTGTCCCACACTGTTTCCACTCCTTTTGCACAGCAGTGGGTGCAAGTTACTACCCTCATGAGTGTTGTTACTATATTAACTAAAAGCAGACTAGATCCTAGTGCCTTGTGGTAGAATTTTGTGTCTGAGATTGCCAGCCTGAAGCTGGAGATGGGAATTATGCTTTTCTAGGCAGGATTGGCAGTGACTTGGGAGAATTTAGGTGAATCTTCATTTTGTGCTGCTTGTCAGGAGTATGGTTCACCTGATGAGTCAACGGAGGTATATCCACCCTAATTCCTCAGAATTCTGCTTGATTGTCCTTGATAGTATTAAAACTGGATAGTAATTTTGGTGAACTTTTTTTACTAGGAAGGTATGACTGAGATCTCTGTACTAAGTGCTGCTGCTGAAACAAGAGTAAGGAAAGTGCAAGGAATTTTGAAAGAATTAAAGAAAGCATTCCAAATGCTCTCAGAATCTATTAAAAATGTAATTAGGAAGGGGAGGATGCAGTTCTTTTCCTCCCAGAAAATACACGACAATGCAGGACCTTTATGGTGGTCATTGGTTTAAAGCAGAAGATGAATCCCTTCAGGTACCTGTGGATATATGTAGGAAAAAAACCCTTCTTACCCTCCACTGAGAGGAAGGTGAAAGGACCAGGATGCTGAGATCACAGGCTGTGATGTAATCAGCACCTTCAAAATAAGAACCTTTACAGATCCTTTGATGATGCTATAGAATAAACATCTATAATATTGAATATACACATTCTTGAGGAGGGAAGGGAGTCTGAGAAGGTAAGAAGTATAGCTTTTAATTTAAAAAATCCAAATTTTGCATTTTAAGAGCGCCAGTTGATTTTCAAGTGTTCTGTGGGATTTGACATATGGTTTTATTAGGTTAGCACAATTATCCTGGAACCACTTATGGACAGCACTGACAAATGCAGCTCTTGGGAGTGTGATTATGAGAAGACACTCAATGTTTCTCAAGTGTTGTCTTTAGTAGTACTTGAGTAATTGACTTTGCAGAGTAATGAGACATCATCAACACACTATCAAGATTTAGCCAAATAATCATTTCTTGAGGTCTAGTTCTGTACAAATATTTATAGGCTTTTGCAGTGCAGTCACATTTGAGATTGTGAGGGATGTTCCATGATTGTAACTGCACTGGGATGGGTTTATTTACATGGGATCTTTCAGGCAGATGTTGGAGCACTTCACCAGGCAGATGTGATGTTTGTTTGGCTGAAGTGCCAGGCTGGCCAGGAGCCTTGTGGCTGCAGCAGAGCTGTTTTGAGCTCAAGATAATTCACTCTGCCTTTCCAGAGGCTTTGTGAGCTTGGGCTGTGTGCCCTGCTAACAGGGCTCAGCTCTGGAGCTCTCTTATGCCCAGCTGGAAACACAAGGAGTTTACATCAGGCACCATGTGGACTTATCCAGTACCTCTTCCTCCTCCTCATTGCCAAATCCAAATCCTAGTGGAGTGAAAAGATGATTCCCCATTTACTTCATTAGTCTTTCAATCAGAACATGGCAGAAGAAGGAATTCACCAGGACTAGGATATCCTGCTGCCAGACATTCACACAACTGAGCTTGGGCTGTTTGTCCTTACTGTGTCACAATTCTCTGTGATTTTCTTCCTTGATATAATACTATTTGTCACCATAATTACAGCAACTACTAATTACTATGATTACCACTCGACTTTAAGTATTTTGTCCATGACTAGTTTTAATCTGAAGCTGCTTGCATACCAATGGCTAATAAGTTCTGAGTGTGCAGCCAGTTTTTACCAAATTTAAATGGCAGAAGTTATCTCAGAGTCACTGAGTTTCTAAAACTTATAATAATAATAACACACAGTAATAATAATAATAATAGTAATAGCAATAGCAATAATAATAATCCAAGGTAGAGGTAGGGAACAGAATATTTGAACTTAGTGGTTATTTGTGAAGGAATAGAGGCAATAGGATCTTAGTTTCCTGTGATTGGAGAGTCAATATAAAGATTCACATTAAAAAATGGAGAACTGATGAGAATTTATTCAACATGGAGTAAACCAAAAGGAGAGACTCATAATTTTGCTTTACACAAGTCCCTTAATTTGTACATTATCAAGATGTGAGACTGACTTTTACAGGACATTAATATTGAATAGGGTGCAACTTGGGCTGTTTACCTTAACGCATTTTCTGAAATATCTACAAATTTCAGTATAAATTCATCTGACAACTTTGTGGATAATGAAAAGTGTGTTAGGGCAGTGAACAGTGAAAAACAGTTATGTCCAAACTTCTTGAAAGTTCACTTGTAATATTTTATCCATCTTGTTTAATGGCTGAGGCTGATGGGGCTAAATAATACGATTATTTTGCTTTAAGCATTTAATTTTGAAAAACTTGTCCATAAGAAAGGTGTGCCCTGTGTTGTCTTGCTTGTTGCAAGACATAATTGACTTCATAACCTAGATCAAGGTGCTCTGAGCCTGACATTTAGGCAGAACTGGGGTTGGTGAAATCCTTTGCCCCAGTGGGCACCCTTGGTCCAGCAGCACAAGGCTGCAGCTCATCACACCAACCCATGGTGCTTTCCAGTTATCTCAGCCTAACTCAAAAAAACCCTGGAAGGGATATCCCAGTGCTAACCATAGGAGTCAACCACTGCTCTGAATCAAGAGCTGTGTGACAAACTCTTGCCTGGAGTTAATGTTTATGGCTGGTTTTATAAGCTGCTGGAAAGCAGGATGTATTGCTACACCCTGAAATATAATGGTGCCTGTGACTGGTGGTATAATAAACTGCAGAGCCTCCTCCCAAGCTTTTGGATTAAGTAATAAAAGAAAATGATTAAGAGTGAAATTCCATCATTTATCTTTTGTTGAATAAAACACTTTTTTTTTTTTTCATCTCAGCTCGCTAACAGCGACAGCCATGAAAATGAATGATTTGGCTTCACCCAAAATGATGGATAATCCTGCTGGAAGAGCACGACAATGATAGACAGACATCTTCTGAAGGGGAAGGTAATAGAAAAGACTGACACTTTGATAGGCACCGTGATGAACAAGCCCTGGGGGTCTGTGAGTTAATAGGTTAATAGAAGTGTTCCAGCTCTCCCACCCCCTTCTGTCTCTGTGCTCCTTTTAGAGCTCCTGGAGCAACAAAAAAAAACTGTGAACATCGTGAGGAGAGACTCATTTTGTAATTCATTACTGCGCTTTGTTATGTATTCCTTAGCACAGAATTAAACCACTTCCTGAAGTGAGGTGTAGTGAAAGCCCACCCTGCCCAAACATCATTAGAGCTTTGCTTTTACCTCTTCCATCTCAGACACTGCTTGCAGGTAACACAGTGTCCCAAGGGTAGTGCACATGTTGAATTTAGTCACCTGGGAAATAGATTGTTGGAGCCTTGCTGAAGTTGATGGTGAGCCACATTCTGACATGGACTAAATCGGAATTTAACTCAAGTGGTTTTATTGACATCAACAAAATATGTGCCTGGTTTCTTGGTCAGCTGCCAATGGAAATATTTGATTATGAAAATAAGGAAGTAAGATTTATTCAATGTTTTTAAATTTCTTATAACCTTTGTATTTATTCCCTTTTTTCCCCTCATAAAACTTTTTTCCTGATAACACAAAATAACATTTATCAATGTGTATTTTGTTACTTATTGTATGTATTTATTTATTTTCCTTATTAATGTCTGTTTAAAGAGGTTAGGGCTTTGCAAGCCCCACCATCTCGGCTAGCAATTAAGCTAACAGATACTCTATAAGCTTTTTATGTCTTTTGCATTACGGAGTATTTTAATTTAAACTAAGAGTTTCTTACTCAATTTTTGCAGCCAACTACAAGAACAGGTCTCGACATGAATGGCTTGTACAATTTTACAGTAAAATAATCAATATAAGTCAGACTAACATGAGAAGAGTAACATAAGTGAGTAATGAGGTAAATAAACAGAAGAAATATAGTGTCAATAAGCATGCTTTACAACTAAAGGAATTTAAGCCAATATATTTCAGAGCAGAAGAATGTGATGCACAGTTGGCAAAGTCTCTCTGAGACTATAATGAAGAGTCATAATGAAATACTTGTCTGTGTTAGTACTAAGAAATAAAATATAGTTCAATCTGTGGGAGTGTGGAGGACAGATCAGCTCCCTGACATGCTGCATTAACTTGGACATACAAAATCCTTCTCTGTACTTATCTTTTCCCTTGCTTATTTATTTTTAATGCTCCTGGACATGGATTGTCAATATGTCTGCCTACACATGCCACATTTCTGTATAACCTTAAAAGGATCCATGTAATCCAAATAAGCTTGGGGGGTGTATTTTGTAAACACATGACAAATGCCTTTATTGATAGACTTGTAGTCTGGCCTCAGGACACAGCTGATATAAAATAGACTGTACATGTAGAAAAAGATGTTTTAATTAGTGTATCTGAACTGCTTATATGAATGCAAAAATGTTTACCGCATCTACCAGTTTTTGCGTTGACTTTCTTATTTAAGTGTTTTCATTAAGTGTATCTATTACTTTCTCTTTGTGTACAGGAGTATTTCTAATCTTCTGTAGGATGTAACAGAGGTGTTATGCTGTTATTTAAAACAATGCAGAATTACTACATCAAATGCAACCCCAGATTTAGTGCAGACCAAGCTGGTTTACATCACTCTCAGGTATTACTTGGCTTTCTAGTACACAACTGCAGGCTGCTAAGCAGGAGCATTGTGAAGCAACCTCATAGGATGGAACAAGATCCTTTAGAATTACAAATCCCATTACCCTGCTGGCCTCTGGCCTGACCCTCCTGCAGCAAGCCACAGGTTATAGGTATGTTAAAACCAAGTCAAAACAATGTCAGACCAGAATAATTCACAGCACAAAGTATATCCTGGTGTAGAGAATGTGAGGACACACTACAGACCAGGAAGGTCTGAAATTGCTCTCTGAGCTTTTGGAAGTTATTCCGGTCCCAGACAATGAGGATGAAGCAGATTAAGAAGTTAAATCTGTTTTATTTCTTCTCACAGGATATTGCATATTTTTTTTACTCTGTGATTCTTATGAATTAATCAGTAGTTCCTATGGGTGGTACCACGATTGAAAGCCTCTTCTCCAGGGAGTTTACACAAATAGCACAGACCATAAACAGAGCACAACAACACAACAAAGTGCCAGAGAGGTACAGTGATTAAAAAAAAAAAGGTGATCTGAGCTGAGCCTCATGGGTATCATCCCTGTCTCATTTTCTGTCTAGCAATGAGCTGGTTAATTCTATCTTTCACTTGTAGAACCTAAAAATGTTCCTGTCAAGGGGCTATGCAAACTTGTGTTATATCCATGAAAAAGACAAGACATCCATCCTTCTGGAGAAAGTCACTACTCCATGCTTTTGTACCTTGGAGTGTACATTGTACCTTACTTTCCCATCTGTAGAATCAAAAGAATGATTTTGAGTTTCATTGTAAAGTGCCTGAAAGATGCAGAGGAAGAGGAGGATGCCAAACTTCTGGAGTGTCAGCACGGACACCCTGGTACACAAGTCACTGCTGTGGTACATGGGAAATGAAGAAAAATTTGATTTCAGCTCACTGCCTTTTCAGCCCATGCAGGCAGTGACAGCCCTGGCAGGGCCATCACAATTCCCTGTCTCACTGGAAAAGGAAGGAAATGGAGGGGCTGAACCACTCTGTGATTTGCTGCTGACAGAGATGTGGAGCTAGTTTACAGGTATTTCTGGCTTTGTGCAGATATTCAGGGCTGTGGTGAACTACATGTACACTTCAACTGCAGACTGATTTAGAGCTTATGCTTTTTGTGCTATTTTTAGCCTAATAGGTTCATGACTGAGCCTTGTATCTATAAAGACAATTCAAGTAATAATAATAATGAGCTGTAGATATCTGTGTTTTTACAGCACACTGACTGCACAACCCGTTGGTACTTGAAAACAAAAATGCTTTTCAAATAAAACCCACTACACCTTTAGTCCAGCACAATTCCCAGATCACAGATTGTCCATATCTTTCATTTTTAGTATGCCCTCAATGTCAATTACCTTTTTAGTTTACTGGTTTTTCCCCCAGAACAACAGAGTTGACATTAAGCTGTGTTCTAAAAGAACAAGCTGATCTGAATGTTAAATTAATACATATGTATGCATGCACATATATCTATTTTAACTGCGAGGCACATATTTCAAATGTATCAAAAGATTTTGTCATTTACGTATGAAAATTAATTCATAAATCTTTTTTGTATTTACAGCAGCCCTGGCAGAGTTTATCAAAAATGAGCTGCCTTACAGAACTATCAATGGATTAATAAAAGGAATCCGATCTAATATTCATGACACAGGAGACAAATGTAAATGGTCAGGCAACTTCATCTTTTTATTCTTGGAGAAATGTTGTTTTTTTCATAACTTTTCCTTGTAGGTTTTGTTTTCTCATTTCATAACTGCTTTAACAAAAGAACTGTGCCATCAATTTTGCTAGATTGCATTATTCATGTGGAGGTAATGCACACCAAATTCAATGCACAAAGGAAAGAAATACAAAAGAACATTCTATATTATAATTCATATAAACCCAAGAAAACTTTCAAAATAATGCTGTCCTGTTATATTTATGACCCAATAATATTCTTCAGCTGTGTAGTTCTTAATGTCCAAACACGCCTTGCTGCCCTGTTGCTCAGAGGAAATCTTGGTATCTATTTGTTTATCCTGATTACCTCTACAACCTGATTTTGCTCTGACACCCAGGCAGCCAATAACTAATTTGGGGAAAGGATCATTCTTACACTCAGGTCTATGACCTGAGCTGCTGATTGTGATGGAAATTATTAGCCTATTACAGCAGAATATGAAATGAAATGTTTTTGTTAGAAGAGTGCACTCATCCTGGACTCTCCAGACTCTTTTTGAAGGCCATTTTTGTGCTGATGGTATTAAATTTGGGGTGATCTTGGAAGGAGGTTTCCTTAGCTTCCCCTAGAAGCAGCCTGCCTGAGCCAAAGAGTCTGCTCAGCTTCTTGCTCTTATCTACCTGTCAGCCTGCTCCTTTCCTGCTGGGACTTGGTTTAATGGTGAACCCAGCAGAGCTGGGTTACTGATTGGACTCAATGATCTTAAAGGACTTTTCCAACCTTAACCTTTCTTTTTCCAGCCTTCCTTAATTATATTTCTGAGAAACCTCACTATCTCACCTAGCTGGGTGCTTGGGAGTTTATTGAAATCTTTGTTTGACTACTGCATAATTCACATGGAGGTGCTTAATAATTTCTGAACCAGATTCTCATCTGGTGGAAAAGGATGTGGAAGTCAGGTAGGCAGCTCTACTGCACAGGGGTCTTCTGGCCCAGAGTGGCCATCTCAGTCACTGCTGCTGTTGGGAGATGCAACATTAAGCTTTTTGGTCCACTTAGGTGGTGTTACCTTCCACTCAAAAGCAATTAGAGTCTTCAATATTGCACACATACCATTTACTTGCTCTCTAATTTAGTACTATACTAAGGACAAATTACTTTCCAACAGAAAATGTCAATGGTTTCATAGCAACCAGAGATACCTGAGAGCTTTCCTTTCATGTTAAATCCCATTATAAGAGCATCAAGCCTGGTGCTTTATCCTTCATGTTGGTGTGAGAGACTGCTGCATCCAAGCAGCAGAGCCAGTCTGGAATCTGCTCCTTGTGCATGCAAGAACCAAAATTTGAGAGGCCACCAGCTTGTTCTGTCAAAAGTTAGGTGCTTTATTTTAATTAACTTCAACAATTTCTCCAACAGACAGAAGGTTGTTTTAAATTGGTTTTATCATCAGTTCTTTTATTTTGTGGAATGGCTTGATTTCGTGCTTAGAAACTGTGAAATGAGGAGTTACTGCAAAAAAATCAGTCAATATTAACTACCTTCCAGCTGCTTTCCTACCAAAACCAAATGGTAACCAATACTGCAGTCTGATCCAACACCGCCAATTGGAAAGGCAAAAGAAAAATCTGATTTTTGTTTCTTATAGTTGTCAAATGTATTGCACCCTGTAGACTTGTGTTTTTGCCGTGGACTGAGCAAAGACTTTCTGCATGGGATTTAAACTGGGATTCTCCTGGGGGAAAGCCAGCTCCTGCTTGATCAGCCTTCCCCTGGGGCTGTGCCGTGGTGCAGAAGGCAGGGCAAGCAGAAAGAGATGGGAAACCATTGCACTGTGAGGCGTGCTAGGAGATTCCTTTTGTTCCTGCAGTACCTGGGATGCACAATGACACAGGGCTATATTTGCCTCAGCTACTGCCTCAAGAACAAACATTAATTTTCAGTGATTTCTCCAGTTTTGTGGCTCACTCATGGCTCTCCACCTGCTGTGTGCAGGTAACTCGGCCTCATTAGGTCCAGCACAATGTGAATTTGTATTTTGCCCCCCAGAAAAACGAGTTCATGTGGGAGAGTTTTCCCTGAACAGGTGCAGAAGTTCATCTCAGCACCCAAATACTCTGCAAATGTGCAAACAGCAAAAACATAGGAGCTTTCAAATGTTTTATATTGGTGATAGACACACTTTTTTTTGCAGCTCTTAATACAAATTAGCTGTTTAGATCAGGTTTTATTGACTGGATGTTACAGTGCTTAGGAAGTTTTGGGGTCAATTTAATGAAAAAATAGAAGGGACTTCTGGCTTTGCTTCTTTGGTCAAAAATGAGTTATGGTCTCAATACACAAATCAGAACATAAAGTAAGAAATTTGTCTTTGTTGGGCTTTGCATGTGGAAAGAAATAAGCTTCAGCTGATGTGGGATTTGGTAAAATTAAATGTGTCTGCTGGGGAAAGCTGTTATTGGATATTATAAGAAAAGATTGATTTCAAAAAGCTCAGACTGTTGTATGAACAATCACTGAAATCAGTATTTTTATACAGCAAAGGCATAAAAATTCCAATGAAACAGTGAGTCACAGTTTCTTCATAGAAACAGGATTCCAAATTACCTTGAGAAGAGCGAGGCAGGTGCCCCAGGGTTGGAATAATTATGAGCTCTCCTCTTACTGTATACCTGAACAAATGAACAAACTAAATTTGCAGATTGCTCGGCATGGCTACACCTTCTGTTGCTTTTCAGCCATCTTTTTCAGTGGATTTTTGTGAACATGATTTTATTATCCTAAATGAAAAGCATATTTCATACCGTATCTGGACTATAACTAAAACTTTAATTTCCTTACCCTCAGCCTTGCACAGCTTACAAAAGATAATTGGGCTGCACTCCTGTAGACCCTGTGCACTTGGATGTGCAGAAAATGATTTTCCCCAAACAAAGCACCTCACAGCAGACTGGCTTTGTTGTCATGTTGTTTGAACCTTGATTGTGTTCTGAATAAGCCTGAAGTGATCCCTAATTCTTTTTTTGTTTAATCTGAATCAGATTTGGGGAGATACTCATTTGCCTTCACTTAATTGTGTTGTTGGCCATGTGAGGGATAAAACCAAGCATTTAAGTCTTTGACTGGCAGCTGTGCTTAGCTAGAACTGCAGTTATAGGTTATAAAAGTAGACTGAGGATCTTTTAAAAATGTTTTATGTGTTGTGCTTGTATGTCACACTTCACTTTATTTTTTATAAGCTCAGAATAAAAATTGTGGACTGTGACTCATAATCCATAAGAAATATATATAGATATTTAAGAGTTCTAGCAGAAATGAAGCATGACAGTTGCAGAACTAAAGCTGATTCTTGTAAGAATAATAAATCCATGGAAATCATAGAAACACAGATCATTGCACAGATAGAGACCAATATAACAAACCAATAAGCATAAGGATGCCCAAGGAGAAAAGTGATTATGAAAAATAACAACGAACTTATGCTAGTCCAAATCCATAAGAAAGAGAACAAAAGAAAGTAAGTATGAAAATTGACTTGAATATTGGTACTTTGGCAGAAAAAATAATTCCCTTAGGCAGCTCTCCATCTGGTGCCCAGTTTGTGTCACACAAACCAAGGTCATCTTCACAAATGTGTAACATACTCATAGCTAACAAGATTTGTAACCTGCATTGTTTATTACATTTCTATGATGTTTATTTAATTGACAGTATTACATTAAAATTAAGCTGCGATTTCATAAGCTTCAGAATTTGTTATGCTTCTATGAATTCCCCACCTTCCTTCCCAGTAATTTTGTATTTTAACCATTTATGGCAGGAAAAGCTGAAGTGTTCGTGTTTCTAAAGAGTCTTAGGAAATGATCATTGATTGTCAGTGCTGTGGCTACCTGAAATCTGCATTAGGTTGTTGGGGAACAGGGGATTTATTTGGTCATCCCTTCAGCTCTTGGGATGCTAGAAAGATACCATTATTACCATAAAATCAAATGCAAAAACAAGGCTTTACCATAGCCATAGTATGTTAAACTGAGTTATCTTTCTCCTCCTCCCTTTCTAGATCTTTCCAAGATTTACTTGATGAAAATGTATGCATGCTTTTCTTGTAAGGAGGCAATGCTTTTTTCCAGTACTATGGAAAAAAAAAAATTGTAATGTGTGGGTTGCTTATGCAGCTCGCTCTGCAGGTTGGCCCATTGGGCTCTAAATCTGACCTATTATTTTTGCTTCCTTCAGTACATTGGCTTGCATTTAATGCCTCATCTCTTTCCCCTCATGATTTCAATGGCAAAATTTCCTCAGTTTTCATTATGGTAAAAATTCCTTTAAGGTTATGGATAAAAACAGAATTTAAAGTAGTATGGTGATATTAAAGTCTCTAACCGTTGCAGATGAATAGCAGAATATTGGGAATGTTCCTGCTATCTGTGCTGCAGGAAAGAGAAAAAAAAAAAAAA